>OY365819.1:15837865-16001382 GCA_959347315.1 Bimastos eiseni
AATGGAACGATTGCGCCATCTATCAGATAAAAGAGGGTCCCGAAAAACCCATGTTTTTACTCTAACTTGCTCTTGGCTTTGGCACATGAGGGCGGTTGGCCATTCTTGCCCCTCTCCGTCCCATTAGGGCCTACGCCCCACAATGCAGTCAGTGTACTCGTCAGAGTTGAATCGTCTATGGGGCATATGTGAAGCTGAAATCTTGAAATGAATGTCTACCTTGGCGAGGATTTGAACCCATGACCCCTCTAGCTGCTGAACCCGTAATCCTATTTTGAACCCGTGACCCCTCTAGCTGTTGAACCCGTGATTCTTCTGTTGAACCAGTGATCCCTCTGTTGAATCCGTAGACCCTCTGCTGATAGTTCACGCAACGCACCGTACTATCGCGCACTCCATAATTATAGGTAATTATTTATTCGTATTTCGTCATAAATACGCAGAAAATATTATTTAACACCCACTAGTTCCCGGTGATTAGTTTAAAAGCTCAGTCGTTTAATCAATTACCATACTGAACAACTACTAATATTAATTGTAATAATAATAGTAATATTAATAATAACCATTGGATGATTGGCCTACTGTTAAAAGATTGAAAGCCTGTTGGGATAGTTAGTATAAAAGTGATATTATTTCGTTTCCTGGAATGGGTCTATTGTCGAAAGCGTTAGCGCTAAGTAATTAGACCAGCATTACCTGTTAGGTCCTGTCAATCCCGGGTGAACTTTGACCTCGGGGTCACTGACCCTTGCCAGTCGTCTGTCCACGCAAATTGACTTTAAAAAACGCCGATGGTTGAGTCGATTGGATCGCAATGTCCGACTAATTTTATCTGAGCGTTTAATCTTGGTCCCTTTCAGACGCCATCGCAAGGAAAAGGAATGATGTCTTGTAAGACGTCAATCAACCAAATCTCGATTTAGATAGAGCAGTATCAGCAAATAACACAGACAAACAGACGGACAGACAGGCAGAGTCAAACAGAGTCAGACAGACAGACAGACATAATAATAGACATATATACAAACATGCATGCATGCAAACAGACATCCAGACACAGAGACTGATTGACAGACGGAATGACATATATACAGGCAAAGACATTCATACAGGCAGTCAGGCAGGCAGAAAGACAGTTCAAGAAGACAGACATATAGGCAGACATATAGGCAGACATATAGGCAGACATATAGGCAGACAGAAAGACAGTGCCGTCGTTATTCGTCTGAGTGGCGTGATTGCGTTTTATAATTTTCACGCAGTCAACATCTTTTAATTCAGAGAGACAGAGACTGAGACAGAGACAGAGAAACAGAGAGTCAGCCAGACAGACAGACAGATAGAGCCAGAAAGAGAGACAGATAGACATATACAGAGAGAAACAGACACAGTGATTAACAGAGACAGACAGACGTACAAACAGCCAAAGAGAGACAGAGAGTCAGACAGACAGACAAATAGATAGACAAACTGAGACAGACAGATAGACAGACATGTCGCTGTTTCTAATAAGTCGTCTTTCAAACTCGATTCACATACAGGACTCGTGCGTCAATCAGACCTTTTATGTCACCCGCTTTACCATCGGCAGCTGCTTTCATCACACCCTCTCTTCCTCTCTTACTCTCTTCCTTTTCCTCTTCCTCTCTTCCTCTCTTCCTCTTTTCCTCCCTTCCTCTCACCTTCTCTTTCTCTCTTCCCCATTCCTCTCTTCCTCTCCTCACCCATCAATCTCTTATTTTCAATAGGTCAATTCACACTCTACAGAGAATTCTTTCGTCTACTTCTATGCGTCCATCCGTCTGTACTGTATAAATTATGTCTGCGCATGGCTATCTGCATGTGTGTGTGTTATTTTGCGTTCCTCTATCTTCTTGTGTCTGTGTGTGTTTGGCAGTCTGTGTTGTCTTGCCGCCTCAACCTTTGCAGCTTTTCGTGCATGCTTATAAGCCTTCGTCTGTCTTCAGCGTGCATGTCTGTCTTTCTCTGCGTGCATATGTGTCTTCGTATGCCTCCTTTTCTGTCTTAGTCGGCCCATAGTGATAATGTAATACACAGACACATGTGAAAGCGTTTGCACTGCAGCAAAGCGTCGGCTAACCAACAACGCCATAGGGAGAGACAAATGGAGACAAATACACGAACAGACAGAGACAGTCAGACAGGCTTAGACTCTCTAGCGACAGAAGATGTTTGTTGCGATGATGCTTCACAAAGAGAGCTTTTGACTTAAATTGTCATGAGACGCTTTTATTATCCCACCACAAATGAATTCATCTTAAGCACAACACACAAACAGACAGACAGGCAGGCAGACAGACAGACAGACATACAGACAGTCAGTCGGACAGACAGACAGGCAGACAGACAGACAGACAGACCAACAGACCGACATACAAATAGTCAGACAGACAGACAGACAGATTATTTCGTACGTGATGTGCGTTTACAAGCAATTATCATTAAAGAACATACCTACTTACTTACTTACTTACCGACAGCCAGATCGGCAGGCAGACAGGCAAAGACAGGTAGACAGAATTTTTATCCAATCGATTAACAAGTCGTTAATAAATGCAACAATTTGATGTCACTAAAGGATATGAAATCTCAACAAACATCTGCGTATATCCATTTGGTTTTCATCAAGCACTTTTAAATAAGTTGATTCCGGCGACTTAGTAAACTCTTGGCGCTACAGAAATCGTCAGATTACGATACCATTACGATTGTGTGTATGCAACTTGAAGCTTATCAATTTCATATTGATCAAGTACCCGTGACAATGGCCAGTCCTCGTGACTTCGCTTTTGCTGGCGCTATAGAAATGTTCAGTTACGATTACGATGACGATGTAGCTTCTGCGCATCAACATGTTTCATTTGTTCCCTCCATCGGTCTCTTTAGTTATCCGTCTCTGGTTGACTTCTTTCCTTCTTCCTGTTCTTATTTCTCTGTCTTTCTGTCGTTTCCTGTCTCGCACCTTCTACACGTATACTCATGTAGACAGAGACAGTCTGTCTGTTTGTCTGTCTGTCTGTCTGTCTGTCTGTCTGTCTGTCTGTCTGTCTATCTATCTATCTATCTATCTATCTATCTATCTATCTATCTATCTATCTATCTTTCTTTCTATCTTTCTATCTATCTATCTTTCTATCTATCTATCTTTCTATCTTTCTATCTTTCTATCTTTCTATCTATCTATCTATCTATCTATCTATCTATCTATCTATCTATCTATCTATCTATCTATCTATCTATCTATTGTATCTTCTGTCTATCCATCAGTTCGTCCATCTGTAGGCCTAAGTCTGTTCCTCTCTCTCTCTGTCTATCCGTCCTTCCGTCTGTCTATATCCGATCGTCCATTCGTCCCTATTAAAGTATTTATTTGTATTATAAACGGAGGATCTACATTGTTTGACCAGGTGCATAGATTGAGATTCATTTGAATGGCATCGAACAGAGAGCGACGATAGGACAAACGGAAGGAAGGAAGGAAGGACCAAAGGATGGAAGGACGTGCACACCAAAGGACGGAAGGACGGAAGGACGATCTGAGGAATCAATTATTTCCCTTATTTCGATCGTTGGTCTTTGTCGAACGTGACATTGACGTCTGATCCGACGCTTCCCCTCTCACTCAACCACGACTATTGAACAAGAACTCATTTAAATGCGTATAAACCAACAGAGAGAGAGAGAGAGACAGACAGACAGACAGACAGACACGCGCCCAGAAACACACCCAAGCAGACACTCCCTCGCACACACGCACGCAAACACTTAGAAACACACGCGCACTTAAATACACGGATACACACAGAGAGACACGCGGGTACACACGCACAGGCCAACTCATAACACACACGTTCACACACAAATAGATACCCAAATTGTGTGTATGTGCGTGTAGGCCTATGTGCGTGTAGACCTATGTGCGTGTAGGCCTATGTGCGTGTAGGCCTATGTGCGTGTAGGTCTATGTGCGTGTAGGCCTATGTGCGTGTAGGCCTATGTGCGTGTAGACCTATGTGCGTGTAGGCCTATGTGCGTGTAGGCCTATGTGCGTGTAGGTCTATGTGCGTGTAGGCCTATGTGCGTGTAGGCCTATGTGCGTGTAGACCTATGTGCGTGTAGGCCTATGTGCGTGTAGGTCTATGTGCGTGTAGACCTATGTGCGTGTAGGCCTATGTGCGTGTAGGCCTATGTGCGTGTAGGTCTATGTGCGTGTAGGCCTATGTGCGTGTAGGCCTATGTGCGTGTAGGCCTATGTGCGTGTAGGCCTATGTGCGTGTAGGCCTATGTGCGTGTAGGTCTATGTGCGTGTAGGCCTATGTGCGTGTAGGCCTATGTGCGTGTAGGCCTATGTGCGTGTAGACCTATGTGCGTGTAGGCCTATGTGCGTGTAGGTCTATGTGCGTGTAGACCTATGTGCGTGTAGGCCTATGTGCGTGTAGGCCTATGTGCGTGTAGGTCTATGTGCGTGTAGGCCTATGTGCGTGTAGGCCTATGTGCGTGTAGGCCTATGTGCGTGTAGGCCTATGTGCGTGTAGGCCTATGTGCGTGTAGGCCTATGTGCGTGTAGGCCTATGTGCGTGTAGGCCTATGTGCGTGTAGGCCTATGTGCGTGTAGGCCTATGTGCGTGTAGGTCTATGTGCGTGTAGGCCTATGTGCGTGTAGGCCTATGTGCGTGTAGGCCTATGTGCGTGTGCGTGCATTTTCTAGTTACTATACAATCCACGAGTTAAGAAACATAAACCGAGATTTGGATTCTTGTGGAGGTGGAGACCCCATTTTGTGCCTCGGTCATCGCATATTTGGAATAGATTTCAATTGGTTCTACATTTCCAACCCATCTGTTGATCCTTTCTTGTAAAGTTCATACACCCTTTCAAGTACACTCGTATCTTTTTTAAAGCTTTCTGTGTATGAGTCATAATTGCCGGCCTTTCACAGCCGTATACTTTATGTTTGATATTTGCTTGTCAGCTGTTTTATTTATCGGCCTTTAAAAATTGCATTTAGTAAATTTGTGAGTTCACGTTTATAGAGCGACTTTTCAAGAGAGCTAGACATAGATTAATAACCACTTAACAATGGAAGACCACAATATAATGGAATTAATTAATTCATTACGAAGATTTATATACCGCCCCTTCAAGGCTACTACTCGGAACGCTTCAGACCCCATCACGGATAAAAATAACAGTTTTAAGGCGAGTATAAAAGGAGTCTGAATGGACCCTTGGCGACAACCGCAACACCAACGGGAGCGTGTTCCAGAGCGAGGGGTCAACTTGGTCTTCAAGAGTATACGAAGCAGAGTGCACAGCAGAAGGAGAAGAGGCCCATTCATGTCTCAGATTGTGTGGAAGCGTGTTTCAGAATGAGAAATAGACTTCGGCGAATCGTACATTTGAATTTTGACAGACTGTGACGCTGGCAAACCCAGATTAACATAAACATGTAAATGTATGCTGCAAAAGGAAGAAATCTGCGCATATATAAGAATGGCTTTGACTTACACAGACGTATCTGCGATGGATTTAGAGCAATGACCATGAGGACAAAATATGCATCAGTCACGTTGTTCTCCCACTTATTTATTTATACTATGACTATGCAACTGGACGATGCATTTGTGTCATATGTACCCAAAATTCAGTTATATATGTATATATATAATTATATGTCAGATAATATGTATATGATAACTTTGAATGTGAGCCGAATGTGAGGACCAGCAGCATCTTCATGTCTCAAGCTGTTCACTTTAGAAGTACACTTCGTCCAATCCTGGCCAACCGTTAAAGTGTTGGCGTTGCGACTGTAGTGAGCTGTGCATAGAAGCCTAAACTCCCGAACTATTCACCATCTGAGTCGCAACGGCTTTAGCCATCAGCGTATCAATCGTTGACAAAGGCCAACCCCACTCTTTAACTGGAGTGGGGTTGAACGCAGTGAACTGTCGAATGGCGGAGCAGCAATGCTCGCTGGGGTGAACTAAGGGGTAGGCGTAGAAGACAGCGCGAGACAGAAAGTAAAAACAATGACAGACAATCATGGATGAGAAAATAGATAAATAGATTGGCGAAAGAGGGAGAGAGAGACAGTTGGAGAAAAAGGGAATGCAATCTCAGAAGAAAGGAACTAATCAGGGAAAGAGAGAAAGAGAGAGACAGAGACAGAGACAGAGGGAGAGAGAGACAGACAGACAGAGATAGAGATAAAGCGGAGAGAGAAAGAAAGGAAGTGACGACAGAGAAGGGAGAGGGAGAAGGGAGAGAGGAAATGTATACAGGGAAGAAGTCCAGAGGCTTATAGAGAGATAGAGAGCAAGGAAGAAGAAGGAGAGAGAGAGAGAGAGAGAAACACGATGAAGAAATCCAGAGGCAGAAAGAGAATGAGGTATGTAGAAAGTCAGAGAACGTAGAACGGAAAAGATAAGCACAGGGAGCGAGTTGAATAGAATTAATGGCCTACCTTGAAATATAGGACTAAGGAGAGAAAGACACAGACACAGGAAAACAGAAGAGCGCAATGCCCTTTGCCTGTCACCGAAAGTGTTAATAATTATGTGAATCATCGCGTGGCATGTGAAGCATTTCTTGTGAAGCGCTGGTCATCTATAAACTAAAGAGAGAAGAACTCTGCCCTCATTGAACTCTTCATCGTCGACCATGGACGAACTCTTTCCAGATACACCTAGGATTTATCTAGCGTCAAATGCGGAGTCGCCTGCGCTTGCAATAGAGCACCTTAGAAGTAGCTTGCTACCGACGGCGCTCTATAAGTGGTCGTAATTACAATTACAATTACAGTAGGCGTAGGTCACAATTCTCCTTGTCGTGTATACCTGCTAGTATAGGGACCTATGCATGTGTAGCCAGCTGCAATTGCACGCAAAGAAACAGTATGAATGTACGTCCATCTGCATGTGTGTGTATGTCTGTAACTTCGTCTGTCAGTAAGACTACGTATGTATGCTATTCTGTCTCTCTCTATATATATGTCGTTCTTCGTGTTTGTTTGTCTGTAATTTCATGTGTGTATGCGGCTGTGTATGTCTGCACGTGTACATGTATACGCAGAGAGGGACACACACATACAGTAAAAGAGAGCGACGCAGTGCAAGAAGAGAGAGAGAGACAAAGAGAGAGAGACAGACAGACAGACAGAGAGACAGAGAGAGGCAGAGAGTGTGAGAGAGAGAGAAATTAGATAGTAAAAGTAGGATATACATGTATAAAGCAAAAAGGAAGAAACTGAAGTAAGAAAATAAACAACGTGACAGCGAATGATAAATAAATGAGGGGGAAGAAAGGGAGGAAGGGGTGTCATGTTTATTGTGTTCTATCCTATTGCACTGTGCTATTTGGCTTACTTCATTCTCTGTCTCTGTCTCTGTCTGTCTGTCTGTCTGACTGTCTATCTGTTTGATTATATATCTGTTAGTCTGACTTTCTGTTTGTCTGATTGTATTTCTATATGTCTGTCTGTCTCTATTTAAATTTCCATAGACTATAATATCTCTACGCCTTGGTCTCTGTCCTGAGATATGGTCTGCGTGTCTGTCATTTAGGTATTACGTTCACCGTCCTTCCTCTCTCCGTGTCCTTATTCTAAGCCGTATATTCCGAGATGGAAGGAGGGAGAGATTGGTGGAGGACAGGAGCTGAGGAACGGGTGGCTGATAAGAGAGGTTTGCTTCAACGTCTGGCGCATCCACGATAGATTAGACGACCCAGCATCCGGCCTTTCAACCGATCTTTCATCTGTATACCTCAATCAATCTGTCTGTCAATTCGTCTGCTCATCAGTCTGTCCATTCGTCTGTCCATCTGTCTGTCCATTCGTCTGTCAATTCGTCTGCTCATCAGTCTGACCATCCGTCTGTCCTTCCGTCTGTCCATTCGTCTGTCCATCCATCTGTCCATTCGTCTGTCCATCCATCTGTCCATTCGTCTGTCCATCCGTCTGTCCATTCGTCTGTCCATCTGTCCATTCGTCGGTCCTTCTGTCCATCTGTCTGTCCATTCGTCTGTCCATCTGTCTGTCCATCTGTTTGTCCATTCGTCTGTCCATCCGTCTGTCCATCTGTCTGTCCATTCGTCTGTCCATCCGTCTGTCCATTCGTCTGTCCATCCGTCTGTCCATTCGTCTGTCCATCTGTCCATTCGTCTGTCCATCCGTCTGTCCATTCGTCTGTCCATCCGTCTGTCCATTCGTCTGTCCATCTGTCTGTCCATTCGTCTGTCCATCTGTCCATTCGTCTGTCCATCCGTCTGTCCATCTGTCTGTCCATTCGTCTGTCCATCCATCTGTCCATTCGTCTGTCCATCCGTCTGTCCATTCGTCTGTCCATCTGTCCATTCGTCTGTCCATCCGTCTGTCCATTCGTCTGTCCATCCGTCTGTCCATTCGTCTGTCCATCCGTCTGTCCATTCGTCTGTCCATCTGTCTGTCCATTCGTCTGTCCATCTGTCCATTCGTCTGTCCATCCGTCTGTCCATCTGTCTGTCCATCCGTCTGTCCATCTGTCTGTCCATCTGTCTGTCCATCCGTCTGTCCATCTGTCTGTCCATCTGTCTGTCCATCCGTCTGTCCATCTGTCTGTCCATCTGTCTGTCCATTCGTCTGTCCATTCGTCTGTCCATTCGTCTGTCCATCTGTCCATTCGTCTATCCATCCTTCTATCTATCCGTCTGTCTATCCATGCACTCCTTCAAATCGCACTATCGTCCCCTATCCGCAAACGAACAATTGCAACGAACTTCTGTCTGTTTGTCTGTTTGTCTCTCTGTCTGTCTGTCTGTGCACATATCTGTCTCTCTGTAGATAGCGTATCTATGTCCGTACCCCATTATCTGTTAGTGTGTCTGTATGCCGTTCTGCTTGCCTGTCTGTGTGTCTGTATCTTGACCTTCATGCATCCTTTCCAGATTAACTGTTTCGCTTTCTGCTTCATCGGTTAAATAGACCATTGTATAATATGCGCAGTCCAAGAGGCGCTTTGCGGCGTTTGGCAAGATAACTATAATAATCATATATATATTATATATATATATAATATGTATGATATCAATTATATAGAATATATATACATTGTTTATAAATTGTATATATATAGTATATGTATCTAGTCAATGGATATATATTATATTGTACATATATATAGATTTATTATTAGTTTGTGTATATTATCTTGCAAGTGAAATGTGCCTCTTGAACTGCGTATATACAATGGTCTATTTAACTAATGAAGCGGAAAGCGACAGTTATATTTATATATTCATATATATGAATATAGTATAGCATAATATACTATAATTATACATTCATATATATATATACATATATGAATTATTCATATATATATGTATAATTATATATGAGTATTCAGCAATTTTTTAGAGGATCTTATTCAGTGTCTTATGAGACCAAAATACAGTGAGTGAACAAGTTATGTGTTACTTGATAAATATTAAAAGTAGGTCTATATAACTTCATGCCTTTAGCTGATGTTTGTATTCCTGCTTTGACGATATATAGTCTAAAGTTAGCCAACGGTCGACGCCGTCTGTCGCCTAAAGGATGAAAATATCGACGAAATATCAACTAATGACTCGACGTCGTCTCACACTTCAAACGCCGACGCCAACCTCTCTGCATGCTTGTCTCTGTACGTCTGCTTGCGTATGCTTGCGCGTGTGTGTCAACAGCTCATTTCTTTGAAAGGAGGTTGTTCGATTGATCACAATGGGAGTGGGAGGATGTGCTTGGTCTCGTTCAGTGTCTGATCAGAAAAGGAACATCGCTGGTTTATCCGTGTTTCCCGATATCGTCCTTTGACGTGCGCACAATGAGTTTCAACCAAGGGTGACTATATCCATTAGAAATTACAGATATTTGGTACCGAGGAACGAAATGAGGTATACCTCACTCAGTCTAGAAAATAACTACCTCCAGAGCAGTTTAGACCATCCTAGCATTGAAATTTTTTGACGTTGTTCTATTGGCTTTCATGCTGAACATTACGTTGTGTCGACAATGTCACGTCTTTTGAGAATCTCGTTTAAACTAATTTAATCCTGTAACAACGAAGTTGCTTACGTATACGTTTCCCATTAATTTTAGTACAAGCTCGTCGTTAAGGGATACGATGATGATGATGATAATGATGATGATGATGATGATGATGATGATGACAACGAAGACGACGACGACGACGATGACGATGACGATGACGATGACGCTGATGATGGTGATGACAATGATGATGATGATGACGATGATGATTAATGAGGGTGATTATTATTTTTATTATTATTATCATTAGTAGTAGTAGTAGTAATAGTATTATTATTATTAGTAATATTATTATCATCATCATCATAATTATTACTATAATAATTATTGTCATCATCGTCATTGTTACTGTTGTTAAATATTACCTGTCTTTTAGATATGGATTCCGCTTTTTCTTTGCATACAAACATGTAACATATAACTCTTATAACATCTTCCATGCCGCAGAGGATGGATCGGGAACGGCATTAAGTGGGCCAAGTTATATCCAAGAGGCAATACATAAATGTTCTCAATTAAGGAATGAATGATGATCATTAGTTTTATCACACATCGTTTGCATGTATGTGTATACGGTGTTTTTGTAACACAACAGCATTCAGATGCAAAGCATAAATTTACAAAGCAGATAAAAATGCCATGTTGTTGATTTTTTAATGACACCGTTCCATATCGAAGATGATTTGATATCGCCCTCCTCCTTTCTCCAAGCTTGGGACTGGCGTTTTCAAATTCCAAACAGTGGCCACTGGCCATAAATAACTCAGCTGAAAATATGACTGAGTGATAGAGATGGAGATTGTCAAAAGGTAGGGTGTAACATGATATCCTAGTTGACGCATAGAGGGAAACGTTGTGGCGGAAGCAGGTGTAGACCATGTAACTGACTCCTTGCATTTAACAGTCATCGCTTATGTCTATCGTTGTATAGTCACCGCATTGTATTTACTACTTTCCTACTTTGCAGCAGAAGTCGATACTGTTCAGGTGTTTTTATGAAACTCAATCCTAATGACAATCTCGAAGTTTTAACAGCGCCACCTGACAACTAAGCTAAGGACTCTTGCAGCCTATACACGAGCACAGTGAATTCATAGGAGAGTCGTCGTTGTCTAAAGATATTAAGAGGAGGTTCAAGCCAGGATGCGAAGACTAATATTAAGTTACCAACATTGGGCATACGTTTAGTATGGAGATCAAATTTGGGAAATCAAAGAAATCTAAAAGATCATTTATATATGTATAAATAGGCCTATTGGCAGAGTACAACATGGTATCATAATTATATATACCCTAATTGCAATATATAAATTATATATAAATAACGTATATTGCAAGTTGAATACTAAGAACAAAGGGAAAAATGGACAATAGGCCTACGATGACGCAGTACTAAATGTCATAGTTGCAATCGTAATCTCGAAAGTTTTAAAGAAAGCCAGACACAGGGTACCAGCTTAATCCTGGAATACTATCCTCGTGGTGAGATGTTTACCAGAACACCAGCGTGTGTAATATACTATTTCAAAGCCTCGTAACAGTGTCGTGTGCTTCTCGGTAACCCGTTCCAAACTGATTTTGACACCAAAGAGCAAAACACCAAGAGAAGATGCACAACACACAAATAGTACTAAAGGTCGTTGCTGCAGCCGTGAACAAAAATTACAATGAGTTACAATTACAATGTTGTTGGAGGCTTGGAACAGGTAACTAAGCTATTCGTATTCGTATTCGTATTCGTAATCTCCAAATTTCTAAAGCTCTAAAATTTTACTTGAAGGCCCAGCGCAGGTCACCAACTTATTAACGAGCGCAGATTTTATGAGAATAATTGTTATATGAAAGAATTAGCCTTATACCTATTTAAACTATGTAGTTAAGAAATTGCAGCATTTTTGCATCATTTTTGCGCATTCAAAAATGATGATTATTAGAAACCATGGCTCGTATAGCATGTCAATAGAGCTAAACGAGCTCTGGAACTTTGTGGGGTGAATAATTCATCACAGGCTAGCTAACATATAAGTAATGCTTTATGTTTTCAGCATCCGGGGATAAAGGGGCACATCCCACTTGTTAGCAATTCATTTTCAATGTACGGGTGTATAGGAGTAGCTGTAGTACAGTAGAGCTACCAATCTTTGGGGGAAAACGCGAACTATCTACGATCGTCTGGCGAGAGTAATACATTACTTATTACGAGCGCAAATATTCGGGTTATCATATCCGATTAGGGACCTCGCTTCTACGTCTTACCATTCTTTCTTCGTCTGTTCCTACATCATTTTCCATCCTCAAACCTACTGAATGGTCATTTTTGTGAGCGGCGCTATACAAATGGTCACACACAATACAATGTACACCTACATGTATACGTTCATACTTGAATATATAAGTGTACGTGACTGTGTGATATGCGTGCGTATGCGTTGAATATCTGTATATACATGCATAATATTGCATATATATACATATATTGACTTATATATACAGCTTATATATACATAATTATATATAGACCGCCATATACATATATATACACATATATACATAATTACATATACATACAAAATATATATATTGACTGTTATATACATAATAGTTATATCCAGTGTTATTACACAAATATATGCGACTTGTTGTGTGTACATTGATAGTTCTGCTATGTGCAGAATAAAGTCCCCTACTAGCGTGTGGCCGTGAGTCCCTCTGCCAGGGTGCAGTCCCCCTACTAGTGTGTGGCCGTGAGTCCCCTGCCAGTGTGCAGCCGTGAGTCACCCTGCACCTCCCCATTTTCTTTGTCGTTCTGTTGTTTCCGTCGGGTTTCTTTGATGTGTCGCTGGGTCAGCCATAAAACCTGATTCAACGTCGATTTTTGCTCAGAACTATAAGAACAGGAAATGGAAATAAGTAGGACCATTGAGCGGACCATATTCAATGTCTGCGGACCGAGACCCATCCATCCATCCATTGCAGCAGCCGCAGCAACAGCATAAAGTCTGTTAAGATGAACGGAGGAAAGGACGAGGTTTCTTTTCATCATGCGTTTATATAGCCAGAGCATGTAGACGTTTCTAACCACTGCTTGCACTCTGGCAGTGCCAGTCCCAAGCCTGGACCAAGGAGGAGGGCGTAATGTAATGGAGCATTTATATAGCGCCACTCAGATCAGAGGCGTTCACAGCTCAATACGAGACCAAACAGAAAAAAGGAAAGTCTTCAAGCGCTTCCGGAAGGCAGCAAAGGAAAGGTAGGTAGGTAGGTAGGTAGAGAGAGAGAGAGAGAGAGAGAGAGAGAGACGGAGAGAGAGACAGAGAGAGACAGACAGAGAGACAGACAGAGAGAGAGACAGAGAGACAGAGACAGAGAGACAGAGACAGAGACAGAGAGACAGAGACAGAGACAGAGAGCAGCTCCTTCCGAAGAGGAAAGGGGAGGCTGTTCCAGGGATACATCTGTGGAGGATTACACAAGGATATTCGGACTGCGTCTCTCATTCGTGTCTTTCCAAACTGTAAACTACTCGTTGAGTTACTCTATGCGGGATTCATAAGATGATGTTATTGGTTGGTATTCAATTAAACCCTCTGAAGGAATGTAGTTTGTCCGGCAATATACTTGACATCTGCGTCCACCTGTAAAAGAGCTTTCTTGGTGGCACAGAGGGTCAACGAGAGCGACCTATTTTATGGTGAGGAGTCTACGACTCTATGTGCATGTATAGGCAGCTGCGTTACCGTGATTACTGATTACCTCTTTGCTTTCGCGTTTCTCGGTGAATGTAACTGATGAAATCTGATTTTCGATTACGTTTTTAGCTGAGGTTGCACGCTAGCTGGCATGTCTGTGTGTTCATACGCGTATGTGTGAAAATGTGTGTGTGTGTGTGGATGGGTGGGTGTGTGCATATGAGTATGTGTGTGTTTGCGTGTGTGCGTGTATGTGTGTGCACATCTGTGGGAATCTGTGTGTGTATATCTGTGTTGTGTGCGCTGTATGCGTATATACATACATACGACAACAGTATTGTCGCCTGACGTCCGTGGTTTTAAGGCTTAAGAAAGACTCCATTACTGGCATATTATACGCTCACAATCTACGCATTTATGAACTACGAAACCCAGACATACAAATTCATTGCGGAGCATTTATATTCATTTGCAATCACGCGTGTTTTTCAGTTAGAATGACGAACAAAGAATGGATGAATTGACTGAATAAATGGATGGGTGTATGGACTGACAGACAGACAGACAATTAACTAAAGCAGTAAAGAAAGAATTGACTAAGGACTCACACTCACTCCATCACTCTCTTTTATTCTCTTTCTATCGTGAAAACTCTCCTCGTATCACACTCACTCTTCTCCTTAAATGTTCTGCTCTATCCTCCTCTCTTACTCCTTCCTTCTCCTTCACTCCATCCGTTATGGTACTCTCCGCCCTCTCTTATTCTTCCCTCCTCTCTTGTCCTACGTCGTCTTTCTCAGACTCTCTGTCTGTCTGTCTCTATATGTCTCTCTCTCTCTTTCTCTCTCTCTCTTTCCCTGTGTCTATCTCTCTGTGCCTCTCTGTGTGTCTCTGCCTCTCTCTCTCTCTCTCTCTCTCTCTCTCTCTCTCTCTCTCTCTCTCTCTCTCTCTCTCTCTCTGCTGACAGTCTCCAATTGTTGCGTCTCTGTTTTCAGCCTCCACCGAACATAATAGAGCGAGATGATGGATGATGAGGCGCGAGCGATCGAAGCCTGGTGTTCAGTCGGACATTTACACGACGTCGTCGTCTCAACCGTCGTCGGTAGAGATGACTGAACACCTGACGGACCGGATGTGCTGTGAGCGGATGTTAGGAGTGGCACTGAACCAGTAAGAGGGTATACGGGTAAAGGCACAGAACGACTCAAGAGGACAGATGACGTCGTTGAGTGCTAGGCTACTGATAGGGAGAGTTAGGATGGAGTATTCAGGCATTGGGCTAGGTTACATTATATGCAAGTACATGTATATAGGTGAGTTTAAGTTAAGACAAATGAAAAGCAAGGCAAGTCGGGTTGAATTTGGTTAGGTTAGACTAAGCAATTAGTGAAGAAAGGTATAATGTATATGGCAATGTAGAAGATAACGAAAGGGAAGTTGAAGCGAAATGAGGTTATGAAAGCTAAGATTTGGTAACTTCTGAAGGTAAATAACGAGGCAAGTATGATGAGGCGGATCAAAGCTAGGCAAGGTCATGGTTCATATGGGGTCAGGTTTTGTTAGGTAAATAAGGATAAACCAATAATCCATCCTCGGAGACTCCAACGCCAGCTGAGTGTTAATTTTTACACCACGAGCTTCTATCACAGTTGTGCCAGTTTATGTCGGCTGGAGATTAAACGGCAGGCCAGGCATTTATCATCGGATAACCATTTACCATCGGGTTACCAACTTACCCTTTACAATCGATTTGCCATTTACCATCGATTTACCATTTACAATCGATTAATCATTTACCGTTGTGTTACCATTTTCTGTCGGGTTCCCATTTATAATCGTGCTACCATTTACAATTTGGTTACCATTTACAATCTGGTTGCCATTTGCAATTTGGTTACCATCGACGATCTGGTTACCATTTACCAACTGGTTACCATTTACAATCTGATTACCACTTACCGGTCGTTTTCGTTTCCCAGTTGTGCCATCGACTTACAACTAAATACAAGACATTTGCAAGTTATATCTGTGTGTGACATCATTCGACAAAGACCTTTAGGCCTATGCCGTAAAGTCGACTGCACAACTGCAATTTCTGTGAATTGAGTGCAACCAAAGTGGACTTAGGGGCAACTCGACCCATTTAACGTCGGGATACCATTTACAGTTGGGTTACCATTTACAATTGGGTTACCATTTACAATCTGGTTACCATTTACCAACTGGTTACCATTTACAATCTGGTTACCATTTATCTGTCGTTTTCGTTTCCCAATTGTGCCATCGACATCTGGGTTAGGAGACAAACAA
The DNA here is from genome assembly GCA_959347315.1 of Bimastos eiseni. Classification (NCBI taxonomy): domain Eukaryota; kingdom Metazoa; phylum Annelida; class Clitellata; order Crassiclitellata; family Lumbricidae; genus Bimastos; species Bimastos eiseni. The sequence continues at coordinate 15,853,961 of OY365819.1, forward strand.
CTGCGTCCTAAGTTCTGCTTTCCTCAGTCGCCTTCTACACCTTTGGTGACCTTTTTCCACATCAATGCAATCTCTTTGCTTTGTATATCAATAAGTTCTCCATTATTCTTACCTGACCTTCCTGTTGATATCAGAAGTACGATGGCGGCAAGGAGATTCTTGAGAAACCACATCCGATTTTGGATAAGATCAAATCCAGGGTGAAAGAAGGATGTCAGTGTGCTAGGAGGAAGAGATGGAAGCGCCGGAAGCTGGAATGGTTTCGTGCCGCCATCTGCTGGAGTCCACATCGTTTTAAAATCACCTGAGAAGACAACACCACAGATCGATTATTCTCTCAGATTCCACAAAGCCGATGCTTTGCTTCACAGCTCCATTCCTCAAAGATCAGAAAGCTTTTCCTCTATTTATTATATTTATTTATTCTCTATGCCTTCAATATTAATTTTAATATTTATCTTATTCATATATTTATACATCGTCTCATGTCTGAACTAAATTGTTTTATATCCATATTTATATTGCGCTACTATACAGTATCGTTGAACTGCTTTGCCTTAACTCAACTTATATTACTTCATGTTGTCTGAGAGCTCCCTACTATTCTTTGCCTTTCATTACATTACATCGGGTTAATGATGTTTCCATCCATACGTGGCTATCTTTTTTCGCCAGTGAGATAACTAGAAAAAGCACTCATTATCGAAATAAATACACTTCTCAACGTGATTTTATATAGCTATATACTTGTCGCGACGTTTATAAATATTAAAATAAACTTACAAAGGCACAATGTAAGTCCACATGAAAATAACCATAATAATCTACACAAAAAAGCACGTGCTGTGCCAAAGATACTTAAGTTCAAGAATGACATAATAATTGTTTGTTACCACCATCTATGAATGCGCCTACAGCCAAACTGCTGAATGACAAGAGAAACGGTCAATGTAAATTTGTGTATCATCTGCTTAGTAATCGTGTCATATCTAACAATTTATTGATGTGTCGCTTTCAGACTCTGTCAAAACATATGGGGTTACCTTTGACAGCAAGCTCACATTTCGTCACATAAGGTCAGATCTAACTCAAAGTGTGTCTGAAACTATAGCCTGCTCACTTGTCTCCTCTCGCCTCGATTATGCTAATTCACTTTTTGTCGGTCTCTCAGACCTTGAACTCAAAAGGCTTCAGCGTATCCAAAATACATTAGCTCGAGTAGTGCTACGTGTTCCACTACGAACATGCTCCTCTGCCCTACTCCACCAGCTGCATTGGCTCCCTGTTGAATTCAGAATCAAATTTAAGTTAGCTTGTTTCACCTACAAAACCCTCATCACCAATACACCTACTTATATTCATGCTCAGCTAACGCCTTACATCCTCCTCGTTGCTTACGATCATCAAGTACAGGTCTTTTAGTTGAACCACGATGCAGAACAGTTATGGGCTCTCGTGCATTTCATGTCTCTGCTCCTGGGGAATGGAATCGACTGCCACTCTCTCTCTCTCTTCGTAGCTCAAATTCATTTCCTTCCTTCAAAAAGCGACTCAGAACTCACTATTTCTCTTTGGCTTTCAAGGATTTGGAAATTTAATTGCATCTTCTCCTGGCGACTGACTATCCGCGCCTCAGATTCACATTTAGGTGTGACCTTGTGCGCGTTACAAATTTAATAAATAAATAAATTTCATACCTCGCAGTACAGGCTATTCAGACGCGCATTCAGTAGGAGGCTTCGGTGGGGGAGGAGAGAACACCCAAAGGTAAGGAGAGGATGCGGGGAAAACACTCAGAAATGAGTTACTAGAGAGCAATTTCTAAGTCCTGCACCCACTGGTCAGGTTTTCTTACTTATTACAAGAGGGCCAAACACTGAAGCCTGATGCAGATCTAGGCCAGACGTTGACAAGGATGGAAGAATTCTGCAATTTAAGCGTACTGGTTGATTGCGCGGACAGAGATTAGCAACAAACAAATTCTGTCGAGGTTCAAAAACCCAAGGACAATTCAAGACACAATGTAAACAGAAGAGAATGATCAACGTGTCAAAGGCAGCAGACGAGTCAAGAAGAAAATGTCGCTTCACTGAACTTTTATTCAAGAATTCAACGCCTGAGAATAATAACCTTCGCGAATATCAAGTCAGGAAAAATTCTTGTAAAACGAGTTTTTAATTTTGGCAGAAAAGGACGGAAACATAAGAAACAAAAAGCAATTAACTTCACTCACAGTCTGTAAAGATGTCATGCTGGATTATTTAAAAACCCGAATATTGCATAAAAAAGCTACATTAACCTTTTCTGTCAATTACAGATGCTTTTGAAAAATTAAAAAAATTTGATTTTCAAAGATAACAAATCATCTAAACGAAAACATAAACATGACATGATAAAATAAAGCAACAAATGATTATTAGCGAGTGTTTCCGTTTACTTTAAGTGTTCATAGATATACTGAGGATTTTGAACTGGTTTTTGAAATGTTTTTAATTGTCTGGATATACCGCACTATAATACGGCTACGCTCAGTGTTATAGTCTTGGATCTCCTTTGTCCAATCAATGATGAACTTTGTCAGTCGATACGACAAAGACACTGAAGACTTTTATCGATAAAACATTACTAGAATATTCTGGAAGCAGGACATTTGACAGTTAGTTTTTGTTGAATATCTTCAAAACGACATGTCGTATTTCTTAGTTATTAACACTGAACATAGATTACATATTGCCTGCTACAAATCAACTCCAAACGCATTTTTTAAAAAAAATGGAGATTCGCCAAGATAATTCTCAGGCGACGAATTGCGGTATCTTTGTGTTGTGTGGAACCTACGATGATGCAGATTGAAAGAGACGAGTTACCGAGTTGGAAAGTTTTTGAGATCGTATGCGAATCTAAACTGTGCACCAGTTCAAAGCAAAGTTCGAAGTTGTGATGAAGACGCCACAAGGTCATGAGGTTAAGAGCTCATGAGTTTAAGAGGTCACGCGGTCAAGAGGTGAAGAGAAGATCTAGCAGAGGATGAACTATGACATGAGCAAAGACAGGCAGAAACGATCCATCGCAGCACGAGGTTAATAATTAATTGATGCAATGGTTGGATCCAAGACATCAAAGAACTCTTTCGGAAGAGGGGATCATGGAACAAAACAATGGAGAGAGCTTTTCTTTGTACAGTGACGAAAAATGAGCGAACAAACCGAAGCATATGTTGCTGGCTGCTGTTCATCAGATCCAGAGCCCAATGCTAACTTTATCCAGCTACCAGGTACTTTCTCTGCCACAAATTTACGATGTAATTGGCAAGGGACCACTTTAACCTATTCCAAAGTACCCATCTATTTGAAGCCATTTAATTTTAGGTAGGCAGGCACAAAGACTTAATTATCGAATCATGCAGGCTTGGATGAAACGATTAAATTTAGCAGGCAATACAGATTTACATTGTTGATTAAATATAAAACGTTCAGAAGGTGGGAGTGGCACCACTAACTGACTTCTGCGGCGATTGTGGTTCAGAAATAGCAAATAAAGGCAATAGGTCAGGGTATTTCTCAGTTCTGAAATAGCCTTTATTAGTAAGAAGCTCATTTTTAAGTACAATGAAGCAACAGAGTCAGCTCATTGGCTGTTGGCGATGCAAGCAGCTATAAAGGAGAAAGAGACTTTATCATGCTTTATAGTGTTTACTTAAATTGAGTCCATGCCAAGGGCGCATCTTCTTTATTACTATCTAACAGGAATCATGATAGCACGAATGTACGATCTTCCACCCCGTTAAATAGCCAAAGTCATGCGATCAACATTTCCGAGCAATTAGCTAGCTTCATACATGCAAACTTACAAAGGCGATTCAAAAGCAGATTCTAACATCGAGGCGGTATAAATGGGGAGACAACATTTGAAGGATAACAACACTCAACAGAGGGAGCAACAGAATTAAATGGTTCCGAACCCGAGTGAGTTGAGTTGTCAGGGTATCAAGGTTCTGATCGTTTTTACCCTCTCTTATTTAACTTGGCTTGCGTAAAGTTTGTCACGGACGGATCGTCGGAGTTCTTTCAACTCCTTTTTCAGTATTTTCCGTCGACCCACAGAGCAGCTGGAATTTTGTACACATTTCACGCTTTCACGGCAATGCAAATTTTCAAATTTTTACGGACTTAACTCAAAAATTGAGAAGATAAACGAAAAAAATGCAAAAATTAAATATCGTTTAACCACTAGAACGAGTCCTCCCTGACGAGCTCCACTCCGACAAATTTACATCATAAAGGATCTTTTAAGGAAAAGGATCGATTGCGCCATCTACCAGAATACCAAAAGTCAATAAAGAAGGGTTCCGAAAACCCATGCTTTTACTTTCACTTGTTCTTTCTGTGGGAAAGAAAATGAGCTGTTTCGCTTCAAACCATTCAACAAAAGAGTATGTATTATCATGAATTTATTATGTACTACACACGTTTATAATACATGCGTACACCTATAATATGCACACGTACATTCACACTCAAATACAAATACACTGCATATATATATATGTATACATATATATATATATATGTATACACTTGTTCAGTCTGATTCCTGGATGTTTATATAAACAAGGACTGGGAGACAAACGGTGAACTTTCTGGCCAAACGACCGTTGGCTGGCAAAGTGTGCATCGTGCTGTTTACACCAAGTGTCCAAGTAATTCAACATCACCAATCCTCTTCCTTCTCCTCCGCCTCCTCTTAATCCTCCTCTTCCTCCTCCTTCTCTTCCTCCTCCTCTTCCTCCGTCTACTTCACCGCTTCATCCTCTTCGTTGCTTCCTCTTTCTTCTGCTGTTCCTGTTCATCTTCTTTACTCCAATCTTTTCCCCTTCCTGCTCCTCTTCCTTTCATCTAATATGTTTCCTCTCTCCCGTTCTTCCTTCTTGTTTCCCCTACTTCCCTTCTCTTCCACAGGACCTAACTGACCTTGTTCCTCCCTTTCACTCCACCTATTACTACTTTCCCTCTTCCTTCACCACTTCCTCTCCGCTTCCTCTCCCAGTTCCTTATCCGTCCTTCTCTTCTCTTCCACCGCTTCCCTTTCTGCCTGGACTCTTCCTCCGCTTCGTCATCGCTTGTTCTTGGCTCATTTCTTCATTCCATTCTTCACACCACTCGTCCGTTGCTTCATTTTCGCCTGAAGGGCCACCCTCTGTCTTCGTAATTCTGCGCTCAATACCTGTCGGCAGAACATTCACTCAATTCAATCTGCTTATATTGCGTTCTCCTTCTTCCCCTTAGCCTCTTCAATCTCCTTGTTCTCAGCCTGACCTTTGTATTCTTCCTTGCATTCCTCAATCTTGTCCTTCCTCACTTACTATAAGCCGTCTATTTGTCCTCATTCTCTTTAGTCTCCTAATTCTTATTGTCCTGAGTTCTTCTCTTCTTCGTCGTCCTTTGTTTCATATTCTCTTTGTCCTCCTCCTCTTCTTATCCTTTTCATTCCATTTATCCTACTTCTCCTCTTTACCCCTTCACTCGCTTTGCCCGTCTTCTCTTTCTCTTCCTTTCCTTCATCCCTCATTCGCTTTGCCCTTATCATTCTCTTTTCCTCGTCCACCTCTTGATCCTTCCTTTTATCATCCTAAGCCTTCTCCATGTCCTCTTCTTTGTTCCTCTCCCTTTCCAACTGCTCCTAACGTTAGTCACAATGGCAGGTAAATCGGAAATTAACTTCTCGTCATTTCCGCTGCAATCAGTTGCTCAGGTGAGCTGCGAGTGGATGCTATTGTTTTCAATGTCACCATCACCATCATCAACTTCATAGTCATCATCATCGTTATCGTCGTCACTATAATCATCGTCTTCATCATCATCATCACCACGATCATCACCACCAGAGTCCACATCGTCATCTTAAGCATTACCAACTACACTGTCGTTGTCAACCTTCATGGACTGCATCATCATCAACAGCAGCAGCATCAAAGTAGGTGTCTTCGTCATCAACATTATTACCATCATCATCAACATCATCATCAAATAAGCGTCGTTTTTTTCACTTTCTTTCAATATTAACAACAACTAATATATCATCGCTAATATAATTATCGTAACTTTTTCCTTCGCCATTACCTGATGGATATATATCACTTGTCCTCATTCTCTTTAGTCTCCTAATTCTTATTGTCTATTGACTATAATGATGGTCGCCCGTTGTGTAAATAGCATTTGCAAGTGGAGTATTATAGAATTTATTTACTGAACGTACTTATTCATTTACTTGCCTATAAATGCTCCAGTCTAGATGACATGAGTGACGAAGTTATTAAGTCATAGATCATTAAGAAGTCATGGATCATTGGGAAGTCATGGATCATTAGGAAGTCATGGATCATTAGGTACTTACGTACTGAACATTGTTATATTCGCCTTCGTAACAGTTCTGAATTACTGAACATATTAACATATTGACGACACACAACTCAATCAGAAGCTCAAAGCTTTCGTAAGGACCCTAAAAAAGATACTCATCCGAATGTTCCTCTGTTAAATCCTTAATGTCAATACACTCAGCGGAGCCAGACAGAGCCAATGGCCAGACAGCAGAGATAGAGACAGCGAGACAGCGAGAAAAAGAGAGATAGAGGAGAGACAGACAGACGGAGACAGAGACAGATGCAAATACAGAGACAGAGACAGAGACAGAGGCAGAGACTGAGACTGAGACAGACTGAGGCAGACTCAAAGACAGAGAGACAGAGAGGTAGAGAGAGGTAGAGAGAGAGAGAGAGAGAGAGAGAGAGAGAGAAAGAGAAAGACAGAGAGAGAGAGAGAGAGAGGTAGAGAGAGAGAAAGAGAGAGAGAGAGAGAGAGAGAGAGAGAGAGAGAAAGACAGAGAGAGAGAGAGAGAGGTAGAGAGAGAGAGAGAGAGAGAGAGAGAAAGAGAGAGAGAGATGATCGAAGAATAGAGTGAGCACTGGAATCAGCTGCTGATTGAGAAACTCTGAGAAGGGGTCGCGCATATCGATCACTTGAGACCCGTCCGAGGAGGGTTCCTCCCTCTGGGAATTGATTCAACGTAGGAATGTCTGCTTTATTGCGTTGAGTTTTCCAATCCCGGAGGCAGTTGGCGCAAGTATACACCAAGAGCTATTTGATCAAAATATTGGCAATACCGGACCCCGTGCGAAATTACCCTGAGCACAGTGACGTTGTCCATCCTCTACCCCGGCGGGGTTTTTGATGCTGCGAATGCTGCTGCAGATGTTGGTGATGGAAACATTGTCCGGAGAGGCAAAGGCCAGTAACCTGATGACATTAACCAAACGCCGTCAGATTTGCACTCTAACGATGCCTGCCCTGTGTAGTATGATAGACTGCATTGATGACTCGCAGCTCTTGCGCTATATAAATCAATTGACCGCGATCCGTCAAATTATTAATTGATTTCGCGAGTGATTGAAGGAATGATTGCTTGATCGATTGGCGCACGGATTGACAACTGGTTGACAGACTGACAGACGGATGCTCTGCGTTTAGACTGACTGACCTACCGACTCACCCACCCAAACCGACCCACCCAAACCCACTCACTCACTCACTCACTCATTCACTCTTTCACTCATTCATTCACTCACTCACTCACTCATTCACTCTCTCACTCATTCATTCTCTCATTGAGTGAATAAGCGAATAAACGTTCAATAATGATCGATCAGTTCTTAATTCGAATGATTAACTGAATACAATACAATACAACTCGGCATCTATAACGCGCTTTATCACGACAAGTCGTGCTCAAAAGCGCGCACACGTCTCGACGATGCAACTGCAGTTGTAATGCAGAGCAATTGTGTGCGAAGAACTTGCTCAATATCCCTAAATGGTGACTCCCCAGACGAGGGTCGAACCCGCTCGCTCAGCGCGCACTGAGCGTTATGGGCTGACCGCTCTAACCGATCGGCCACCATGCCAATGCCCGAATACACAGATAATTAATTAATACATCGATTAACCCACGAGAATCAAATTGTCTAGTGCACTATGACAATATAGAAATACCACAGTGTTCGTCCATTACACATAAGCAACAGTTAGCACGAGAACCTATAATTATTATCCGTATTTGGCTATGCAGATATAAACACTTACAATGTGGTGTATGTAAATTATATACCCAGCATATATATATATATATGTATATATTGAAACGTATGTGTAGTATATATGAATTATATATGTGATATATATTATGGTGATATGATGTGCAGTTGTCCATAATCAGTGAGATAGCCTGCAGTATGTATGGAGACAGCAGCTGAGTAAAAAAAACCTCTGCCCCTCGGCGGGTGAGAGATGTCGCACCAATGAAAGGGACGACAGGCAGTAATGAATTTTCTCGATGGTTGTTCGGAGGTCACGATGCGAAGCAATTAATTGAATCTCCGTCGGAAATATTTCCATCCAATATTACGAGGTTCAATTTGAGGCGTCAAAGGACCTCGACGGCAAATATGTGAACGAAGTCGACTACAGCAGCTGCTGTAAATTATTATTTTTATTACTTTTGCCCCGAAGTTTTTGCCCAAACCACATAGGTTGAGGTAGCCCACATAGGTTGAGATAGCCCACATAGGTTGAGATAGCCTACATAGGTTGAGGTAGCCCACATAGGTTGAGATAGCCTACATAGGTTGAGATAGCCTACATAGGTTGAGGGAGTCTATATAGGTTATGCCACAGGAACTTGAATAATACTTTTCATCGTCATCATCATGGTCTATGGGTTGAAGACCCCTTGGTGTCCACTGTAAACCTGTTCTTCGTTTCCAGAGTTTTCCGCTGTTCTGTCTTTGCATTGGATTCTTGTCGTCTATTTATTTATAAACGGACTATCTGCACCCACGCGTTCTACCCTCGCACTTCTCCCATGGGGAACTTCTAAGCTTGGTATTGGCTCTGATACTGTCCAGTATCAGAGCCAATACCAAGCTTAGAACGTGTTGCCTCCCACGTTAACCAGCCTTTATCAGGGTTCCTACGGAGCCTTTTCGCATCGCGCGGCGCCTCATGTGGTACTTTTACCCCCTACCTCACTGTTTCGCTCTCACTACGTTGAAATGCTAGTAGGACTTTACTTTTGGCTGTATTATTATTATCATTATTATTATTATTATTATTATTATTATTATTATTATTATTACTACTTTAATTATTATTTATATTATTTTTAATTATTATAATTGTTTATTAAATTAAGCGGCTACCACTCTTCAAACTCAGTCGATCAACAAAGGAACCGGCAAAGCGACGGCATTGAAGCATTGCGTTGAGTCTCTGGAATAAGAACATTGTTTCCTTTGTTTCTTCTGTCGCATAATAATAATAATAATTAATAATAATAATAATTAATAATAATAATAATAATAATATTATTATTATTATTATTATAATTATAATAATAATAATAATATTATTATTATTATTTTTACTTTTTGGCATGGTAGTGTTGACGAAAAATTATTACCATAAATTTTATTATCATTATTATTATTACACATGATATTGCTATTATTATCATCATCATTATTATTATTTTGGTTATTATTGCTTCGAGTTATTATTATTATTATTACTATTACTATTATTATTATTATTATTATTTGTTTGAACGTAATTAAACGAATTATTATTATTATTATTATTACTATTATTATTATTATTATTATTATTATTATTATTATTATTATTATCATTATTAATATTATTATTATATTATGCTGTTATCGCCCATGTGGGCGAGCTAAGTGAGTGGTGGCAAAGTGCCACCACTCACTTATCCCAAATATATCCCAAATATATCCCATAAATAGTTCGCAGAACTATAATAATAATGATATTATTATTATAGTTTTATTATTAATAATATCACTATTATTATTATTATTATTATTATTATTATTTTATTATTCTTGTTCTTCTTGTTCTTGTTCTTCTTGCTCTTCTTCTTCTTCTTCTTCTTCTTCTTATTATTATTATTATATTATGCTGTTATCGCCCATGTGGGCGAGCTAAGTGAGTGGTGGCAATGTCCCGAAGAGGCAGGCGGCGTTCCCACGCTGAAGAACAACCGAGATACGTTGGAACAGAAATGACGTCTCCATTGGATCGTGGGTTGCAGCACTCGTTCGACTACCCAACTCTGAGACGAACTGCAGTCCTTCACTGCTCCAAGCGCCGCCAGATTCCAAGGCGAGGGCTACGAAGTCATGGGTGTTGGTTATGATGGAATACTTGGCCCTCTTCGTCTTAGCTGTGCGTTCGGCTGCTTCGCCATCTCTGATAGATGTGTCGACAAGATGTGACTTGGCGTAGGTGTCGGGCACTGTCACATCCCATGCCAGACATCGACCACGTGTCCAAGGAATGAGCGTGACGCCGTCCGGTCACTTTCCATCTTCTCTTACCAAGCCGAGAGGTTCCTTTTGCGCTAGAATCTTCGCTCTGCCAAGTGCTCTCCAGATGACATCGTTCAACATGCTATGTCGTTGATGTTTTCCGCTGCCTCTTCTACAAATTAGTCCATGGAGCCCTTTTGCGTCGACGCTCTCTTGACATTGGTTACACAAATGTGGCTCGCAGAGCGTCGTTCCTAACCTCAACCCGGCTGCCATTCGTACATCCTCGTTTGAGAGGCGCAGGCCTAGGGCAGTCACAGGGGACGCTAGCATCCAGTCTTCAGAATGAGGTGATCGTGAGGCCAGCAGGCGAGCACGGTCACATGGATTGTTATTGAACTCCAGCAGACCTTTCCATGCCTTGTCTGTGAATCGGAGGTCCCATTCTTTCTGGCGATGACGCGCTGCTCCTGTTGGTGGTTCTGCATCTGTCAGGGTCTTCCAAGCGTTGAGTGCTGATCTCGCAAGTTCATATGGTTCCTCAGTGGACTCTGTTGGTAGGATGCATGCCTGGAGTTCGCTTGTACTAGCAGCAGAAGCCAGAAAGGCAGAAAGTGCCAGCGTAGATGCACAACGAACTCCCAGACCACCATCTCTTACCGGCAAAGAAGCCTGGAGCCAACGGTCATTGTCAAGGTCCAAATTTAAAATGGTTGACAGTCCTTCTCTCAGCAGTTGATCAAACCGATCCAAGCCCGGGCAATCAGCGCAGACGGCTGTGCGCAGACTGTATAAGAGCTTCGGTACACTTAGACTGTTTCTCAGCAGAACCAGAGCGTCATGTGTTTAAATCAAGGACAATCTTCCGATTGCCCTCTCGAGGTCATTAGCCTTTGAATTAACGACCATGTTCACAGCTGGACCTGGAATCTGAGGTGCACCCAACAAGGTCATGTCCTCGAGGGCTATGCTCGTGAACTCTTGAAACGCAGGGTCATTGTTCGGCATATGGGTGTTGTGACACGCGATTTCGCATTTGCTGCGGTTCAATAGCAATCCCAGATTCTTTGATTCCTGCTCGATTAATTGAACGTCGTCGGCCACTGTTTCCTTGTTACCTCCCAATGTCAGGTCATCCAGATATCCGATACGCAGATCCGATCGAAGCTACATCAGAATCGGTTGCAGCACAAGACAGAATTCCAGAGGTCCCAAAGGATTGCTGCGTTCCTTCTTCGGATCGAATTATGTTTGAACCATAGCGCAACAGTGGACGGTTTGAATAGGCAGCGTGAGCAAAGTGGTAGAGCTCTGGGATCTCTCTAGCAACTGCCTCTATTATTAACAATTATTAATATTATTAATATTATTACTATTATTATTATTATTAGTTAATTGAGTCAATAAAGAAGATCCGTCTGTGCAAAAGTTATTATTATTATTATTATTTTATTGTTATTATTATTATTACTATTACTATTATTACTATTATTATTATTATTATTACATTGTAGTTATTTCCAAAGTGTTTTATGCTTATGGTTTTGTCAACAAAACCATTCCTTATATCCGTCGATCCGGTCGTTATATATGGAAGATCAACCAATTAAGACGCTAGATATATATGCTTAGATATAATTATGTTGGTATAAAGACTAATGTCGCTAACGTAGGCCTACAATCGCATCTTTATGATAGTCCTAACTTATTTGATTCAGGCAGTAAGTGAAAGCAACGCCAAAGTCGGCTAATTCAAGAAATGGGTTTCACATAATGATTCCATCCAAAACAGTTGTCTTCCAGTGTTCCTAGTTTGTATGCCTTCGCTCCGTATTCATTCATTCATCCATTCATTCATTCATTAAGAACATTTATACAGAGCCCTTCGAGGCTACTACTCAGGAGCGATACCAACCCAACCCCGGATGAAAAACAGCCTTAATACTGGTATAAAACGGATCAGAGTAAACCAAAGAGGCATAAGGCGTAACGATAATGAAAGCCCATTTCATGGCAAAGGGCCAAAGATATAGGCCTATTATCTAAGCAAGAGAAGACCAAGTATGGAACTCAATGGAATACTGCAAACTAAGCATTAGAAAAGTAATTAGAACTACCATTCAATTACACTAATAGGTGTACTAAGAAAAATATAAAACCAATATTCTAAATTTTAGGAGATAGAGAAGCAAAGCAAGAGAAAAAGAGACAGACAGACAGACAGAGACAGATAGAGACAGACAGACAGAGACAGAGATTGACAGAGATAGACAGAGACAGAGACCGACAGAGATACTTACAGAGATACAGACAGAGAGAGACAGACAGAGACAGAGAGACAGACTAATAAACAATAATACGTGAGAAAACGCAGATGGGAAGGCTCCCACTTTAACCAAAGGAAAATTCATTAAACTAATTAAATGTTGAGATTCATGAAATCAAAGCATTCCTTCAGACGAGATGCACAGGAACGGTGTCAGGGAGACAACAGATCGGAATTTATCTTAATAACAAGTTGACCGAAGTATTCAATTATAATCAAGGGTCTCCTGTGCTTCCACTCCCCGTATACAGAAGTTATACAATACCGCACATTCTCTATGGAGAATGGAATTACTCGGGAGTTACGTCTGTTCCCTAAATACTGCAGTGGTACATTTATGGCAATTTGAAAACTTTCCCTTTTGTCTGGGCTAGAGCTGGCGGCGTTTTGAGTAGTTGCCTTGAAAGGGTTCTATATAAAAACTGGAATGAATGAATAATCTGATATCAGCTTATCAATTTCTTTCTGCGACTCTATGCACGGAAGCTCGTTAGTAACATGACACTTAGAGGAGAAGATATTTCGACTTCGAGAGACGCAAACCTGTAGGTGAAGAGACATCCTAAGATATAGAGCCTCTGCTAGCATGAAATATTACTACATTCATGCTGCACAAACACACACATATATATGTGTGTATATGTTTAATTGTGGTAGGTATCTTAATAATAAAAAATATGCATACATATTTTATACGCGCAGGCTATATAATATATACACAACAGCTAAATCTCTTAAGGAATTTCAATGTATTGCAATTTCTATGAAATCGTAGCGCTATAAAATGCGCTATATATGGCCTGATACGACCAATGAATATTGTTGTCGAACACTTACACAGTGTGACCCTGAGACTATTTAGCAAGCAATAATAAATTGGTCTCTAAACACAAGATTTCATGAATTCTTATTACGCAGTTTATATGTTTGGCAAAGTCATAATATGAAAAATCTCTATTTTTATGCACGCGTGAACAATAACAGGATTTGTATATGTATTTATGCTATTGCTACGACAATAACTAATGGGTTTTGGTTGAATGAATTTGGATTTTTTACTACTTTTTACTTGAATTTGAAATTCATTGATGTCTTTTGCGTTATGAGAATATTATACATCTGGTTAGGCCTACATATAATTAGATCAGCTTAGACAAGACTATTTATTGAATCAATAAAGTTGATCAGAAGGTATTCGATTAGGTTAACTAGATGTAGGACGTTATGGGCGCCTCGTATGGCTGCCGTACAGTTAGTTCGACTCCTGTAATAACTTTTAATCATCCGTCAATACTTGAATCATACTGCGGAGTGCGGAGCGTCAGTTTGAAATCAATGAACGAAGTTCATCTGAAGAAATATAGATCGTCCACACAATACTTATGAAGACCTACTTATTAGGTCAGATAATCAATCATTTTCATAGCCCTCTAACACCCCATAGAGTACCCCCGTGTAAACACGTGTACCGTACCTGATGAAACCCTTCGAGCAGCCAGGTGAGTCCCCCCGTTGACCCTGAGGCGTGCCCAGTTGCAAGCGCTGCACAGACGGGGTGAGGAAGTCTCCCTCCAGTCGGCGATTGTCCTTCTGCACACGTCAGCTGTCGACGTTTCGTCGGCTGTTGCTTCACTCTACGTTGCTAGAGAGATAGAGAGAGATAGAGACTGAGTCTGTCGTCGGATGCGCTTAGTTCCGTAGGCGCCCGTCAGAGGAGCCAGTTGTCATCTACCGTGTTTGACGATCCATGGACGAATGCAACACTCGACCAGCAGCAACGTTCGAGTTCAGCTCAGCTGCTGAGAGGAATAAAAGGAAGAGGAGGAGGAATAGGAAACGGAGGAGGAATAGGAGGAGAGGAGGAGGAGAAGGAGGATCGTGTCAGTGAGCCGATGCACGCACCGCAACCTTCAGCTGTGTATACATGCGGTGCTGTGTGTATCATAGGTGAAGAGTCTCTTGAAAGAGAAGCAACGAACGAAACGACCTCCAGGCATGCATTCAACTAGATAGACTGCGCGGTTTATTGTATTTAACTGATACCATACACAATGTATATAGTATTATGTATATATAGTATTATATACCTCTCTTATACGCATTGATATATATGTTTATATATATATATATATTAGTCAATATACGCATCTATGTACATCGATATAATATGTCTACTTCTATATAATATTGATGTTTATGTATATTATCCGTATAATACATATCTATGCATAATGGATAAACATCTATGTAATTGCTTTTTTCTATGTGTATCGATGGATATATATATATATGTCAAACATCTAATCTGCATATATGTGCCGACATACAATCATGTGCGCTTCCTGGTTACATTTCTGGGCATGCGTATACATGTATACTTAGCTTGCTATATGTCAAGTGAGAGTTCTCTTGTCTTGTGTTCCGCTGAGGAGTCCAACTCCTTCTCATTCATCTATGCAGTTATATATAATTCATGCACAGAATAGAAATCGAATATGCAATACAGGCCTCGATGCAGCAATATTACGTAGCCGGAAAAGTTACGTTTGCATAAGCAAGCAGAAAAACAAGTATATGTATGTGTGGCTATATCAAAGTCCTACATGTAGGTTTGTATCCTACAGCTGTGCCTTGTGTAGACTGGTAGCTATATACATGTATGCAATTACTAAGGTTTATCTAGAAATATAGATTCTGTTTATATGCTATTAATAACACTTATATAATATTGTGCATGTACTAAATATGTATGTAATGTATGCATATATACATGCATGTATGTGTGTAGGTATGCATTTGTGTATACATACAATATATACACGATGCATGTAACTATTCGTATGTATACACGCATGTATATAACTGTGTATAAACATGATTGATGTCTATACATTGCTCGTGAATATCACCATTGTGCATGCTGCAGTCAGCAATGCACGAAGGCAGCCAGAGGCAGCCAGAGGCAGCCAGAGGCAGCCAGAGGCAGCCAGAGGCAGCCAGAGGCAGCCAGAGGCAGCCAGAGGCAGCCAGAGGCAGCCAGAGGCAGCCAGAGGCAGCCAGAGGCAGCCAGAGGCAGCCAGAGGCAGCCAGAGGCAGCCAGAGGCAGCCAGAGGCAGCCAGAGGCAGCCAGAGGCAGCCAGAGGCAGCCAGAGGCAGCCAGAGGCAGCCAGAGGCAACCAGAGGCAGCAGGGCTTTCGTTTCTTGGTATATCCGTAGATCTATGTATCCACTGGCAGTGCTCGCATCTGCCCTGATGTTGCTGCTGCTGCTGCTGATGCTGTTGCACATCTCTCTCGATCTTCCTCGTCATCCGTTATATGTCGGAGATGGAAATATGAGGCGTGGAATCATCTGGGGAAATCACGGTCCATCGTCGCTCGTCCACTGGGGCCCTTATCGCCAGGCGCCGCTGATGCAGACGGGACGAACCCGGTCAGCGACCTATAGGCACGGGAAGTAGTAGACGGACAGAGGAAGAGGCAGAGAGAGAGGGGGGAAGGAGAGAGTTACTAGGCATGGTGAGTGAGGGTCACAAAGCGATATTTGTATGTATATATAGAGAGAGACAGGCAGACAGACAGACAGACAGAGACAGATAGAGACAGAGAAAGAGTTAGAGTGAGATAGAGAGTTAAAGAGAAGATACAGATTGGGTGAGACACATAAAGATAGATTTTGACAGATTATAGAGAGAGATACAGTGTGACGAAGAAGGAAATAACTACAGACAGACACTTGCAGAGGAAGACTCAGCGGCAGATGTGGACACGGTCATGAAGAGAGAGAGAGAGAGAGAGAGAGACAGACAGATAGATAGATAGAGAGAGAGAGAGAGAGAGAGAGAGAGGGAGAGAGAGAGAGAGAGAGAGAGTTCATAGGGACGGCTTTGACCAGGTGACGTTGTGCGTTGCATGATTGTAGAACTGATGGCCATGCAGTGACCCGAATAATTCAAAGGGTCACATTGCGCATGAAGTAGAAGAACTGTCTGGAAATGTCATTCCACCACCGTTTGCACTCTGATAGTGCCTGTCCCAAGCTTGGGTAAAGAAGGATGGTGACGTTAATGATCTATGTTATCACACAACTTCCAGTGCCACCAGTCACTATTTGTTAAGTCACAAGTCATTGCATGCATGCGCCACCCTTGGCACCAATTGGTTTTTATTTCTATAGTCATTGGAGGATTTACTGCCGAATCAAACGAGGTGAAGAGACTCATGACCTAGGACAGTGACGCTACAGGGCGGAAAGCTTAAAATTTAAAATATTTTAAATGAAATCGTACATTAAACTTTTTCCATGCGCTCTGTGTGTGAGAGGTGATCGTTCAACAATATTGTGGCTCATGACGTTACGATTTATCTCGGGCTATGGTCTGCATGCAAGGTCTGTACACGAGGACCCTGGTTAAGGATCTCACCCCATCAAACAGGGTCGACTTGTCTGTTCGGTAAACTAGACATCCGCCTAAGACTTCCGATTTTTAGTGGCCGCTAGTTTTGCAAAATAGCTAAAAAAAATCATGCAAATCCATAAATGAAACAGTATTGTCTTATTTTTTAGCTCTTATTAATCCTAACAACTTTATGAATAAATCATCAAACCATTGATTATTTCCTTGTTGACTGATAGTGATAGCTAATTCAAATATTACGGTAATACAAATACATGTATATAATATTAATGCTTAATATTAGTGAAAAGCGGAATAAATTGAAAAGAGTTAATCTAATGACCTCATTTTAATCACAGGTATAGTAATTATTGTGTGTCAGCAAGCCCCCAAAACGTAGCTTTGATTAGGGCTACCAAACCTCCATAGAGCCAGGCCTGCCATCAGTTCATTGAATAATTAACAGGGTCAAATCTACACGTGAATTGACCAGCTCTCTGCGCTTTGCTCGAGTGGCGCTTTAGAAGTTTGGAGATTACGATTACGTTTTGACGTGTGCACTGACATTTAGCCCAATTGTTTGAACTCTGCTCTAGGTTTTTTTTATAGTTCCGACATAGTAGCTTACTACATTATTTTCACCTCTGCCGTGATGCTTGATCCCCGTTGCAAACATTCCTATCAACGGCCGAGCATCTACAGATATGAATCGGGACACGTGAGCCAGACCGACCCATCCCAGGATGAGATCAACGCCGATGCTGTAACTAAACACAGCGTCTATCATATCCGTTGAAAAACAAATTCTCCACAATGGCTAAGACGTCTCGATTCGCCAATGCAGACGGCGTTGGTTGAGGTTGCATTGCGAATAAACATCAGAGCATTGCTTCCTATAAACACAAACCCGAAAACTCCAAATGCACGGCTCCGACCGACCGACCACCGTCTCCTATTATGTGCACAGAGAGTCTTAATAGCCACGAGCATCAGGGCAAACGAGACGAACAGCTGCTGTAAGAACGGCAGCTGCAGGTCTTGGTGCGTTTAGATAACGATAGACACTATGGCACTATATAGTTCAATCGGATAGACTTATAAGCATAATATACATGCATAGGTATATTCATATTAATGTATATATATATAAACAGATATATATTATATATATAATGTATGTTATATTTATATATAATATGACACAGAAACAAGATATACGCCGGCAGTTTATAATGCAACATAAGTATTGACACTGAGCACGATAACAACGATCATTGACGTTGCCCTCCTCCTTCGTCCAGGCTTGGGACTGGCACCGTCAGAGTGCGAGCAATTGCTGAATTGGCACTGGACATAAAATTGTCCGAATCATTTGCGAATCACGTGTGCCTATAATAATATGATATTTAATGTTGTGCATGCTATGTATAATGTAAATGCATGCGTGTATACATGTATCCAGGCTAATTGTTAACGTATGAAACAATACATTGTGTATTATACTGAAGAATGCTGCGTCAATGAATTTGTTTGGCAACGCCGCATGGGTTCATTGGCTGTCCACGGGGGACTTTCTCGTCTCGTCTGTTCGGCTTTTGCATGATTTAACCTGAAACCAAATACCTCACCGCCAATCTCTTGTATACGTGTATATGTGACTCATCTGACCAAAAAAAGTCATATATCTAGTATATATTGCATATATATATATATTGTGAGATAAATTTAATACGAGAAAATTTTTTCAATTTCTTATTTTTGACAGAAATTGATATATAAATATGTCTTAAACACATAAAAACAACAATTGGCGAATAAATTAAATTGCTAATGGCTTCTAGATGACTTTGTGGTAGCCATTGTTTTAATAATTTAATGGATGCTAATAATTTTCCATTTTCACACCATTAATAGACAAGCTCAACTTGAGACTATAATGGCAAACTTGATATGAGTAGAAAGCCCATACATTCATTTAGCCTACGCTGGATTAGAGAAGAAACATAAGCTAGTGTTTCGGTTTGAAATGTCACTCAATTCCGGACAAGGATGTTTAGAAATTTAGCATATCAAATTTATATAGAATTTCAAATACATTTTTCTCTGAATTATGATTGAAGAACTGGTCTATTTTACTCTTAACTTTGGACAGAACCATCATCGAACAATAAAGTTGATGTCATTTTAAAGAAGATACTTTACTCTTTAAAATGGTATATGACATTCAAGTTGTAAAACATTGAGTTAAGCGTGGATTTGGTCATATGGGTCACTTATATGTAATCTAAAGCCGAGGGGGCATAGGCTTCGTTAATACTCTTTCTGAATAGTACCTCCTCCGTATGTCTTATATTGGCATCATTCAATGAATATTCGATACATTGTGTATTGACATTGTGGCAAAATAAAACACGATCTTCATTTACTATTTGCTGATGGTTCGAGAATTCGGCTTTTGATCTGTCGGTATTCGATCTGTCGGTATTTGATCAATTGACTCTTGATCTGTCGGCGTTTGATCTCTAGCATTTGATCTCTAGCATTTGATCCGTCGGCGTTTTAATCTGTCGGCATCTGATCAATTAGCATTTGATCTGTCGGCATTTGATCTGTCGGCATTTGATCTGTCGGTGTTTTAATCTGTCGGCATCTGATCAAATGACATTTAATCTGTCGGCATTTGATCTGTCGGTGTTTTAATCTGTCGGCATCTGATCAATTGGCATTTGATCTGTCGGCATTTGATCTGTCGGCATTTGATCTGTCGGTGTTTTAATCTGTCTGCATCTGATCAATTGGCATTTGATCTTTAGGCATCCGATGTAGTTAACATCTGATAATTCTGGATTTGATCAGCCGGTATTTGATCTGCCTTTGCCATGCAGTCAGGCTGCGAGCAACTCATTTAGAGTTCAAGCGAGCAAGATTTAGAAACAAGTCAGAGTTTCACTGTGTCAAGAGAATCAGTTGGACAGTCGTCGTTCGTTGGTTCATTCATTCATTCATGTATTCATTCATTCATTCATGTATTCATGTATTCATTCATTCATTCATTCATTCATTCATTCATTCATTCATTCATTCATTCATTCATTCATTCATTCATTCATTCATTCATTCATTCATTCATTAGGTAACACAGCAAGGCAGCCTAACACAGGGAGGCAGACTAACACAGAGAGGCAGTCTATCACAGGGAGGCAGTCTGCAGCTCAGTCACTCACTGAGTTGCTTACTTGCTCACTCGGCTGCTCGCTTCCTTTTAAAGTCTGTGCTTCTTGCCTGTCTGTGTTGCTCCTTATTTATGTCTGGGATATTTGATTCAATTATATTGGCTATCGTCGCTGTTCATTTGCTGAATAGAGAGAGACTACGTATTCCGACTGCATCCAGTTCGCCTGTCGCATTAGAACAAGCTATTGCAGTTTCTTCTGGTTATCGCCGTTGCACGATATGCTGGCTCAAGCATTCCTGATTAACTGCTCTACATCTAGATTACATCTGTGGGACGCTGGGGATTTCTATAGCGCACCATCACGCATCTCTTCTATTAAGCACACGTTCGTCTGACTTTAATATATCTGGCCTTATCTTTAAGGTATTAATTTGGCGGCCTTGTTGGAGGACTTGTAGGCTATGTATAATGTGAAAAATTCGACTCCTGTAATAACTTGTCATCATTCGTTCATGCTGTAGGCCTACTTGTAGTCATACTGCGGCCTGTCAGATGGAAATTGAACGTAAATTAGTATTATCATTGTTGTTGTTGATGTTGTGGAAAATTTTACAACTTACATTAACCTTTCAAATTCACTATCTCGCCTCAACGCCGATTATACAGTACCGCCAATGCTACAGTATGCGCCGTAGCGCATGGATCTGGTGCAAGAATCACGCGTAAATAACGCATGATTGACGCCTGGTATGAGATTCCCTGTGACACTGGAAGCCAATGCAAAACATCGTGCATGAATGCCGAAATAGGGGATAATTTAGGAAACCGCCAAATAAGCCTAGCAGCCGAGCCCATAACCCGATCCAACCATTGACACATCCATGCACACACACACACACACACATTGTGCATACAACCATGCATCATATGTACACACATACAAGCATATATAATTTGGGCGAGCTTATGGTCTACACTGAGGGGCAATTGTCCAAGTCGGGAGGGGCTTTTGTCCGGGGGCAAATGTCCTCCACTCGCGCCGCCATAATAACGCACAGGACATCAACCGACGGCGCACCTAAACAAATCCAAAATCAGGTCAAATCAAAGGTCAGTCCTAAGAGACATAAAGACAGGATAAGGAGGATAAGTAAGGGTAAATAAAATGTTCGAAATAAAACCTATGTACATGGAACGGAACACCGAAAGATCTTAGATTTCTACGCAAAACCTCCTCATCTACATTACTGAAAATTGTTCTCTTTTGTCGTAAAGCGCCTTTGAGTACATATCTTAAAGGGGCACAATAGTAAATCTCATTAATTTATTGGTTAGTCTTAATATTATCAACCAATCAATTCAATCTATGTGACATATTATGTGTACATAGATTGAACATCTCAAGAGCATACTAATAAACCGAAGCCGCTACTGATGAAATTAGATCCCTTGCGATTGGTTCCCAGTATCCTGTTGGCTCCACCCATGTCGTTGGTAAGGCGCGATTCATGCGAGATTCGCGCGCGATTAGTGCCTCGGTTAACGCGCCACAACGCGATAATCTCCCGCTAAGTGACACGTTAGACTCCCTTTAATGGGGCGCTAATGTCGCGTGAAAAATGCATTAAAAATACTATGACTTTGGCAGTACTGTACCTCAAGCTCCAAAACCCAGATCAATATAATATTGTAAAAGTCCTCAATCGTTGTCTTGTAAATGTTTTGTGGTGACTGGTTGTCTCCTGTTTTTGACGATAATGACATTACACTATGAATTAAGCCTCGAAAAATACTTCGCTACTTAAAAATTTGATTATTTTGCAGAAAAGACTTATTACTAAATCTTATTACAAATGTCATACTTGCTAATAAGTTGTGCAGGACTCTGGTTAGTTAGGAGACTTAACGCTGCTATAAATTGTCGTAAGCTCCTAATTTCAATTACAATTCGTTGTCATAAACAGTATGATGTAAAAATGCAGAAAAAATATCACGCAGATGACCGTGTCGCTTTACATACCTACCAACACACGCGCACGTGCACACACTTATGCACAGAGATCCTAACGTATAAATACATACACGCGTGAACACACACGTGCAGTCTGTAAGAGTAATTCTTCCTTCGTTTCTGAGCGTAATTCATGTTTGCAATGTGGAGTCTATACTCGTGCATCGTGTGTAAGCCTGCTGACTGTAACGTTAGTCTTTACTTGTATCTAGTTATTTATTTAGCTCCTTTTCGATCCTCCCAGATTGTCGTCAACTGTGTGATTTCGTTGTTTGTGCATGAATACGAGAGACACAACTACACGAGTGGCTTTGAAACCCAACTGTCTTGTCTGCTTTTTCCTTATGTCTGGCGTGTTCGTTGCTCTTGCCTGTCTTGTCTGTTTGTGTGTCTGCCATAACTCGGAGTCTGTCTTTCTGTCCATCTGTCTACTCATTCCTATATTTGTTAATATGTCTGGTTTGTCTCTCGTATAATTTTTGGGTGGGTCAATAAAATTGTCACCGGACAAAATGCAATTTGCTGCAATCTTTCAAAATTTCGCAACAAAATCTAACCTAACCTAACTAAAAATACACTTGTTCAAATATTGTATTCCGTATTATACACATTTCGCAGAAAAATCGACAGTTAGTTATAATTTGCATCGTCAAATGACATCACCTTTCATTACGAATTCAGACATCTGTTAACCAGTTTATCACAAACATCATCGAAGTATCTATTCCCAGTGTTCACAAAAGTCTAAGTATGTTTATGAAGCTCAGTAGGCCCTACGGCCTTGTTGAATGAGTCCTGCAGGTGTCAGTTGATCCCATATCAATTGCATGACTTACCTCAGCTCCCCAATCTTCTTCTTCTGCTCGAGATGTAGTAATGTAAGGTAATGTAATGTAATCAAGCATTTATATAGCGCCTCTGTCAGCAGAGCTCTCAACGGGCGTCTGTGCATGGGCAAGGCAACAGAAAAGTCCTAGAGCGTCTCCGAAACTGGCAAGGTGAGAGGGTCAGTAACTTCAGGCGTACGGACTGTGGAAGACAGTTCCAAGCTCAAGGACCAACATAGGCAAAGCTTTTCGACTGGGCCGAGGCAGAGGGCATGCGCGGAACAACAAGAAGGCCACGAGTGGACGATCGCAAGGAGGCCTTTGCAGGTAAAGAGGACACCGAGGTGCAGAAGAATCTTAGGTGGGTCGGGGCCACCACAAGTAGGCAGTTGTGCATAAGGGTGTAGTAGTGTCTTGCTGCATTCAAGCGTAGCTCACCAGACTTGGTTTATCAAGAGGGTCAAGGTCGGGCGAATTTTTTGACTTTGCCGATAAATTCATTACAGATGTTGGTGAGAAAATCTTGAGTCAACTTTGCCGTATATGAGCAGGCGAACAGTCATGTTGTAAAGTGAAACCAGCCCGTAGAACATACTTCAGTGTCTCAACATTGTGGCACGGTGGCCGATTGGTTAGATCGATCGTCCCGTAACGGTCAGTGTGTGCTGAGTGTGCGGATTTGTCCCTCGTCCGAGGAGTCACTGTATGGGGACCTTGAACAAGTCCTTCGCGCACAGTTGCTCTACATTACAGCTGCAATTGCGCCGTCGAGGCGTGTGTATGCAAAAAATGTTGGAAGAAGGACGGTATCAAATTTCAGTTGTATCAGTATTCAAACATAGTGTAAATTGTTGCAAATGTCACAGAGGTTTCGCATTTAACGCTTACACCGGTCGTCTAGAGTGAATTGCAGTCATCCCTAATCGCTGTTACACACAATCCCTGACGTGCTTCGCAAACTTGGTTGTCAACCATGTGACGACTTTCGTGAACGTGAAGCTTTTGCAGGCAGATCAAACGCAGTGGTTCTTATAGTTCACCGGCAAATCCAGTAAGCGTTGTTTGACAGTTTCTGATCTGAGTCGAAACGCGACGAAATGCAAAACAGATGAAGATGAATTTCCACAATTTGTTGAACAGACGATCGATCGACGATTGTTCAGCTCTTCAGCGTCTCATTCAACATGATCATCCTGACCTCCACAAGAAAAGCTTTCAAGCTCGTGTGACATCTGGGGTGGACACATACTTTGAGATCAACTGTTTGACAGATTTCTGAATTCGTGATGAAACTGAAGTTTATTTGACAGTGAAAATTACAAGCGACAATATAAACAGCTGTATTTTTTTAATCAACGAAATATTCTCAATGAAATTTTATGGGTCGTTGACCCATGTTTTCTCTTGAAAATTCATTAAATCGAATAAAAAAATCTCAATTGGTTGTGCAGAAATGTCATTATGTCCAGGGGACTCTTCTACTGTGTGTCCTGCTAATCAATCTGTCTACCGTCTGTCTGTAGTAATCTGTGCATCTGCCTTGTTGTCTGTCTGTCAGTCTGTCCATCTGTCTTAGTGCCCTTCTGTTGGTGTTCCTCCCACTAGTGTATATATATATATATATATATTTATAGACGATAAGCGTGTTATGGTGTTCTGTGCAGCTGCTGTTTGTTGCTGAGTCAGTTGGCGCGATGGCGCGTCCTGGTTCCACGAAGGCTTAGCATCTAATAACGCCAGAGTTGGAGTAAGGGAGTGTGGGAGGAAGAGACGGAGGGAGGAAGGAGGGAAGGAGAGAGGGAGGGAAGGAGGAGACAGCAAGCATCTCCTATGACAACCATCTCTCAAAAGGTGACGTTAAAGAGCGCTCAGATGACGGCTCAATCTCGCTGATAACGCAAGCTGTATGTGGACAGGTCGTTCTTTGCATGCACGACAGGGCTGACAGGGAATAGGCAGAGAGAGATATATATAGAGTGAGACAGAGAGACAGACACAGACAGAGAGACAGAGGAGGCAGAGAAACAGGGAGAGAGGCAGAGTTAAAGAGGAACAAATAGAAAAAGACACAGAGAGAGACAGAGACGGAGACAGAGACAGAGATAAAGAGGAGAGAGAGAGAGAGAGAGAGAGAGAGAGAGAGAGAGAGAGAGAGAGAGAGAGTAGATAAAGCAGCCAGGCCAAGAAAGAAAGCAGAGATGTATATATACGTGGCAAAGAAGCGACATATTTTAGAATGAGAGGAGGCGAAGATTGAAAGCGGGTTGGCAAGCATGCAATCGATCTAGACATAGAGGGATAATATAGGGAGAGAAATAAATATATTCATAATATATATATGTATATATATGTGTGTGTGCGTGTGTGCGCGCGCGTGTGCGTGTGTGTAGAGAGAGAGAGAGAGAGAGAGAGAGAGAAAGACAGGGAGAAAGACAGAGGCAGACAGACAGACAGACGAGACAGATAGACAGAGAGGCAGAGAAGGGGTAGTGGAAGAGGTAGAGGGGTGGGAGGGCGCCTGAAAGAAGTCATAGATGCCGGAAGGCAAAGATACAGACGGAAAAGCGATACATTGAGCGAGTAAAGCGAAGAAGGCCGGGACGACGGCATTTGTCCAACGCAGAATCAGATAATCGGACAGAGAGACGGACAGAGAGAGACAGGCAGCGTGTAAAGTAGAGAGACAGCCTACCTGTAGCATAGATATCTCCATGGAATCAGTTTATATGCAGCGCATCGTTTTTCTTATCAGAGGAAATTCTGTAAAAAATAAGAGATGCGGCTGCTAAAATATTTAAGAGCCTTTCAATCCTTCTTCGCAAAGATTGCAGGAAAGTAACATCTGTACAGATGCATGTACCTTGTACATTTGTGCATACATGTACCTGTGTCAACAGGGCAATACTAGTAGGGGTCTGTGGGTCTCCTCGACCAGCGGGTATTCCCACATTCGACCCGTACCCGCGGGTACGGGTTGCGTACGGGTAAGTATTTACCGGTCGGCTACGGGTAGAGTTATCACGGGAACGGGTATATCTGCTTTTGTCCGTCTCAGCGTCAAGTTTTGGGGTTACAATGTCACCGTTAAATATAGGTGAATCTTGCATCGTCAAAGATTTAATTACTATAGACAAATGCGACATCCGAAATTCATGTACCGTACCATATGCCTCACATAAAGCTACCCCTCCTCTTTGTATCTATGTTAAACGCTGTATTTCTTCTTCTTCCTCTTCTTACTTATCCTCCTCCTTCTTCACCTCCTGCTGATCCTCCTCCATCTTTGTCCCTCCTTCATCTCTTCCTACTCCTCCTTCTGTCTGTCTGTCTGCTCCTGCTCCTCCTCCTCCTGCTTGTTCTCTTTCTCTCCCTTTTACTCCACTTCTTCCTCCTCCATTTTGACATCCCCTTCACCCTCCTCTTCAGTGAGTCTTCACCTTCATCCTTCTGCTCTTTCTTCTGATTCTGCCCTTCTGCAGACCCTCCTCTCACTATCCCTACTCCTCTTCCTGCTTCTATTCCTTCTCATCTTCTTCTTCTTTTCCTCAAGTTCCGTTATTTTCTTCCTTGTTCTTCTTCCCTTTCTTTCTTCTCCTCTTCCTCCCATTCTTGTCCTGAGTCTGTCCTCGTCTTCTTCCACCTCCTGTTTCTCCCCCTTCTGCTCCTGCTTCTTCTACTACCCCTGCTCTGTCTCGTCCTGTTTCTCCTCTTCCCCTCTCCTCTTTCCTCATTTCCTATCTCCTGCTTCTCCTTCTGCTCTTGCACTTCTGCTGCCCTCCTTTCCCTCCTCTCTTACTTCTTCCCCTCCACCTCCTGCATCCGTCCTTATCTTCTTCATTGTTTCTCCTCCTCGTCTTCCATCTGCTCTTGCTTCCCTCGTCAACGCTTTCATCACGGCTGCTGCCACTGTTGCTGTCGTTGCTGCTGCTACCACTACGACTACAGGAAATGATGAGTAAATTGTAATTCTATTAGCCTTGTGCAATACAGGAAAGTATGCTAATGACGTCGCGGGTGCGGGAATACCCGCGGGTGCGGAAATACCCGCGGGTGCGGAAATACCCACGGGTGCGTAAATACCCGCGGGTGCGGAAATACCCGCGGGTGCGGGAATACACTGGAATATACTGTGAATACGAATATTGCTGATGTTTTACGCTAGCCCACTGTCAGTATATAATATTACATGCAATCTAAATAATAGCAGCGCAATAAAGTTGTCAAGAAATCTAACGATAAGATAAACAGTAAGTATCATATACGACAAATGCAAGGAGGGGCGAAAGAGAGGGGAGAGACAGACAGAAAGAGACAGACAGAGAGAGAGACAGACATACAGAGAGAGACAGAAACAGAGAAACAGAGAGAGACAGAAACAGAGAAACAGAGAGAGATAGAGAGACAGACAGATAGACAGAGAGGGAGAGGGAGAGAGAGATAGGAGGACTTTTTCGATAGATGGTTCGGAGCTTTAATTGTTATCCATGAGCATCGCTCAGAGTTGGTGTAAGATAATATTGTCAGATCTCATCGTTCATATCAAAGCCATTGGTTCTCAAAGTCTCCTTCAAGGTCTGCCTTCATCTGGTCCGATGACTGCCTTTGTCTGGTCCGATGACTGTCTTTGTGTGGTCCGATGACTGCCTTCGTCTGGTCCGATGACTGCTGAAGTCTGATCGGAGGACTTCCTGTGCTCTAAGGGAATGATGAGCTAGATGATTCGCTGTTGAAGAGAGTTGCTCAATACCCCCACAAAATGTACTTAGCTTTCCATTGAATCAATCGTCGAGTGATTCCATCCGACCTATGATAATAATGAGACAATGGATGTCGTTTGATTGTACTGGTAATTAACAACCGAACTGATCTCACTAGGTTCGTAAAATGCATCTTTAAACGATGTTGCGTATAGTAGGTTCTTTTAAACTAAAACACAGCCTTCGATTCAGTAGGCCTATAGCAGCTAGAGAGGCTAACATGCATGCAAGTAACAACATGCCTAGCATGCCCACAACAAGCATGACAGGTTACCTAATACCTATGCTACGTATATCTCAGCAGAAAATATACTATTCGTATTATATGTGAAAATGGGCTTAAGATACACGCTTTGAAAAGGAATATAATTTCGTAGTACAAGTATGCGCTCTAAATATAGCGATCGTACGTTTTCAATCGAGTTCGTGGAGATCTATACTCCCGACTGAGTGATCAGGGCGCGTCATTAGGGTCCATTACGATAATGAATGGCTTTACGAAGTACTTCGTAATCGTCGTTGGCCGCCGTTCCTGGTCTTCGCCGAGTGCCACGCGTTGCACGTGAGTGGTGAACCGAATCACATCCGGTGCACTACTCCGTATCCATCCGCGCTTCCGCAATAACTGCTCTTGTTGTTGCCGAAATCCCTCCAACGCACTTGAAGTCTGATCAGCTCATGTATATATATATATATACATATATATTATATATACATACAAATAGATAGGTTTTTATATTATCGTTATTATTCCAGGTATCATAACAGAGGTCCTTATTGCTCCTAAAAAGTAAAATATGAAATACGAGAGCACGTGATCAGGTTTCATACAAATACTAAGTTGTGGTATACAGAAGAAGGCTCTCAAGAGTCCCGCTGGGCAGAGCAACCTTTGTATGTTAGTTGGAGGTTGATAATAATCACATTTGGTAGTGACATAATGAGCTTTGTCCGATGCTAGACATTTAAAAAAAACTGAAGATAAGAAACAATTAAATATTTAGTGTGAGTAGGTGAGAACTCAAAAATGCAAAATGTTATTACAAGAGATGCGACACGCTATAGGGAATATTAGTGGGAGAATTGATCTAAACAGTGGTATTTATCTTTATCAAGAATTTTCTGGTGCTTGTGTGAGCATTGATCGTTCTACTGTTGAAGGATAGCCTATAGTAATGCAAGGATGATAGGCCGACCCGTTTAGATAATATATAGCCAGCAAAATTGAGAAGTACTGGGTCATGCTAATAGCGAGACTTGAATTCACTAGTTATCAATTTTTCAATTTGATCTAATGCGGTGGAGGCAGAAATATGCACGCGTATCGTACAGAGATGCACTGAGAGTTGGCGAGTTTGAAACATTAGCAATCTTCGTTTAAATACCAGCCGTCTAAGTATTCCCTGCAGCTTTCCTTTTAGACCATGTGATATAATATAATCAACTTCGGTCAAGTCGACGGCTCGAATCGAGCAGAAACTTTGAAATATCTTTCTGCTCTGGCTGCGCTTCGATCCGTCGACCTTTCGCGGGTCCAGCATCAGCATGCAAACCACTGCACACCTCTCTTTCTCTGGCGTAGTCCAGACCTGTAATGTGGACTTAGAGACGTGAGGGGAATTGATGGACGCCGGCTTATAACGGAAAAGAATACAATAAGATGCTATCGCTTACATCGTGTTCACGTGACTCTGCAGGTCTTACGGTTGCCCGCGTGGGACTCAACGCCAGACTAGGAGCAGCCATACACAGGCGAAACATGCACGACACAGACGACGCTGAAGCTTCCTTTAATCATCGCCCGATGCAGTTAAAGCCATTTCTGCAGAAAAATTGCTTCAAATGCTTCGAGGGCTCATCGCTGCCCAAGCTGATACGTTGCTTATCTTCCAACACAGTACATAAATAAGTGCTTATAACTTGTAAGTTACTTCCAATATCTTTGATCCGCGTTCGTATTTTATAGGCTTACTCCTCGCAATATATAGTAGGTCTATGACGACAGCAGATATTATAGAGATGACATATATATTATGTATATATGTATATATGTATAAATATTGGAAGATAGCATGGGAGTAACTGATTGCGGCAAATACAGTATACAGATGGTGTTTAAACACAGATACTTTGGGGTAGTATCTAACAATAGTGTGTATACATAATAGAGAAGGCTTTGACTCTCCGTATATATATTATATATATATATATATATATATATCGTAAATACTAAATATGCCATGGGGATAGCAAGATTGTATAGCTCACGGATAGTTCCCACGACAGAATACTGTTGTTTCGTGTAATCAGAGTCCAGTTTTTCAGTATTTGTATATAAACTGAAGAGAGGGTCTTCTGAATGCGGCATGCACACAGCGCACACAAGATATATTTATTTGTTTCAGATATTAGATATGGTGACCTGTATATTCAAGTATATACATGCATATGTGTTGTTTGTATATTCGTCCATATAACACAGCCACATTTGTATTGAACAGTATTTGTATTTGTGAGTTCATCGAAGACGGAAGAATGACAGCGGCTCTCTTGGTAGCAATACATGAAAGATAGGATCCGATGAAAGCCTAGTTTTTGTCCTCATCGTCGTCCATTCAATGTCTGTGGACAACAGGTCACCACATCTAATAGAGATTACGAAATTTGTAGCGCTATTCGAATGCTAATAGCCCAGCGGACGTTTATTCATACGGAATATTAGATCGCAATGTTGTTGAGCAAGTTGATCGTTCTAGGTCGCATATACAGGAAATTTTCTTCATTATTGCCATTACGATGATGTTATCATTGCTAAGCTTGTTATTTTTATTGCTGTTATTGTTATCATTGTTATTTACCCGATGTATAAAGGATCCCTCAACCCTATGATTAGGCCTATCTATATAATTTTCATCGGATTCGATTAAGAGGGAAAACAATCTCAATATATTAAAGAATTATCTGGAATTATCCGATTCTTGAAATGCTTCCGCATACCCTATTGCTCATTGCTGTTTATCAAGTTCTTGAATGCTGTAGAAACACACTGCACTTAGGTGACACGCCGTTAGTTAGAAGGTTCCATAGTCGTACAAGATACATTGTTGATGCTCATTTTACTGCTAAAGTAGAGCCCTGATTGATGAAAATAACCCTTGCTTAAATGAAAGATTAATGCAAAAAATCCCTGCTTAAAAAGAAGTTGGAGTGATGAAAAATGTTACAACGTAGGCTAAGTAGAAGGAAGATTGATTAAACTATTTTATAGTGCAAGTGGAACTGGATTGATGAAAGCATCACAGTGGCAGATGAAGCTGGATTAAGTCAGATTGATGAAAAATTGAATTGATGTTCGTACAATATGCTACAACGTGCGAATAATTTAATCCGTTAGAAAGAGAGACGATACCCAACGAGGAGTAAAGCGCCTACCATTAAGCCGACCTATCTAACACACAAAAATTTCATATTATTGTTTTATTGTTCAATTTTACATCGTTGAAAGTATTCATCATAACTTACAATTTAAGTTCCTTGAGAAACGCGCAGTAGCGACGATTCTCATTGGCTGCGTTTCTTCGTCTGATTTTTTCTCATTGCCAGTAATGTTTGATTTTTTACACAGCTAGAACTGGCTTGCAAAGTTGCAAAACAATTTTACGTGCGTAGTGTGTACGCAGATTCAAAATTTAAGCCTCATCTCGGTGTATTTTTATCTGAGAATACGGATACGAATTTCTGGGAAAGAACGTACCGAAGACAATTCAACTAATCCGACGCATCCGCCGTTGTTGCTTATTTGCGCTGTATGTATAGACCTATATGTAAAATATATGCACTGCGGAGCGATGAACCAACTGAGATCAACAACATCTAACGTCTCGTATCAGCCTAAAATATGGTCACTATTTGCTCCATGTAAATCTGGTTATGTCTGTGTGTGTGTTTGTGGTTTGTGTGTGTGTGCGTGTTCGTATCTGTGTTTGCGTGTATGTCAGACTATATGTTTGTTTCTCAGTTTCAATGACTCAGTGTCTCCGCCTATCAATCTGCTTGCATCACTTTCTTTCTGTGCCTTACTATCTCACTCTCTCTCTCTCTCTCTCTCTCTCTCTCTCTCTCTTTCTATCTCTCTGTGTATGTCTTACTATGTACTAATTCCATGCGTGCGTTGCACTAACATCTATTATACACTCCGAACAAGCAATGAATCCGAAATGCCGAAATGCTTACATAGGCTTCCCCTATGAGTGAATATTTTACGATGTCAACGAACTAAATGTATTCTCGCGTATAGATCATGAACTCAGGTTGAACGGGATATTTAACACAAGAGTCTTTGTTTGCAGTGACGTACGTCGCGAACTGCATCTTTGCCTCAACAGTCGTGCACAGAAAAGAATCATATTGAAAATCTGGAGCGGACATTTTATGGAGCAGTCTGTAGGCCTTCGAAGTATAGAACCTACGCATTGCCTTTGCGAAGTAGTTTCATTGAAAGACGTTACTTCATTTACTGTGCGGATATTCGCCGACGCAGTATACTCACATAGGCCGTGGTCCCCTCGAAATGGCGCAATCAGTACTCAACGGTTGACTAGCGACCGCAATCTCGCTCTTCCTCCGATGTTGCTGTGCCAAACTAATGAGAAACGCAGACAATTTGCCTTTGAACGAGACGAACGAAAGGAAATGATGTCCGCCTATTGCTTTGGCGCTTCTTCCGATTAATTCATTCGGTCATTCTGGTGATTTTTATTTAGCGCCAATTCAAGAAACCTACTCTGTAGCGCTTCCAGCTCAGCCATGACAAGAGTAAAGAAACTTGAGCGACTTATAAAACTCTGTTGGCTTGATCGGGAGTAATGAAAGCAGCTCTATTGGGAGATTGTTTCAGAGGGAGGGTCCTGCAAGGGAGAAATCTCGGTGTTGTCTGGCATCCAAGCGAATCCGTGGAGTTAAAGGTTCACCTATCGCTTCAAAGGGAAGCATCCGACGCGTTGCAACGTAGGATAACGGGACGACAGAGACCACATGTATAGTTAGGATGGAGCATAGTCGAGAGTGCAGCGAGAGACTAGAGCCACAATGGGGGTCAGAGTTTCGCTGGGTCTACTACCACTTATGCAAATTACACATCCTCAACTGAATGTATTCAAATATTCATCTATAAACATCTCAACCATCCACTACCACTGTGTTTTAATAAGTCAATGCAGCACACAGCGTGTTCAAAGACGACAAGCAAATTTAGGAATCCGACCGTCCGATGAGCGAAGCTTTGATGCTGCTACTTCGGACAACAGGAGTTCCATGATTTTCATTTCGGCTTTTGTAGAGTAGGTGATTTCGACAAGTGGCTAAAATGCGTCAAATTAAGTTCTTACACATGCACAGCATAACCACTTTAAATTATATTGAATTTTTAACTTCATCCGTTCTTCTTCCCACAGCATTTGCTCCAATTTACATTTACCAAATATTAGCAAAATACACATCCTCAACTGAATGTATTCATATATTCATCTATAAACATCTCAACCATCTACTACCACTGTGCTTTGATAATTATTTTAATTATGTTCTACAACCGAACGCTTATAGTCTCCGTAATACCACCAACTATTTACATTATGTATTCCCGAACTAACAGAAAGCACTGACCAACTTGTTACTGACTCATGCCGAAATAAAATTTAATATGACAGGGCATCTCATGAAACACATAGCGCCTTTTGTGACGCTGCAAAAGAGGCGTCATCATCATTCACTCTCTGAACGATGCTGTCGCAATACCGAACTGTCAGCACCAATGAACCGGTTCACGGAAATCAGTGAACGAACTGGAACGTGGCTTGTTTAGGCAAATATTGGTAAATGGTCAATAACAGTCCACACTGAGAGTCCGTAGTACCATCACGATTGGCAATGCAGTGTGGATGGTCAACACAGCGCCAGAGAAAAGGATCGTCGGTCACCGATGCTCCTCTGTTTGCCGTAACTGGAACTGATTCGTCTGGATATACGACCCATGAAGACCCGTATCTCGCCGAATTAAGGCGCTTCGGTCGTTCGGATGTAAATAGTCCGCAAGTGGAATGGAAAACGGAGCTAAATTAGACGCAGGCAGCAGCGAATGATTTGTTGAAATCGAGCGGAATTCTACGACGATGCATTAATCAGAGTCCAAACAGTTTGAATCTATACGGATGTGATTATGTACGTCTGATGCTGGGCAGAGTAACATGTGACGTACTGTGATTTCGATTGGATGTCGTAAACACGGCTGTTTCAAAGCCATCATCGTCGTCGTCGTCGTCACCATTAACGTAATCATAGTAATCGATGTCGTGTCAGCAACAAATATAGTGATGACAAACATAAAAGATGATGATGATGATGATGATGATGTCGACGACGACGATGACGATGACGATGACGATGATGATGATGATGATGACGATTACGACGACGATGCTGCCGCTGCTGGTGATGATGACGATGACGATGATGAGAATGATGATGATGATGATAATGTTGCTGCTAATGATGAGTAAATGTTTGGCACATAGATACATGTGTATGCATGAAAGCCAATATTAGGTCTCATGATAGATGCTTGTCCATGCATTCAAACCCAACTGATCGGAGATAATCATATCAGGAAGCATGTGATCTCGGTCGAAGTTACGTTAAGAAAACATGTGCTAGGATGGTTTAGTGACGATAATGCTGTTGTTGCCGATGCCGTTCAAGGTCTGGATCAACAACGCTTCACTCATCACCACAGAATCCCCCTCTGATTGCAATTGCTGCAATGTCAACCGTATTCTAAATAAGCAACTTCTGTTATCCTTTTCACTGGTAGCTGTCAGCGCATATACTACAGAAGTTACTTAATCTATTAAATAGAATATTTACATTATACATGTAAACATTTTAAAGTAAAATCTACTGCAACTGTTTGCAATAGCCTGTATTTGTCTCTTCATTGCACACCGGAGAAAGCGACTAATTCATACTGACACGCACTCTGCCGTGATAAGATCGCTAAGACGAAGATTGGGCGAGGTTATTTATCGGGTCGAAATCTTTCGTGGTAATCACTTTGGACATGCTAAGACCGATGATGGACCTTAGTCCAACTGGTTGTTGGCAGACAGCTAACGCAGTTGACAACGAATTGAATGGACGTTTTTACAAGCATTGTTTTCAGAGAGTCGATTCCTACGTTGCTTGAATAAGCATGGAACGGATTCAGCTCCTATATGATCTCTTTGGAATCGACCAGATCGGGTCGATTACAATTCTTTTGTCGTTGATCTTATCTACGATGATCCGATGATCCGGTCCATAACGCTCAGTGTGCGTTGAGGGAGCGGATTCGACTCTCGTCCGAGGCGTCACTGTGTTGGGACCTTGATATATAAATAAACTTATATATATATATGCAATAGTATGTGTTGTAACAGCCATAGATCTACTACTCGTAAGTGTTTTTAGCTTAACCATACATAACTAAAATAATTATTAGCCTGCGCGTAACCTGGCTAGAGGAACTATATTCTGTCGTTGAAAAATCCAAGCTTAGCAACGGAAATCACCTGAATTCGCGAGAAGGCAGTAACGTTTTTGGTCAATTCCAAGGACTGCATATCACACATGGACGTTCAGCTGTCCTGGATGCTGTTAGCTTGATTTGTTTAAAACAAGACACTTGAAGACAGACGCATTCTCTCAGCGGTTTGCATAAATGTGCGTCTGCGCGTGCTGTTCAGCGAAGGGCATTTCCAATTCTTTGGGCGCCTAGACTATTCCTTTGACATTGGAAAGCTCCTACGTTGTCACTGTTTGTTTTGGACGGAATTATTAAAGGCGCTATAATAATGCGTAGACCACCGACAGACCTGCATAGGGAAATGATGGCGTGTGGGAACTTGGGAAATAAGAGCGAAATTAGGAGAGAATGCCTGATCGCTTTGGTTGAACGAAATTTAGAAGTACGTTTGACCCTATAGCTGTTATAGTACAAAACAATAGGCGAACGAACCACATGCAGGGTACGCTCCTTTTTTCAATTGCTTAACAAGAAATAAAGGCTAGTAGTTGTGCAAAAACTCTGGAATTTGACATAAAACCTTACAATCTCAATATTTTACTTTCTAAAATTAATAAGTAGACCCCTAAGTGTGATAAATGTATTTTATTTGGAAGCTAATTTTAGCGTAATTTCTTTCAATAATATGGATGCATTCCGGGACATTTCTCTCTAGAAAAAAGCACTGCTGAAATTTATTTATTACTAAAATTTAATATCGCTCTTCTTACAGCATTTTTTGCTCAGAAGTGCACGTGTCTCGACGGCGCAATTGCAGTTGTACTGCAGAGCAATTGTGTGCGAAGGACTTGCTCATGTTCCCTACACAGTGACTCGCCGGGCGAAGGTAGTCAATTAGATAAAAGATGAAAGCATGGACTATTGTTGTGAATACAGAAAAGGATACAGATTTTCTGATGGA
Organism: Bimastos eiseni; assembly: GCA_959347315.1. NCBI lineage: Eukaryota > Metazoa > Annelida > Clitellata > Crassiclitellata > Lumbricidae > Bimastos > Bimastos eiseni. Next base: position 15,890,356 of record OY365819.1, read on the forward strand.
TCTCAGACGCCTCAGATGATAGCAACATGAGCGCATCAACTGCATTATCTCACGACTTCTGTAGCTCCATAATCATGACGCTCACGACTCCGATCGATGATCGCCTCAAGTGAGGTCGCAGTCTATCTCTATATATGTCTCTGTGATTCATCTAAATCTCGCCTTATGTGTCTGGCCATGTGCACCATTATGCCAAGTCCTTATACTATGCACAACATAGGCTCTACATTTGGGAGAATGATATCAGACTCAAGATCTCGTCTAATAACAGATTGCAGTGTATTGTATGGTATTTGAGCATTTATGAAGCGCCTCTAGTAGGGCAAACCGTTCAATGTGTTCATAGAACATTCATACATACCTATATTCATATAGCGCTCTCATGCATTATGCAGAGTGATACGAAAGACATGTATATGTATGCCCCTATATATATATATATATATACATATATATATATATGCATGTATTCATGTTCATAGTATATAATATATTTATATGCATGTATGGTGGTTGCTGCAGTTTAACGACAGTGTGATAACATAGACCATTAGCGTCGCCCTCCTTCTTTATCCAGGCTTGGGACTGTCACTGGCCGAGTACTACCAGTGGCGGAGTTTATATGCATGTATGTGCACTGGATTTAGCTTTAAAATGTGACTTGTCGAAGCGAAGTTACTGTCGCCAAGGTTGTCCATGTGTTCAATTTTCGTGACCTGAAAATGGACCAGACCAGACCCGACCCAACCCGACTTCTGAATCAGATACGAAAAGAGCGATAAAAGGAAAGAAAGAAGAAACAGGAGGAAAGAAAGAGAGAGGGGAGAAAGAGATCGAGGGAGAGAGAATCGTTTTGATAAATAATGTAGAGCGCAAGTGGAGATGGTCAGGTGCTGCGTCGCTCCAGTTCGTCTACTCTGATGGACGGTTATCGACGAGGCACCCTCCCCTTCTCTCGCTCGGTCTCCGTTTCATCCGGTCATCTTCAAAGTGATGCCGCCGACCCCTCACTCTGCATCCCTCCCATCTTTTGACCCCCTCTTTCTCCGTTTCCCTTCCCACATTTCTACATTCTTCCTCTTTGCCTCTGTCTGTATATCTATCTCTTCTGTCTGTCTCTCTCTGCCTCTGTTTGTCTCTCTGCCTGTCTCTCTTTCTATGAACTGCCTATTTCTCCTCTCTGTTTGTCTGTTTGTCTGTCTGTCTGTCTATATGTCTATCTGTCTGTCCCCTCTCAATTTTTCCTCTGACTGCTGCTTGGTCCATTGTATACTACTCCCACCATTAATCCGTTCTTCTCTCTATCTCTTTTGTCTCTGTCTCTCTCTCTTTCTTTCTCTGTCTCTGTCTCTCTCTCTCTTACTCTCTCTGTCTGTCTGTCTGTCTCTCTCTGAACTTTCCGGTTTTCTCTGAACTCTCCTTCTTTTTTTCGTTCATCCCCCTCTCTATTTCTGTCTCTGTCCTTGTCTATCTGTCTGTCTGCCTCTGTCTCTCTCAACTGCCCACTTCTCCTTCCTTCCATTCTTCTGTATCCTTCTTTGGTTTCTATTCAATTTCTTTTCTACATCCTGCGTCCATCTTTGCCCAAACTTTCCAATCTGCCACTTTGCTCTCTTCTCTCTTACTTTGTTATCTTTCATCCCTTGCTTCTTCAACCCACCAGCATGAGCCAGCAGGATTTCCTTATGAGAGAGGTGAAGGAATAGAAGACTGGAAATGGAAAGAGTTCTGGTAATATATGGATGTTGGAGTCCGACTCCTAAAATAAATAGACGTGGGCTCGTTGAGAGGCTGAGAAAGCTAGAACGCGAGCCAGAAGGACCATTTGGGCAACATGGGGAGGGGACTCTGAATCAATTCGAAATGCCACCCACCAACCGTCCTTCACGACGTTTTTTGCTCCAAGGAGACTTATCCTCTTTTTTCCACTGAAGAATCCCTCCTCATCTAAATAATCCGTCCATTGCTCTCGTGTATAGTCCCCCTTCTCCTCCCGTCATCCTTTTCCCTTTCCTCCTCCTTTTCCTACTCTCCTCCCATCATCCTTTTCCCTTTCCTCCTCCTTCTCCACCTCCGTCTCCAATTTCTCGGTCCCTATAGTAACGATTTGTTTTATACTCTTGCATGTGTATAGGGCCTTTGTTCGGCTGATTCTTCCTGGGAGAAGAGGGGGTGGGATGCAGGGGGTGGGATGCAGGGGGTTGGATGCAGGGGTGGGATGCAGAGGCGGACGTGGCGCCGGAGTTTAATGGCCCCCTGCGGGATGCTGGCCCAGCCATCGGTCGAGGCTTATCTGATGTGCGGGCCAGTGAGTACGACGACGAAGTCTTCACAGAAGGCACCGACGACGACGGTCGTGACGAAAACAAAATATCGATGCTTCCATCTATCCATCCGTCCATCCATCCATCCATCCATCCATCCATCCATCCATCCATCCATCCATCCATCCATTCATTCAATCATTCACTCTTCCATCCATAAATTCATCAATCCATAAGTCCATCCATCCATCCATAAATCCATCAATCTATCAATCCATCATCTATTCATCCATCCATCCCATCCATCCATCCATTCATTCATTCATTCACTCTTCCATCCATAAATTCATCAATCCATAAGTCCATCCATCCATCCATCCATAAATCCATCAATCTATCAATCCATCATCTATTCATCCATCCATCCCATCCATCCATCCATTCATCCGTCCATTCATCCATCACTCCATCCATTCATCCATCCGTCCATTCATCAGTCCATCCATCCATTCATCCATCCATAAATCCATCAACCAATCAATCCATCCATCCATTCATTCATCCATCAATCCATCCATCCACCCATCCATTCATTCGTCCATCCGTCCATTCATCCATAAATCCATCCATCCATCCGTCCGTCCATTCATTCATTCATACATCCATCCTTCCGTCCGTCCATCCATCCATAGCGTAACCTAGCTTAGCGTTAAGTAACGTAACATTACACTACACTACACTACACTATACAACTCAACGTAACATTACATTACATGATATAACTAGAGTTGTAAGTGTTTCATAAAACTCATAGTCCGTGTTAAAACCATTGCAAGTTAACCTGTAATACTTCGCAGTCTATCTCTCCTATAGCTTCGTCTTACAAGCTCGATAGTAATCACTGAGACCCTACAGGGCCTACATCATCCAAAGTCCAAGCCATTAGACACGTCCACAATTATGCACTGAAGAATTTCTGTCCTAACGTTTTCTTAGATCATTTTATACCTGTGTATCCGAGTTCATTCATTTGATGCTAATGCAAAGAACCTCTTACACAACCTCCCTTCCTTACACTGAAGTTTGCGCTGCTTTCTGTCCAGTAATAATCGAATAGACCTCTATCGAGTTTCCTCTGCTCTTCCTTCTTTCTCTTCCTCTAATATCACATAACCATACAGCTATTCGACCTTTCTTCATAGATCAAGTCCGTGTTGCACCAATTTCTTTTACTCCTTTGAATTACTTCATGTTCAATGTCACGCTTCATGCTGGCCTATCGATTCCATCATTCCACCTCCGTATTCAGTATTCGAAAGGACCAAAGATATCCTTGGAGTTGTCAGAGTGACTAAATAAAAAAAGAACAACGCGTGCACGTATTTCTGTTTATGCTTGTCCGTTGCATAAATCATGCAGGGTCAATTACGAATTTGTATCTGTGTGAGTTTATGTGATTGCAAATGAGTGTTCAACTGTATGATTGCATGCTTTCGGTTGTACTTGTATGTGTGAACACGGAAAACAGAGTCTAAAACATATTGAGAGGCAGACAGACAGACAGACAGCCACACAGATAGACATGCCCACCATTACACAGGCAGTGAGTTTAATTTCATTCCGAACGGGGCGCCACTGACGTTTAGGAAAGCGTCATCGCCACTTCCGTCGTCACGCGACTGTTGTGGCAATTGTCAGCCAGCGTGGCCACACGGTCGACATAAATTGTCTGCGTCCTTCCCAATATCGCCTTGTTCCTCCCATCAGTGATGCACTACGCTGTTGTTGTTGTTGTTGTTGTTGTTGTTGTTCCTGTTGTCCTTCGTTGCCCGTCCATCCGTCCGGTTTCTGTCGATGTTCCTGATTCCATTGTCCGCTGTCGCCACCTGTCGTCTGCTGGTGTCCGTCTTATTCTCGCCTGGCAGACGCTGAGGCTCCTGCGTTCTATGGTCGCTGAACGGCGCTGTTGTCAACGATGGACGAGGCGTAGTAATACGTCTGTGTGCTTCGACATCGTGAGGCGCCACATAAATTGTTTAGTTTTCTATGCGGTTCTGATTCGCCGGCTGTTTTGTATAGAAGCAGTCGGAGCGCTCAAATGGCTTCAGATAGCACTTCAAAATTCATTGAGCTAACATTTCCCACATATATATGTGTGATGTCTGTCAGACAATCTATCAAGCTGTCAGAGAGGCAGTCAGAGATGCACTATGTCAGGCAGGCAGGCAGGCAGGCAGGCAGGCTGCCAATCAGTCTGTCACGCAGTCTGCCAGTGTGTTAGGCAGTTTATGAGGCAGACTGTCAATCTTTCTAACAGTAGATCTATATTTGTCATGCGTCTGATAAATATGTAATGGCATTTAGTAAATGCGCGACGATAATGTTGCATTTGAATGTTATGCTCAAACATACGACAATCACAACGCATAGGGACAGTGTTGCTAAATATATTCGTAATAATGACCAACATATACTATATAATAGCTATTATTGAATGTTTTGTGATTTTTGTGTTTTTGTGTCGTTCAGGTTGTCTGGGTTACACTGATTCTGTTTGTAAATTTGTTTATTTGTCTGTCTGTTTGTATGTATGTATGCTGTCCTCTCTATGCGTGGCTATCAATGCGAATGAAGTTCACTGAACTTAGTTCGAATCCCTGTATTTGATAACCGACGTGTTTTTCATTTCATACTCAAGCTCAATCTCCTTATGAAAAGGAGCTAGATAAATCATCGAGAGAAAACATTACGACCCGTCGTTGGTCGCTGCATGGGATGTAATGCTTTGCAATGCATTCGCTGGTGATCTACGCTGCATTTGCAAGTCTAATGCGATGTCATCCTTCGTTGCATCGGGTATGTCTCTGTACGCCTAATGGACCATGGCCCTGTGCCTAAGCGTTGCAGCGGATCCTCTTCCGTGTCTTCACCGCACTTTAAGATCTCAATTATATGTAATGACCATAGCATGACCTACCCAACCCATCCCTCCCCTTATAGCCCACTCTTTTCATCCCACCATCTGTCCTTCAATCAGCTCGTATACCCTTCTCTGTATGTCTCTCTGTCTCTCTGTTTTTCATTTATCACTACATATTTTCTTCCTCTTCTCCAATTGCTTTTCTCTTTCTCACGCTCTTTCTCTCTTCTTCTCCTTCTCTCCATCTCTCCGTGGCTCTGTCTGTCTCTGTCACTGTCTGTCTGTACCACTCCCTCTCTCTGTATATCTCTACTTCATGTCCTCAATGTATCTCTACCGCCATCTTCCTCCTTTTCTTCATGCCGCTCGCCCAGTCATACATGCATACATACATACATAAATACATACTGTCTCTCTTCCTATCTTCCTCTTATCCTTCCAATTTCCCTCCATCTCTTGTTCTCGTTTTCTATCTTACAATGTACCTCCTTATCATTATCTTCCTTCTTCTGTCTCTTTCCACGAATCCATCTTCCGCTATCTCTTTTTTATACTATCTCTCATCTGAAATATCTCTTCCTATTTACTTCCTCTTCTACATCCATCTCGACTCTCGCAGCAGCCTCCGTATCTCCATTCTTCACAGTAACATAACTTCTCTTTCATTGTCTATGATTCCTCCTCCTTTCACCTTGATGTGGTCTCAGATCGCCCTGCAGCTGTTGATCGAGAGTTGACGTCTCGTTTCAGTTTAGACAACTTCTGCACTCACTTCGCCACCCAAGCGGAATTATTCCATCAAATGGGAAAACACATTCTCTGTACTCATTGGCTCTGTACTCATTAGCTCTGAGACATTCAATCTGCTCCTCTGCTCTGCCACTTTCTGATATATATATATATATATATATATATATATATATAGCTCAGCACTTTGCAGATCACTGAGCGGTTTTCAGCGACTTTCTGAGATTCTAAAAGGGTTGATATATATATAGGATATAATTACTGTGCATACATCTTACATACGTATATAAATGTAGTACTACATACATGTACACTCACACATCAGGTGGGCGTTTATGTAACATGGTTAATAAGTGAATATTAGTGTATGAATGTGTCTTATGTGAGTATTTGGGCATGCACGTGTATGTTAAATGTATTTATACATGTGAGACTTAGTGCATGATATTGGGTTTACGTACATGAAACTATATATAATGTATGATGCATTAGAGTGTACATGTGCAAATATGTAATGTATGCATGTATGTAGATGAATATGTGTTCAGATTATGTGGGCTTGTGCATTGACATACATACATGCATATGATGTACACATAGACATACGCACACATACATGCACACATATAAACCTAAGCACGTACGCATTCAAACGCATACACACAGACATACGCTGATATTTAGTATCTTGCACTCTCGTTCGTTGGCTGCCTCGCGTGACTCACTCGATTCACTGTTACCTTTCCTTTGCTGGTGTATCTGTTTAATCTTCCGCTTCTCTATTGTCTGCTTTCCCTCTGACAGCGTGGCGCCCACCTGATGCCACTTTGGCTTGGACCGACATCAGGGCCTTTCCATCCGTCTTCTGCCACCTATTTTCCTCCTCCTCTTCTTCTTCTTCCTCCTCCTCCACTTGTTCGTGTTAAGTTTTTGACCAGAGGCGGAAGAATTGCGTATACCACTTCACTTAAATAAGCCGGCGATTCCATGAGGCTACCTTCGTCGTGCCTCATCTGTTGTTCTCTCTCTCTTTCTCTCCCGCTCTGTCTGACTCTGTCTCTGTCATTGTCTTTGTATCTGGCTTTGTCTGTCTCTCTATCTGTCTGTCTGTCTGTCTGTCTGTCTGTCTCTCTTTCTCTCTCTCTCTCTCCCATTTCAATATACAACTTGTTGATTGGAAAATATAATTGAAACCACAGGACTCTCTTTCTCCACCTTCTACTCATTCTTCCCAAACGAATTTTTATGTTAAAAAAACGACTATAAAGAACGGGTTTGAAGCAAATGATGAGTTGCTAGCAGCCATGCAAGGCGCCCATTATGTAAATGCATTGACAATCAACTGTTGCTCAATTATATGGAAGTTGATCAGTGTTGATAAGAGATTACAATCGGAAGGCAACAGTATATAAAATTAACTACAAAAAAGTAGCTGAGGAAAATGAATTACAGAAAAGTAGCTGACGAAAATTAACTGCAGAAAAGTAGCTGCTGAAAAATAACCAGAAGTGTTTGCCGTTGGACGGAAGCCATCGAAATGAGCAACTTAATCGCGCATCTGTTCCATCAGAGACGGTATTTAATTTCAGTCAATCAACAGAAAACGTCCATTAGTGGTGCAAATGAATCCGTCGTCGACCGATGTGGAACTGGTTCCCAGAACGAATCCAGAGAAGGGAAAACTCGAAGACAAAGAGTGAAAGCCGCTTAGCGATTTTCGATTGTCTCTAATTGCCTCATTCCATTTGCCAAATCGTTCGGCGTGGCGCGTATACACAATTTTCGTTGTGGTTGGGGAGTGTGATGGGGTGGAGATATGCGACAACTGGGTAACTATATAAAGTCCACAGATGGGTAAAAGAATAATGACGCGGATGAGGGACGCAATCTAGCATCGAGTTGTATTAAAAAGTGGTAGCCAAAGCCCAAAGGGGTCATAACGAGAGAAACAGGTAGTATGAGAGTATATTGAGAACGTACTTACAATGCTGGTTTGTATGAACAGGGAAGCACCGAGGACGTATATTCTTCAAGAAAGGACAAGGAATGCACTGTGTGTAAGTGAAAAGATCAGATGGAGCGAAGATTCAGAGTGTAATAAGAAGTGAGTGTACTATGAACAGTATAGACTATGTAAAACTATATAAACTATATAAAACAGTATAAACTATAAACAGTCGTTCACTGACGTCGAGCAAAAATAATTGATTCGCTTTTCTTTTTGCCAAATCGATCTACGTCTCATGTAATGCTTCTGGGAACTGACGAGACTCGGCCAAAGCGATTATCATTACAAAGAAAGCGACGAAAAATGATATAAATGATAATAAGACTGCGGCGACGACGATAATAACAACGACGATCATCAAAAATTGCAGTTGTCAGTGGCGGCTCTAGATTGTTCCAAAAGAGGGGCCACAAAGGGGTCATGGAACCTGACAAAGGGGCCAATCAGATGTCTGGTTTGGAGGGGCCCCAGAGGGCCACCGATTCAGTTGGTCGGACACTGGCCCATCCGGTCCCCCTCTTTTTACCAGTTGTTGTTGTTGTTGTTGTTGTTGTTGCAGTATAGAACCGATTGAGACTGAGAGGTCTAATCATATATTGACATCATTACATAAGTTCTCGTCATGAATAAAATAATGAATCAATCAGGCTATCGTTAAATTTCGGGCGCAAGTGCGTGTGCGTTATAGTGACATTAGACTTGCATCACCATTCCGCTGAACACTTAGGCTAAACTGAATGGCATCGTTATTAGTTAATGACGCAATTGTATAAAGGAACAATCAGAGAAATAGTAAGTTTATTCATATTACAGTAACTGCTTCTTTGCTGTTACAGCAGCCGCCACAATAACACATAACCATTAATATCACTGTGTAATTGCAATGGTAATTGTATTTATGGGCCTCTGCTCAAACTATGCTCTGTCTCGAATTTTGTCTACGTCTGAAACTCTTTCGTTCTTTTCTTTCTTTTTTTCTTTCTTTCTTTCTTTCTATCTGTCTCTGTCTCTCTGTATCTCTCTGTATCTCTCTGTCTCTATCTCTCTCTGTCTCTCTGTCTCTCTGTCTCTCTGTCTCTCTGTCTCTCTGTCTCTCTGTCTGTCTGTCTCTCTCTCTCTATCTCTCATTTTGTATGCTTGTCTCCCCTGTCTGTCCCAGTCTTCTTCTGTGATTCCAGTTGCCTTCTGATGAACGGCATTCGTTGCCTGCTACATTTCATATGACAGATGTCCAAATTATCGGTTGACACGAAGTGTTCGACGCTCTGTATAGATATACATGAACATCTATCTTCCTAGGTCGAAACGAAAGCCATGACTCGCAGTCGTTAATACGTCACTGACCTCAACGAAGATTAAACTCCAATGACGTCACCCCTATTTTCCTGCCAGTTCCTTCCGACGTTTTACGATACAATGTATCTCAACGTATCCCTCTATATATCGACGTGCAAATATATATCATCGGCTTCAGCAGCATCGTCATATACTGACTAGAATGCTAATGACATTGATGACATTGATGTTTGTAAATTCCAATACTTGGCAACTTAGTAGGGCCTAGATAATAATAGTTAGGTTATGAATTCTAGTCTACTTATGATATTTTACTCAAGACGGCTATTACGTCAGCATTAACATTGGTATTCATAATTGTAGTATTACGCATAAAACTAGAAATATAAAACACGCTATATATAAAGGTATATATATATATATATATATATCGTAGATACATTATCATTCCAAGTACACATGGATGTGTGTGAGTGTTTCTGGTTGTCTGTTGGCGTATATACGTGTGGATGCCTGTGTTGGACAACGTGTAAATACGTGTAATTTCGTACCCTATAATTCTTGCGTTCCCAATGCGCCGCAGCCGTCAACGCTCTACTTGCTTATCAGCGATGATATAGGACCGTTTGTCGAAAGCGTCTGTCATGCCGTACATATCGATGGTCAATTAGCGACCCCGTGCGGCCACTTTGATCAAACTGGTCCGCCATTACCGTCAGACTAAGTAGGAACCGCGTGCGCTGGATACGAGCAATTTCCTCGATTTTAAGCCCTGTAATTTTCCGTTCGCCGAAAATGATGGGTCTAGCGTCGCGCGCGTGAGAGCCGGGTTGGAGGCGTTCTGCATGGGCGACCAGCAACTTCCGCAACTGCTCATTAAATGAAACCGATCAAGCATCAATAGCATCGAGGTGCATTGATCGAATGTCTGGAATCGATAGTATATATATATATATATATATATATAATATATATAGTCCGAATTGTGCGGCTACTGCTATATATATATATAGTAACCGTTTGTCACAGTCGATCGTGCATGCTACGTATAACGCGGCCACTGTTCATCCTTCTGATCGGCTAATGAAAAACAATGAACTGCAAACGGACATTTTTCATGGCGACACTTCAATGAGTTTTCTCAGTACGATGCCGCCTATCTATGCAAGATGAACCGACCATGCTTGATTGTCAGTAGAGTGGCCATGGTTCAATTTTCTCGGGGCACAAATTTGTTTCAATGATTTTCTTGCAGTTTCACCCCCAGCTACCTATAGTCTACAACGAAGGCACGGATGTACTTCATCAGTGAGGATTAATGCGGCGATGGAGAGAGTTGGCCACCCACCGTCGTAGGTCGAGGGTTTCGAAGTCCCTGACAATTACCCAAACATGATCTTTAGATATCATCTTCAGGTATGATCTTTACGATCTATAATCATCTTTTGATATGATCTTTGGATATAATCTTCAGATATGGTCTTTGATCTTTGGTAATCGTCATTCCAAGTTCAAAACACAAAAGGAAATTTCACAACTTGCTAAATTTCAGATTCGGTTAAAATCATCTTACTAAGATTCGTGATGTTCCCACCTCATCTTGCACGTCATTTAGAGTGGAACTCGAGACTCCTGCTTCAACGTTTCCTCTCACAACTACATAGCATGACACAAAGCGAAACGCCACGATTGGTGTATGACGCAATAAGTCTGTTTCCGTTCTACAGAGGCCGAAGTGATAAATGATCTCTTGGGAGACTGACTGCAGTGAACGGCCCACTGGGAACGTGTACAAAGGCAGAGCTACCTGTTTGAAGCGTTGAGTGAAAGGTCCCGAGGGCAGAGGGAAGAAACCTCGCTGAACAAAAAGCGACGGACAGTTCCCGGTCTCGGTTGATTGATTGGGTTGGGACGAGAGTCGCTTCACTAAAACGTCTATGATACGGTATGCCGTTGAAATTTCATACGACGATGTCATTTGTCGTATCCGACGATGTGCTTACTGATTCGAGACAATGCGATTTATTGATCCGATCTTAAGTTGACCTGGTACTGATTTAAATATTATAAGTATAGCCAGGAAAATCATCATTTCAGTCATCGTTAGATAGCAAGTTCTATCTCGCCAAGATGTAAATTACACTGGTTCACTACATGACCGTGGTTCTTAAAGTGGTGGATTGCAAACCGGCGACAGAGTGTATAACGATTTCAGATTACCTCTAACTCACCTTACCTCGGTAACTTCAAATCGATTTCAAGTGGCCCTCAGTGGTAGCTTGAATGCGATTTCAAGTCACCTTCTCCAAATTCAGATTGCACCCCACGGGTAATATGAAATCAGATTCTGGCTACCCCCGGGTAACATGAAGTCATCTTCAGATTACGGGGTAACTTGGAATCGCACTCCGATTACCGAAGGATAGGATGAAATCGATATCAAATTACCTCTGCGGATTGTAGATTGAAGGTGATTCATTGTACCTCTCCCATTAAAAATTTTCTCTGAAAGAGTCATAATTTATGTGTTATTTATATCTGTGTATTTGCGAGTAAACAATTAATTTTTCTTTCTTCTCTTCAGAGTGATCTTCATCTCCTCCGCTTCCGTTTCTGCTTCTTCACTATCTTCTTCTGCTCCTTTATCATCATCATCTCTATAGTGACGGAGGGGTGAAAAGCGCCTGCGATTAAGCTGGTACCCACGACTTTGCTGCGTTGTGCTCTGGGGAGAGGAGAAGTTAACGACCGCGATTAGAATGTCTATCCATAAAGCCAACCACTTTCCTGATCTGTGAAGTCGATATACTGGCTGTAATAAGCAAGTAATAAACTCCGTACGTGACATTTGGCAAGCAATGGACGTGACGGAGGGCAACGGTCTATCAGAAATAATCGCTCCCATCAAATGGAAATATCCAGCTGCGATCCGTCTAATCCTGGATCAAACGGAACTATCCAGCTGGAATATGCAGGGGGGTCCGTGCATCGAGCAGCCTTGCCATTCCAGTAAGCCTTTCCATCTCTCCAGCGTGGATGCAGAAGGATTATGAGATGTGAGGGGGTCTCTTGTGGGTCATCGGCGACCTCTACTTGCCCATTCCAGTAAATCTTTCCGTCCCAACAGCAGATACATAGATACCGCTGTCACATCATAACACGTCGACCTATGACCCCTTTAACTCACTCCGTGTGTGTGTTCTCATGCATCTGAGAGTTTATATATATATAGCACCCTTTGACTTGGGGTAATTTATATACACCGTCACAAAGAGGCTCAACGAGTATACAGAAAAGTTCTAGCTGTGGTCAGAGACAATTTTTTAAATTTAAATCGCGTTGACCGTTGTAATTGAACGGATGAGGAATTTGTTTAAGATTGCCAATTTTACCATCGATTGCTAGCTAGAGCATTATTGCACTTGACGTTATAGAAAGTCATAGAAAGTCTAAGATATGTAACATGATCATGTAATTTAAATAGACCGGTCAAGTACACTGTGGAAATTTAATTACTTTCTATATAATTTTACCATCATTGTGCACGCATTGATCTGCCCTCGTATAGACTACTGTACTTCGCTTCTCGTGAATCTTCCCAAGTTGCGCCACTTCAGTCGGATTTAAACGCTGCTGCTAGACCTCACAGTACGTTATCATCGATTTACCCACATTTCCACTTATATGGATGAAGTTCGACACAGGCCCCCAATCACCTCACGTATCCAATATAAGAGATCTATCTGGTCTTCAAATCTCAGCAACGCTTTGCACCCAAATATCTCATCGCTCGTGAATAAGCTGGCGCCCATAGCATGGTTTTCAAGGGGTTGTAGAAGTGTGGATATTGCGATTACAATTACGAAATATCTCGTTGACTTTATTCGTACAACATCTACAACACTGACTCGCCCCAACTGACCGCTTGGATCCCTATTTCCCTCGTGTTAGCTCTGCCTTGGTTTAATGCCGGCGCCATTGCTGTGACAGGTCCCTCCACGCGGTATCCCCCTCTGCTTCTGGTTAATTTCTTGCCTAGGATTTCTTCCACATACTCTCGTTCTCTGAAGGACTTTCTTTTCCCATGTCAGAGGCTTCCGCGATCAACCAAGCGTCTCTGAATAGCCCAGTCTGTGAGAGGCGTTCTATACAGTTTTGTCACCGATAAAATTACGATACGTTTAAAATTGGTAGCGTTAGTTTAATGATGTGCATATATAATGTAAATATCATGTTGTAACTCTATCAAGAACAGATTCTGTGAGATGATTGGACGATCTATGTGGAGTGCAGCTGAGAGAACCAATCGTAGTGTAGACTATACTTGTTTCTTTCTATGTCTATGCAGATTCTGTTGTAACCCTATATTAAAAAGTTCGTCGTATTTATAAGGCGCGTTTCGGGTGACAACTCGTGACGGGGAGCGACCACAGTGGGTGTAGCTTGCAAGGACACTCATCATCGTCGTTGAATGCATACGACGCTGTAGCTCTGCCAACATCGGCCGAATGTATTTCTAAATACATTTGAAAGGGCAGTCTTACACAGTTGAGAGCAGTAGAGAATATTTTGTATGTAGACCAATGTGCCCGAATATTTGCTATTTTATATCAATACCCCACATAAGCGCTGCTGCTATTTGATACTGTACTGTAGCCTATAGTTGACCATATCTATAGTCATCCATTGCCTCGTCAGAGTCCATTCAGAAGCGCTCCATGACATGGTGCTAAATGTCAGTAAGTAAGATTACATTGTCTATAAGCTGCGCTTTTCGTTCTGTCCATTTATATAGCGCACCTTCAAGAACCTACCCAGGAGCAATGCACAGAAAACGGGAGAAATGACCAATTGAGCGACCACGCAAATACGAGGAGCTCAGCCGAAGGACTAACTATTCATAATTGACATAATTATGACCTCCTGCTCAGAATTTTATGTGTTCTTAGCGAGTAGGCCCATAACGAGTGACAGTCAAGGGATCCTACAACCTACATGTATGCCAAATTAACACGCGTTGTCGCGAATGCACGTGGTTGGGCCTACATCACAGCCCACACGCTTTGTCTTGAGGGCCGCTCTTAGGTATACACTCATTCTATCCTCAAGCCTTAAAATACTGCCTAGGTACCAGTGATATTTTACTTCTAAAAATAATTTCCAATTTTCATTCTAATTCGATTCTGAGAGTCTAATTTCACTTCTAATTCTATTCCAATTTTTAAAATAATTCCAACTTCGCTTATAATTCAAGTTCTAAAAATAATTTCAGTTCTATTCCAAGCCATATAAAAATTTCAGTTTAAGTTCCATAAGTGAAGATATTTTTTCAAATAGGGCCTAATATCGATTCCGATATCAAGACAACAGCTCAAAAACACAACAGCTGCTAGACAGTTCCGGCTTGTTACACAACCCAAAACATTTCTTTTGGGACATTGCCAGATATAAATCATGGGCATCTTTGGAATCTGCTGGATATGTACCATCAAAGCTCTGGAATTCTTGGCGGCAAGCGATGTCCCACAAGCAACCCTGTACAGTGCAGACCAAATCAAATTCCCAAACCTAACTATCTTTCTTTCTCCCCGTTAACTCACGTGATAAACTCATCCTCATAGAAACGATGAATCACAACGTCAACTCAATTTTGCAAAAGTAAACGACGGAAAGACTAGAAGTTAAACAGAGATGTTTTGTGGATAGCCGAAGATTACCGAACTAGATGACTTGAAGATTACCAAAGTAGAAGACTTGATAATAATAGTTAGCAATATCAGACATATGTCTAACGAAGAATTGTCTACCTTATAACCTACAGACAACCGACCGCAAAAACAACATCATAGAGCACTAATTTTCGTTTTGAAATAATTCCTATTTCTATTCCTAATTTCATTCTCTGCAGCGTATTTCCGTTCTAATTCTATTATCATTCTCAAAATAATTCCCAATTTTCATTCTTATTCTCATTAACGAAATTAATAATTTTACTTCTAATTACTATTTCAGTTAACGAAAATATCACTGCTAGGTACTTTCCTTGTCTTGATGACAGCTATTATATAGGCTTCCTAATAAGTCGTTCTGTCTTCAAGGAACTGCCTGTGTACTCATTTTTCATGAATTTACCGATTAAATGCGAGACACGGCTAATTCGGCTAAACTTTGTCAGCGAGAGTCAAAGACAATGAAGAAATGTCCTGCTGGTCGACGTCATTAGCTGACAAGTGAAGTGAACTTATGCTCTTAGGACAGATTATCGCTTATACGGATTAATAGTTCAAGCACACGCATGTATATACAGCTCAATATAAATTAGTCAAATACAAATACAAACATATATATATACAAATACATATATACATACAAATAAGGCATATGTATATGAGATCGATGCTGACCAGGTTCGTATATTAAGCGTCCAGCCACACGTATGATAGGATACTTATGCACGTGCAAGCTTGCATCCACCCACGCATTCATACGTAAATACCTATTATATCGAGAGACTTTGTTAGTCTGACTGACACCGATTGATGCTGAGGACTCTTCTTCGTTTCGATTGAGCGCCCGTGAATAAGCTGGTTCCCTTGACTTCGCTTGTGTGTTCGTCATAGAAATATCCAATTTACGATTGCGATTCTTGACAAGGACTCATTTTGAACACTTAGAACACCAAGATCTCTTATTTATTCAAAACTGACACATCTCAATGCAATCAATAGTTATGAACGTATGAACAAATATGCTTTTCAATCCAGCGGAACAATCAATTATGTTCAATCCAGTCAATCAACTGATTTAAGCGTTGGTCTACTGATAATACCAGAGTTGCAAACTGTTGGTTTTTTGTTTTTTTAATATTTTTATTATATTTACTAATATTACTATCATATTACTAATTGAGTGTTATTCAGTCCGAAATCAATCTAAATAAATCACAGAAACGAGTTGGAGCTCTTTTCCATGCTGTGTTTGATGCTTTTTATAACAAAACTGTTGTGACAAAATCCAAAGGAAAACTAAAAACCAAATAAAACCAAATAAAAAAACAAAAAACCAACATTTGATTTTAAAATTTGTAAATTTTTTGGTTTTTTTCACCTCTGCATAGCAATCGTCGTTCTTTAGGCTTAGTTATATGTTTCGACTTTCTCCGCAAAGGTCATTTCTGACCAATACACAATGACCAAGATGACCCAAACGTTCCATCTCTCCTAATGATATCATTACCGCTATGCCTACGTTGCCATTATTTACTTCTGAAATCTCGTACATAGACTCTTTAAAAATAATTATCATTCTAATAAACCTACAGAATAATTCTAAATCAGATTTTGAAAATAAATGCCGTGAAAAACATTTTCGCAATATTATTCGAACACACACACACACACATGTATATGGCCTTAACACAGTTCGACAGAACAACTTCGTTGTGTCAATACGTGACAATTCTCGTTTTTATGTATTAGACTATGCGTAGAGATATAATATAGGCCTAGACTTTGGCCTCACTATGTTTACGAGTCCATAGGTTTACCTCTTACCGCTTATAAATTTTGCAGCATTTTCGTGTTAATCTGCAATATATACAGAGCCGCATAAATTTATCACACATAAGTATAACCATATGAAATGTTTCCAAATGGGATTCAGATGTACCATATGTATCGCATATATTGTTGCCGAGGTATGGCCACTCACCAAATCTTGCGATCATGCATATAGGCTGCATGGTTCTTGCGCTTAGCCTTCGAGGACCGAACCGTAGCGCATTAGGAAGCTATGGTCGATGATTGATTACATTACTTTACAACCGAAATTTCTCTCTCTCTCTTGTATATTAATTGTGCGTTGGAATCCAACCGTTAGTTAATCAGTTGGAGAACTATTTACAAGATTGAAGATTCATAAATGTCTGCTACAATATCATAACAGTATAATAATCTGCGCCATTACACCTGTCTCTATGCACTGCATGTCTGGTGTCTGGGTCAAAACAGCTAGGCCAAGACAGAATCTGTGAACACTGAACGCATACCCTTCAAGGCGAAAGTCATGGAATTACCTTCAAAACCAGGGTCAATAATATCCGAGTTATTCCTCGAGGCGACTTAGACCAAAACCATCGTATTCTTCGTCGAAGACTTTTTAGTCTATCCGGTTCGCAGATGACATTCTCCAGCTATTTTACAGCTGTGGACATGTTGACCAACTATGTACAGAAACAGTTTCAATTCTACGGAAAATAAACAGATCATATCGTCGGCGCGACTTATCGACTCATCGACAATATTCGACTTATCGACTTCAAGTCATAGATAATTTATAACAAGAGGAAAGAATCAATCGATCATTCGATGAAACGATGATCAATTAAATAATCGATCCGATCAACCGAATTTATCCATCGATAGCTAAGTCTTCTGTGCGTAATTCCTCAGCCATTCGTTGATTGTGTTGTAGTTTTTCTTCATCCAATTTATATTCGAACTGAAAGACCAAGCAAGCAGGCAAGTATTGCCAGGCAAATTTGTATGACTCAGGAGAAATTGTGAGTAGAAACGTATATATTGTTTGGGTATGTAGATTGTGGTCGTCTTAGACATTGTCTTTGTGTGATTGTCTTTAAATGTGATTGTCCTTATGTGATTGCTGTTGTTGCCATCAATCTCATCATCAATCTATTTTACATCACCAACGTCATCATTGTCATCATCATCGTTATCATCACTATCATCAACATCATCATCATTATTATCATCATCAGCAGCATCATTATTATTATCATCATCGTCGTCGTCGTCGTCGTCGTCGTCGTTAGTCATCACCATAATTATCAATCATAACCGTCATCGTAATCGTCATCGTCATTGCAATTACCATTGTCATATTATTATTTTCCATGATCACGCCATCAGCATCAGCAGCTCAATCTTTTGCTTAAAGCTATGCAATATAATCATCACCTTATCATTGCAATCTGCTTCCCAATCATCATCAATACCACCTGCTCCTCTTTCTTTTCCTACTTCTTGTCCATTATCACTATCACCATCGTCATAGTCGTCATCATAACCTGACTATTGCCAGAGACAGTAGCAATGGCTACCAATGTAATAGGATAACGATGATCATCAACTGAATGCATTTCTCACCTGACCAGTGAAAGCGAATTCTCTGCTGCCTTACTTGCAACGCCAGCTGGAGGACTCTCATGATACAGTCGAGCCAACTAGAAACGCACAGCAATGCAGAGTCAACTTAAACGACGGGCTATCTCAATCAATGAAAAAGCTTTTTAAACCAATGAGAAAGCCTTCAAAGCCAATTAGGAAGCTTTAAAACCAATTAGAAAGCAATAAAATCCAATTAGAAAGCTTTAAAACCCAATTAAAAAGCTTTAAAAATCAATAAGAAAGCTTTCAAAACCAACGAGACAGCTTTCAAAGCCAATGTGAAAGATTTCAAAACTAATTAGAAAGATTTCAAAGCCAATGAGAAAGCTTTCAAAATTAATGAAAAACAAACAGCCACATCGGAAGACACTCCGATCAACTCCAAATATAACTATAAATTCGACGGGGCATAAACAAGCCACAATGTCTGCTAAGAACAGACACAACTCACAGACAGAAGCCTGTAAACTGTCGCAACACAGATATATAGAAGTATTCCATGGTTGTTGTAAGATGGGGTGCGCTACCTGGCGATATTCGTACTCTGTATTGATGAAACCCGTGACTGCGTGAATGATGTCTCTCAATAAGAACGGATCCATTCCAAATCTAACAGTCGGCAGATTACAGCGTTAACACGACAAAAGCCTTTAACAGTAACATCAAAGGTAACTTAGTACCTAATAACTAAGCCCGTCTCAAGCGTGCAAATATACATCACAAATGTTTCATTTCATATCCATGTAACACGGATGGGCGTTGGAAATGCGCTTCGTAATATGTCTGGACACAAAAAATTATTATTATTACACTCATTATAATTATCATTATATTTGGAAGTGGTAATATTTGCAGTAGGGGAAGTAATTGTCGCAGTAGTGCTAGTAAGAATAGTGCACGAAGAGGCAGCAGCACATCATCATCATCCTCAACATCGTCGTCGTCGTCATCGTCGTCGTTGTCATCGTCATCGTCATTGTCATCATCATCATCATCATCAGCCCAAGTTTCTTACTAACCCAGGTTCTAACAATAATTCAGGATATAAAAATTTATACGATGACACAAAAGAATTTCTTATTGGTGTTGTTGCAATAATTATAATTTTCTTAAATCTGTTAT
The DNA here is from genome assembly GCA_959347315.1 of Bimastos eiseni. Classification (NCBI taxonomy): domain Eukaryota; kingdom Metazoa; phylum Annelida; class Clitellata; order Crassiclitellata; family Lumbricidae; genus Bimastos; species Bimastos eiseni. The sequence continues at coordinate 15,909,898 of OY365819.1, forward strand.
AATATGTCCAAAGGGGTGATTGCAGAGAAGGAGGAGGAGGAGGAGGAGGAGGAGGAGTATGAGATGGAGACCTTGTGTTGATTTCTTCCCAGTTAGTCAGTAGGAATTGGAGAGCGACGGATCTTCCAAGAGGAGTGGCAGAGAAATAACGGAACAGATTGCGCACATCCTGGGTTCGGATCAGAGAACTGTTGAGCGAGAAACGTGCGTACCTACGACACAGAACATATTATTGAAATTGAAATTCTTGAAATTTGATATCACCCTTCTTCCAACATCTTTTGCTCAGAAGTGCACACACAAGCCTCGACGGCGCAATTGCAGTTGTACTGCAGAGCAATGGTGTGCGAAGGACTTGCTCAAGGTCCCTACACAGTGACTCCTAGGACGAGGTTCGAACCCGCGCGCTCAGCACACACTGAACGTTACGGGCTGACCGCTCTAATCAATCAGCCACCGTAATATGTTGCATATATGCAAATGAAAATTTAATATATGTGTATAAATGTATTGCATATATGAATGTTTTGGTCCTATGCGATGATGGCAATGTGATTAGACCAACCTGAGAAAATATAACAAAGAAAACATTATCAGGTATTTGGCATTTTCACAAATTTGTTGCCAATGCTTCTCTTGGCAACAACTTAAAACTCTCAAACTAGACAACGCTATACTTTATTCACAGGATCTTACTACCTTACCTCCATTTAGTCTCGTAATACCTTTCATTTTACGACCTGTAAAGAAACTGAACTTTTTTATCTAAACTACGTTATACTGATTTGGATTTTTTCTGTTGCATTTGTAACCGGTTATTTTGATGACAAGTCTCACAACCAGTCTGCTGGTATTCAGTCTCATTTATCATCCCCTTCCAGTTAACAAAGAAAGTTTTCAAAATAAGGTTTTTGATTTAAAATAATTAAACCACTTTATAGTTTATCGCTTGATGAAATCCTTAGGTATAGGCAAAAACATATTTTTATTTGGAAAGCCAGCCATTTTGAATGATAATGTTACCCAAATTCCTTTAATCAGAATTACAATGCAATTTTAGTGATTTTTAACATATGTAGCATTATGTTTATCCCTAGGTTCCGAGTCCTTAGTGTTTGCGTAAATAATTGAGCCCTGACTGCACGCAGGCAATGTAGACTAGACGACACTAGACGATTTTATCTGATCAAGCTGGAATCAGAATATCATACTATTAGCTGTTTGTGAGGCGCCCTAAAAGCGGTATGACCGCGTTATGGCACCATATAAGTATATTATTATCACACAGCCGGAAAAGCATCTTCGATAATGGTCAGTGGAAGATGCGGAATACCGTGTTGTTTTGTGGTTGTTGAGGGTGTTTAATTTCAACGCATCACCTACGAGGCATTGCTGCTGCTGCTGCTGGGACTCACCTCCACAGAAGCCACGGATGCTGTGTGTAAACAAGAGCAGTCATCATGATCTCCGATTCAGAGGCAATTAAGATGCTCTGCGATTTCTGCCAAAGGAAATCCCACTCACGCTCTCCACCTTCTTGGATGCCAACTGCATAGATTACGACAGCATAGTCAGGAGGAATTCTACCACACACAAAAACAATATTATACATGCATCGCACGATCGATTGATTATCACATGATATATATAAATATATATATATATATATATATATTGTCCTCATATCATCATTAGTATACTGAGTCAAATACTCGCTAATAATCCATTAAACTAGTTGGGTCCTCAATACTCAATTACTTGTGTTTAGAGACATGAATCTACTTAACCAACGGAAGCTATTTCCTTTCCTTGTCGGTGCGTGTGATCTCATTGTTCAGTTCAGTTACTAATTAAATTCATTGGGAAGCAACGTTTCATTCTGTTCTTACCTTTAGCTATTATGCCTTTGTTACCTGGTACACTTTGCTGTTACTCTATAACATGTTCATTGGCTTTTCGCTTTTGCAACTGAGCATTCCTATTAGGCGACCTTAGTTGGCGACATTTAGATAACCTCGGGGCCTCTCATTGTAGCCAGATTGTGTCAGGCCTGTAATAAAATTTTTTATTAACTCATGCTTTTGTTTTATTTAAAACGGTTGTAAAAAAGACTTCCATCGATTAATTTGATTGATCGAGAAATTTTTCAGATTAATTGCTTCTATTGATTTATTGATTTATTTGATTTAATAATTAGATTGGCTGATTCATTCATTTCAGTAATTAATTTCATTTATATATATTTTTAAAGGAGGGAAACCGAATGGCGGTCGATCAACTTTTTCGCTCATTCATTCATTCTTTCGTTAATTTATTTGCGCTTCCATTCACGCAACCCTCTGTTCTTTCGACCCACTCATTTATCCCATTCATTTATTCATTCATAATCTGCATCATGCACTCTTTTGTTTATTCTCCCGCTCGTTCAATCTCTTCTCTTATTTGGTCCATTCATTCGATATTTCGTTTACTTCCAAATTTCTTCATTGCTCACTTGGTTCCGTAGTTCATCCATGACTGGAACGGTCTCTTGCACCATTGGATGGCGTCTGGAACTGCTACAGAACTGGCAGCTTCAAGAATGGAACGCCTGAGGTTCCTACAATTGGGAAAACACGTTTCATGACTGAATGACAGAATTAATAAATGACTGGATGTATGAATGACTGAATTAATGAATTAATGATTGACTGACTTAATGACTGACTGATTGACTGACTGACATAATGATTGATTAACCGACTAATTAATTGACTGACGGACTGAGTGAATGGTTGAATTGAATGAATGAATGACTGAATGAATGACTGAATGAACGAATGGAATAGTGAATGAATGGATGACTGATGAGCTGACTGAACGACTATCTGGCTGAATGGCTGGCTAGTGGATTGATGGATGGATGGATGGATGGATGGATGGATGTACGGATGGATTGATGGATGACCGACTGACCGACCGACTGACCTTTCCAAGAGGTCCCCCTGGTCTGAGATCCCGACTCGCCTGTATTGCGGAGCGACCAGATCAAAAATGTATTTCTGCGATAAGAACAATAATAATTATTATTGACGCATGAACACATTCTAACATCAGGGTCAATAAGGTTCGCATGTATGATGCCTTTATATATTTATGCAGAAGGGGTTTAGTTAGTAATTGAACAGGTACGTGTATGTCAACTGTTCAGTGGTCAAGTAACAGAAATAGTAAAGTGAACGACATTGAACTAAAATAAAGTTAGGCAAGTAATGTGATAATCAGCATTAAAGCTGAATTTAATTGAGTAGATCCAGCGATATTTTTATCTAAATTGACAATATACCCTCAAGCCTTAAGACTTTTCTTTTCAGCCGGGGTTGAGTTGGTAGCGCTCCTGAGTAGTAACCTTGAAGGGGCGCTATTTCGATAATTACGATAATTTCGTAATGAATGAATACCAATTAATGTGGAGCCACACTCCACGTGACGTCGGTTAGGTCAAAATTGGGCAACATGGCCATGTAAGGAAATCTGAACTTTACGCAGTGCCTTCATATATACCTGGAGAGCTCCATATGAGTCGCTGGTTGAGAGCATGCCCTTGATGAAGTCGATGGCATCAATGAAAGCCCTCCATGGCAAATACTCCTCTTCCTTATGCATGTAAGCAGTCAGGTTGAACGCAATCTCATAGCTGAGTAAATTCGCTCTGGCAAATTCAATTCACATGTTACAACGCCTTGATATAGTTTGAATCGGTCGTAAACTCGAAATTTGTTGTAGGTTTATATTATTGCTGTTCTCGTCACAGAAACTCTAAAGCTAAGAGCTGGGCTCCAGTTTATTCTCGATCAATGTAGTGTGCAAGCGAGACTGTCCAGAGAGTAAGTCCATGACAGAGGAGGTCCGAGTGCAGATGACAGAGAGACTGGATAGAAGAGCCAATGTAACCGCTAGGGAGGGTTTCACTGAGTACGAGAAAGTTTGGACAGGGGATCGGGTGGATTAGGGAAGGAATCCAGAAGAGGTGATAGGCTGATAGATTTCATCTGTCAGCTGTCAACCAAAATCCGTTGGTTGGTTGTATGCGTGTGCGTGGGCCCACGACAAATGACTGTTTTCAGCCTACCGTGCATGGTTTTGCACCCAATGTACTTTATTGCATTTATATATATATATATTTAACATCAGAAAGGCCATCTCAGATAGAGCAGCGCTTCTGAGTAGATATCTTGAAGGGGCAACATATAAATTTTCTGAATGAATTAATAGTTAAATTTGAAATGGAAATCTTGTGGGGCGAAGTGTAAGCGACTGAGACAGTTTAAGTGAGTGGAGAAACTGAATAAAGAAAGATGGTCGTTCCTGAATGAGGCTGACCGACAGCTGATTTTTGACGTTTTGGGATTTGACCTTTCACAAAACGAACACCGGTTCAATAAGGTAGGTATGGAGAGCAGACCATTCGTCAAAACAAATACAAGTCGGTGGATTTAATTTCATAAAAGTACGGATAAGCTTGTCTGACCAAGTTGCTCTTACCTGGCAAGATTAAAGGCGTCGTTAATTAGACCAGCTCGGTTGGAGGCCGAGAAAACCTGAATTGAAAAAGCACATAAATGAACTTAGAAAATCATCGTAATAAATCCACAGAAGAATTAGAAAACAGTAGTTTAAACATGAATGCCGTGAAAACCATCCTTGTATAACTGTATGCCACTGCTGCGATGATATAATGGTCTTCGTCTTCAAGATATGCGCCTTCGAGAGGTTCTAATAAGGCGCTATATAAATAGCCAGATGCATATTATGTGACTCATGAAGATGAGAAAGTGAAGAAGGAAGGAAATGGAAGATTAAGAAGTTTGTGATGACGCTCATGTTGTTGTTGATAGCGATGTTGATGACACCAATGACTATGATAAATATGTATCATGTTGATGATCACTGCTGATGACGAAAATGATGACAATGGTGCGGATAATGGTGATGATGCTGCTGCTGCTGCTGATGATGTTGCTGATGCTGCTGCTGCTGCTGATGATGATAATTGTATTGGTGATGGCTGTGATGATGGTGGTAGTGCTGGTGACGGTGGTGGTCACAGTGATATTTAACTATGATGACGATGACGATGTTTATGATGATGACTATGATGATGACAGTGGACTCGTGCCTTGTGGTCGGCCAGGAGTTGAGCGATGAGACGTCTCCACATGACATCGTCGTAGCTCGTCCGATAGAAACCCATATAGTCGACATTTCCAATCATCCAGGCTCCAGGCGGAATCTTTATCTCAGCTGGGAAAGTTAACACGACCAGACTGATCATACAGGCAGGCAGATAGACAGATAGACAGATAGACAGACAGACGGACAGATAGACATTCATCGATTAGGATTTTAAGACATGTTAGAATACACAGTTTGTGTCTGTTTCATTGGGAATTAATCGTAATCGTAATCTCCAAATTTTTAAAGCGCCACTTTAAAGCTAAGCGCAGGACACCAGCTTATTCACGAGCGCTAATTAGTTAGTACCCTCCCTCTTAATATCCACCTTATCATCTTCTTAATTGAACCGAGGCCCACTCAAATCTCTTGTCCAACGCAATGTATTGCAACACTTGAAAATCGAATTAAGACGCCATTTTTCCCATTGTAAAAATTGGTTATTCTATTGCGCTTCCCTTTCACCTTTGTCGGTACCCATGATTTAAATGCTGACTATACTGTCTTATATTTCGATGATTTATGTAGCGCCTCTGTTAGAGTAGCTTGTTGAAATGGCGGGTGATGACTTACCAGAATCCATGTCCATCCATGTGACCAGTGTTTCCGTATGTCCTTGGATCCGATAACTGAATGGAATTTTCCATTTGTACCTTAGACATCAACAAGTATATACTTCATGAAAACCAACATGAATTTAATGCAGGGCCTATAGACCTACAGCCATAAGTATCTGATGTAAATCGGTCTTTAGCCTCCTAATAGGCAAATAATTGTAATTACATTTATTTTTACATCATATAATTATATATCTAGTTAGTAATATATTATATTGTTAGTTTTTCTCTGAACTTCTGATACGTCTCAGAAGAATGCTAGACTCGGTATGTTTGAACCGAATTGAAGGAATGCTGTGTAATTGGCCAATTGGAGAGAAACGAAGCTTATATTAGCTTTCGAGTACCGTAGCTTCACAAATTAGGGTTTAGTCTGAAGAGACTACCAGGTGCGCTTGTGAAGGTAAAGTGTCTATGGTGACTACTAGTAGGATATAACGCCTGTATGTCCGTCATGTTACTTCTGCTGCAGATCTATACAGCGTTTCTAGTTTATGTTAAAGTCGCTTCTTGCTAAAGATGATCCGTTGCCTGTCGGAACCGCAGAATTTAATCAAGCTTCTTGTATTTAAGTCTGTATTTTCTGATGTAGGCCTATTCATATTGCAAGCGAATATGTAGCAAACATATGCAGGCACAATTCTGTAAATGACAATAATTTGACTGTTGTGTTGACTAGTCTATGGTAGAAAGTGTATTAACACAATATAATTTTTATAGTGCCATTGGAAATTTGTACACTGTGGCTAGATGACGATGATAATGACTACAATGACAATGATGAAGCTGATGAATATAATTTGACTATGATTATGCTGTTTCTTATTTCTATCTATTGTGTTACTTCTGGCGATAGTGATGCGATGACTAGTATGAATATAACGGTTGTACAGAGGCTGCTACTGCTGCTGTTGCTGCTGCTGCTACTGCTGCTGCTGTTGCTGCTGATGATGATGATTATGATGTTGTTGTTGTTGATGATGATGATGATGACGATGACGACGACGACGACGATGACGATGACGATGACGACGAAGGAAGTGATGGCCGATACTGAAGCGTGTCGTTGATACCCGTATGGACTGCTGTTCGGATCGAACGTGTCATCGGTGTTGACAAGGAATCGTTTCTGTTCCAATCGGTATCGATTTTGTCCCAGATGTATGATGGATACGACGGGGAATCCCATTTGTCTTGTCCACGTGTCCATGATCTCTCCGATTCGATACGTGTGGTTGGACGCCTCTTCGAACGTCTGCCACAGCTGAGACATCTCCGCGTTCGAAAACTTGAATTTGGTGATGTAGCGCTACAAGAATCACGTGCTATTACACCAAGTGCCACTGTGGGTCCCTTCAGCTGGAATTGCCTACCTCGGTCTATTTAGTACAAACTATTCTTTCTTATTCTCTGATCGGTTCTGTAAGCATGTAATAACTGCCACTTCGTAAGCGCAGACACTGACCTGTGTCGGGAGCGCCTGTGACCTAAAGTGGTGCTATATAAATACTTGATTATGATTTCTTCAAACAGGGAAGAACCGAAGAATGGAGGAGTGAAAAGAAAACAAAGGAAACGCAAATGAAGGAAAAAAGAAGAAGAAGAAGAAGAAGAAGAAGAAGAAACATACTTTCAATTAAATAATTAAAACTGCTTCTCAAAAATGTCATATTTATGTCATTTTGTGTAATTACATAATTACACAAAATGACATAAATATGACATTTTTGAGAAGCAGTTTTAATTATTTAATTGAAAGTATGTTTCTTCTTCTTCTTCTTCTTCTTCTTCTTCTTTGTTTCCTTCATTTGCGTATATATACGCATATATATATATATATATATATCATATCTCAAGTTCATGGTCGTTAATCCTTGGAATGAAAGAGCGGAAATTCCCACTCCACTTTTAAACTTGGGGAGGGGACGTGAAGGAATTCCCTACCCACAGATATATGTCCATAATTGTAAGCTGCGTCATAAAAGCATTTGCAATCAAAACCTATTTGCTAAAGTGTTGGTAACCCGCATTAGCGGCTAGTGGAAGTTTTGAATATTGTTATGCGCAACGAATTAGTTACAAATATAAAATTTACTGTATACACAATGCTGTTGTTTTGGCTTCATGAGAAAAGCACTTCAAGAGAGGTAGAGCTCCCTCACCATAATGTCGAAACAGACTAACGGTCCAAATTCGTTATGGCAAGACAGGCATGAAATGCGAGCGAGGCGGATTGGAAGACCTATTCTCTCCTTCATTTTCCTCACCCTACTGCCTCCTTTTTCTCCTCTTAGGCTCCCCTCCTCCTCTTCCCCTTCTCTGTCTTCTTCATCTTTTCCTGATTATAGGTATTGGATCTTAATGACTGTCTCACCTGGAGTCCTCGTCGAAAGTCTTCCCAACCTAGAAATCCACGCAACAGTCGCAGAACAGCCATTCCCTGTACAAATACATCCAACAGTCAATATATTGCATTATAATAGTATAGCAATTAGCACAATCGAAATCATTTATATATATATAACATATATTTTATATTTACACTGTGTTCGGAAATAAAGAGACCCATGGTGAAAATATGAAAGTAAATAGTAAATATTCGTCGATTTTTTAAATTCCAAAACCTTTTTATCCTGGCATATTTATATAATACTGCATAAAATCCTGTCATCCAGGAATGATATCATAATGACGTCAATTGCATCAACATTCAAGTATTAAGGACAGCCGAAATTCATTTACAAAATTATCAAATTTTTAAAGAATGTTATCTTTAAACCGCCATAAATGTAGTTCAAATTTATTCTTGTATTTGAAAAGAATTAGACTACAAGATGTATTTAAAGTGTCCGCCTTTGGCCTCAAAATAAACTTTATTACGCGTACGCCATTGGCCATTAGAATCATCAATGACCAGCTGATCAATACACAATGTACCTCCTAGACATTAACTTGTAATTTACAGACGTAACTATTTTAATCCAGGACTTTCATAAATTAAAATTTGCTGGATAAATATGTCAAGATTAAAACTATTCTTAAATTTTTAAAAACGACGAACATTTACTATTTATTTTCATATCATCATTAGTGGGTCCCTTTTTTCCGGGCACAGTGTATTTTTATTAGGGCTGTGAATGTTAATTAACCGTCGTCATTGCAATAAAGAGTAGATCATATACTTAATAGGGCTGCGAATGTTGTTCATTAATTTATTGATGAATTTTTTAAATGTTTTGGCCTTTTGCATTAATTTGAGCTTGTTAGATAAATTAATCAAATTCAGAATAGAATGGAATAGTGATTGATGCGCTTGTAGAACGAGATGTAGAAACCGACATATTAACCACATTAGAAATAGTTATTCACGGTTTACGTTAAGGGTTTTAAAGTAATGAAATATAATCGATCATCCACCCTCAAATTCCCGACCAAAGCCACACCCCCTCTAACAGCTACTCTGCCTCCTCTGACCCTCTGGGGACAGGACGCGGGCTTTCTTCGGATTATCATTTGGACAACCCATGCATTTGATTTGACACGGCGCTCGTGAGTAAGCAGGTGCCCTGCGCTTGGCTTTCGAGTGGCGCTTTAGAAGTTTGGAGATTACGATCACGATCACGATTATTATATATCGATGTTAAAGTTAGGAGATTTATCGAGCATAAATTCAACCAGATAATTTGTTTGTCTCTTTCTGTCTAGCAGCTGCCAATTACATTATATCTGTCTAAGTAAAAAATTAGTAAATTAAATAATAACAATAATAACAATAACATAATAATGATAATTATTATTGTTAGTATTATTTTTATTATTAGACCTACTACTACAGTAATTTGACAATTGGTGAATCATCGTAGACCTAATTGAAAACTGCCTTGATGAGTTCAGAGCTGGCTTTAATTCGATCGAGATGACTTACTTTGTCATAGGAGATGGAATCGAAGAAGGAAGTTATATCGTCCGGATGAGTGATGGGAGTCGAAATGGCATGTGACGTAATCAGAGAGTCTTTCGTCATCACTGGATAAACGTTGTTGACCAACTGCTGGTCGAACTTGACAGACAAAATACTAATTAGTTTAGACAATAAATTATCTAAAGGCCCCTTATACATATTTTCCGTATAATCAAAGTAAGCGTTGATGCTTTGTAGCTATTTAAATGAGCATCCAGTGATAAAAGTATCAATAATTAGTTCGACGAACAATGTTTTATGTGGTCCTAAAATTTGATTATGAACTACAAGATAATCTTTAAAGTGCACATACTGTTTTACTTTGCCCTAAGTTCGGAAAGGTAAAAGTTCGGTTGAATTTATCGAGCCCACCTTAGTGTAGGCCTACATGGCAATCATAGACAACCTACACGTGTACATAAAAATGTTTAAAATACACTGAATCACTAATACGATAAGACGCAACAGACAAAGTGGCGAGATATACGAAACACTTTATAGTTCGCCTAAACCCTGTTTCGAGATGAACGTATACTGATATACATGTATTTGGAGAAACTTCTGCAGCTCGTTGTTAAAGGGTTAAATGATACTATCAGGTCAATTATTCGAAGAATTGCATTGCATTTGCAGATCATTGCTAGTTTCAAATCGTCGGACCCACCAACTTGAGAATAATTAATAGGCGGATATTGGTCCAGCAAATGAAAGCTAGCTAATTGCTTTGCATGCGAATTTCATATATGTAGGTTCATTTGTTGGTTAATAACGTTGACGTCATGACAATGACGATGACGATAGCGTTGACGATGACGATGACAATAACGATGACGATGATAATGATGGCGATCAGGATGATGACAATGACGACGATGACGATGATGACAACGCCTGTTAGTGATTGTTGACTTTGGCTTTGCTAAACTTAGATAGCGATAAGACTGACCACTTTCCAGGAGGGGTAGATGGTGTCGAGGGCGAAGTACATGAGGGTGTTGGCGAACCCTTCGTTCAGCCAAAGATCGTCCCACCATTTCATAGTCACCATGTTTCCAAACCACTAAAACACGCACAACACCCCCAGCGCACAACCTTTACCTTTACATGCATCTTTATATTCACCTTTACCTGTTTCCTTACCTTATATATGCTTCACTTGTATCTTTACCTTTACTCTCATCGTTACCTATACATCTACTATTGCCTTTAAGCTCACCTTTGGTGTTACCTGTATCTTCATTCTTTCCTATTACCTATGCTGCTGCCATTTCCATAGTACCAGTATCTACTATTGCCTTTACCTTTACCTTTACACATGCTCTTGCTTTCACCTCGAGCTTTACTGTATCGTTGACTTTACTTTTACCTTAACATGTCCTATTATTTATAACTGTGCAATTACCCTTACCTTTGTCTTCACCTTTACCTATACCTTTGCGGCCATTACCTTCACCTTCATCTTTACCTTTATCTATATCTTTACCGTAAACGTTTGCTTGTAGTGTAATGAACTGTGCGTTAACGTGACAATCGTGCATTATCTGTACACTCTAGCAATATAGGCCCATAATGATGACAGCCGACTGACCGTGTGAGCGATCTCGTGGGCCATGACGAGTGACACCCAATACTTATTGGAGATGGCAGAGATGGAATCGTCGTGTAGAAGCGCAGTCTCTCTGTACAGTACCAGACCCCAATTCTCCATCGCTCCAGCACTGAAGTCCGGAATCGCCGCGTGATCTAAGCCAGCAGCAGCAGCACACTATTTCTATTGTATCTTCGTTTATTGAAACAGAATCCTGTCAACTGCTGTCAAAAAGCAGTGACTCGCCAGTTCATAATATTGCAGAGGCATAAAATAGTTACTCAATCATTGAGTTTACTAGGCCTGACTTCGTGAAATGTTCAGTCTGTGGGAACCGTGGATATGAGGGTGCCCTATAGCTGTTTTTGTAGAATGAGAATATGGGCAAAAACATGTACCATGTATTCATGCGCTTCAGGTAAAAGAAGAAGAGGAAGAATAAAACAACTGTGTTGATTGATTCGGATATACACGTAGTTCACTGTTACCTGCTTTTGAGACGACCTCTGGTGTACCGAAGTAATCGGAAAAAAACTGATAAGCCTTTGCGGCAAAGCTCAGAGCGTATTCCGTCTGATTATACATGTCAGGTCTTGCCCAGATTCGTATCTGAAATATTACAACACGTCTTGACAGGTCAATCATCCACTTTCTGGATTTCTAAGCATTTCTTACAACGGTTCAATTTAACCATAAAATGTAAAATGTAGATAAAGAAGTTTATGTAGGTCTATGGTGGTTGTAGTGGCAGCTTAACGATTCTGTGTGATAACACAGATCATTAGCGTCGTCCTTCTCCTATATCCAGGCTTGAAACTGGCACTGCTAAAATGCAAACAGTGGAGGAGCTCTGTTGAATATAGAAACCTTCTTAGTCCTTATAAGTTGGATTATTCAAAACAGAATTAAGAAGAGGAAGATATCCATCAAAATGCAATTCGCATTGCTGTCAAGCAAACAAGTAAATGCCTTCCTACAAGATTTACAATCAAGGCTGTACATGTAGGCTACGTCGAATTGTGTGGCTTGGTCTAGGTTTGCCTTACTTCCACATGAAACATTTCGTTGTTTATAGACCATTCTCCTTATCCTAAATCTGTCTCTTTCTTCTACTTTTCCTCTTCATTCTTTCTCTTCCTTTTATTTTCGTCATCTCCTTCTGCTTATCTGATCCATTGATCTGCTTTTACTCCTCGCTTTCTTTTTCCTTCTCATTTTTATCCTCAAATTGTCTAATCCGCACTTCCCTTCTTTTACATTCCAATCGCTTTCTATTCATTCCCTATACCTCTTTTCACCCTCATTCATCTCATCGTCATCCTTAGTCTCCTCCTCCTCCTCCTTCCTTGTCTCTTCATCCTTGCCTTCAATTTCGTCAATTCTTTATCCATTTACTTACACTCCTTCTTTTCCTTCTCATTCCTCTCCTTTCATTTCCTGATCTAATGTCTCCTCTTCTTATCCCTTCCACTCTTCATCCTCTTCCATTTCTTCCTCTTCCTATTCTCTGTCTTCTCTCATCACCCCATCCGAGCTGTATATCTCCCTCCTCCTCCTCTTACCTCTATTCCTCCTTCTCCTCCTCCTGCTTTTACTCCTCCTTCTTTCATTCCCTGTCCCTTCTTCTTGCATCGAATAGCACCGCCTCTCATTGATCGATGGACACTGACCTGTAATCCCTCGTCAGTGATCATCTCGCGGTGTTGAAAGTCGGCGACGATGAACGCCAGAAGGTAGGTCGACATAACGGGTGTCTCATCAAACTCATCCTTCACCCACCCGTCCTCCAGTAGACTCGTCCTCACGAGGCGCATGTTTGACAACGACTTGAACTCTACAAGTGAGACCGTCCAGTCTTCTTTATATTGGAAACGATTATGTAGCGCAACATCAGTTAAGGATAGACTCAATGAGGACTGAGAAGATAGTTCGATGCCTTTCGTCTGTTTAGTAGAAACCAATGTTTCTTCCCGCAACAACTGAGAGACTTATTGTCCGATCTGATAATATTGTAGTCTCATAGGAACTAATCTCATATAATCTAATCACATTTACATATGAACTAATTTAATCTCATATGATCTCATATGATCTAATCTTAATTAATCTCATATCATAAACATGAGCTGATCTAATATGGAAACCTCAATAACGCCGTTATCACAATACGACTCGTTGGTCGCTTATCAGCAAACTGCATGATCGTGAGAGGCTGTGAAATGGCTCTACAAATCAAGAAATTAATTAATTATTAAATGAAGGAATGGACAGAAGGTCGAAAGAACTTATGATTGAACGCATAAAATGAGCCAATGAATGAATGAATAAATGAAAGCGTTTTTATGTAAAAAAATGCCTTTAAAATTCACTATTTTATTACATTAGAAGAGAATTATATTATTTAAATTCTTACAGAGTTCCCGCAGACATAGCACTGATCCTCGTCTGCGTCAATAATTGTAATCAATACATTCATACACATGTAATCATAGCCAAAGCTTTGTTCAGACATTTTACAAGTTTAGTTTGTTTGAATGCATAATCATTTATATATATACATGTATATATATAGGCTTATATATAGATGAATTAATAACGTCCGTACCATGATAATATTGTAATATATATATATATATATATATATATTTGTCCGTACCATGATAATATTGTAATATATATATTTGTCCTTACCATGATAATATATGGTTGTATGATAACAACCATACAACCATACCAATTCTTCAAATCCCTCTCCGTCTTCTTCTTGTTTTGCTACTCCTTCTCTCACTTACTCTCTTCATCAGTTTCCTTTCCTAGTGTCTTTCTCCGTATGTCAATCCCTAACGCACCATCATAAACTCCTTCCAATGTCTTCATACATAGAATAGCTACATGTTTTCGTGGGAAATGAGCCCAAACAACGTCGCGAATGTACCAACTCGACCTTATTGTAACAAAGTCCTTCGAGCGACCTGTATAACTCTTTCCAAACGTTATTTAGCTTTGGCGTATAAACACTCCAAGCTCAGTTGTCGTTGCCCTAATTGTTTCACCATTTGCTCGACTTCCCACGGATCATTCATGCTGCCATCACGTAGGTCTACAGGCTACAACCAAGGAACAGTAAGTAAGTATATCCTTAATCAGATGTCTGCAAACGCACGGACATTTCTGGAAACAATCCAGACAGGCCTTCTTATGTCTATCTAGAATGGAACTGTATCATTCCCTCGAAGTCGTCATTCTTTAGTATTGTGCGACAGATGTTCCCCAACTATTTTCCTTTAAAAAAATTCACTGCAGTTCAATCTACAGACAAGCGCACAGGCCAGTCTCCCTCCACACGCATGTTTAGGTCTACCTGCAAATATTCTATCCTCATTGGTAGTGTTACATATAAACATAGTATTCATAATTACAATAATAATTATTGCTATTATTAATATTAGTAGAAGTAGTAGTAGACTACTGCTACTACTACTGGAGGTAGTTCGGGTAGTAATTGTAGCAGTAATGTTATAAAGGTAGGGGTAGTGGAAGTAGCAGTAGTAGCAATGGTAGCGGAGTAGTGGAAGCAGTTATAATAGAGGTGGTAGAAAGTAACATAGTCATTATTACCATGTTTATTATTTTGATTTGCAAATAGTGTTATTGTTATTAATAACCTTGTTGATGAATAATGCTGACGGCAAACCTGGCCTTAAGGTCTGGTTCGTCAAAGCACGGAAACACCCTCCGGGCATCGATGGACTGCAGCTGAGATGTCGCCAGATATCTATAAGACGAAACGAAGAAGAAGAAGATGTCGCTAACAACATCAGCACCAGCATCAGTGGCATCAAGGCCAGCATCAGAAATAACATCAACATCAAGCTTCCAGGCCAGCATTAGAAATAGCATCAGCATTAAGCCTCAGAGCATCAGAAATATCATCAACATCAAGCTGCTCCTAGGCCATAATCAGAAATAATATCAGCATGAAGCAACGCTGGAATCAATCAATCGAAAATATACTTAGTCCCTTCGTCATTACTTCTTATCGCACAGATTATTATGCTTGAAAGGATTTTCGAAGGATAACAATATACGGTTATACAAATCATGCAGATAGATGTAAATAATATTATATACAAATGCGTAGCAACCCTTTTCCCTTCACTGATAAGGCATACCCAATTGGAGTCATAAGTTTTTTGCAGTGACAAAACCTGGCGGCAGAATTTCATTATACCGTCTACGAGCGCTTCCTGGCAGTTCCTTCACAAAATAAAATTTCCTGAAATCTCTTCATTTGCTGACTTTTCTGTTCCATTTGTTCACTGAAAGATGTCGCTACTCTGTTGGTCGTACTATCGGCCCCTAATTTTCACTTCAATAAACGATCTAAGCCTACGTCGTGACCAACTTTGGAAAATGTATATGTGCAAGATGCTTCAACTTTCTTTTAGTTGAAATCATGCGCTGTGCTTGTGCAAGATGCTGAGCGGTTGAAGAACTCGAGGAGAGTAGTTACTGGACGAATGGAGAGAATGAGACAGGATAGTGAAGAGGTCGCGAAGGTAATCGGTGTGAAAGTATCATAGGGAGTTATGATTACACCAAAGTTGCGACAAATTTGTGGTCTATAAAAACCTATGCGTTATTGACTGTCAAGGCCTGAAGAGCAATGTGTAAACACAATGGAACGATGTGCTGGGAAACCGAGTTCGATTATCGTATAATCCCTGTCAGGTTGACTAACCCTTCCTTCGCTAGGCGGCGGTGTCGGTCAAGTTATATGCGTAGCATAATGGGGGCCCTGCTTGGCGGCCATACAGTTAAATTCGACTTCTATATTGGCTTATCATCATTCGCGCACAATCTGTCAGTTTGAAATTGGACGAGAATTATTATTATTATTGGTCTGCGCAAGTCAAGGACATTTTCCCTATCAATTATTGTACCCATATGGACCGCATAAATTATAGCAGTGGCAACAATATATATTGGAAAACACTCGCGAACAGTTCTACCGACATGTCTGCTGTTTAGGTTATGAAGTGTTAAGTATAACATCAACACCAGCAACAATATATTTCCAAAATTATTTGCTGGACGACGATGAGCATTTCTGCATAATATCAATATAAGCATTTATTTTCACCAAGCAGTAATAAATTCATTTGTTCATTGCGAAAATTTGTATAACGCCTCTCCAGTAATATCAGAAGTCTGTGATAAAAGCTTTTCTGCTCTGAAATTAATTAAAGCACTGTCTACGAAGCCCTATGTCTGATATTCGTCTGATAAGTCAGGCAATGTTGTTGATTAGGGCTGCTCAGAGGCGCAAATGCACGGTATATAGAGGTTCAGCACCTCGGAATTCTTCCTTGTTATTTATTGGGTCTTATAAAGGAAGTTAACGCGATCCAGAGTAGGCTACCAATGGGACACGAGACATTTTGTATGCAGGCCGAAAATACATAGACTGCAGTCTGGAACCAATTCTGTGTTATTGCACCAAACTTTCGACTTTCTACAGTCGATAAAAATGGCCAGGATTCGCTGATTCACTGATGAATAACTGTCTGAATATTCCCATGAAGTATTTGGTCATCCCGTTAATACCTTCGAAAGTCGACACTGTTCGAGTGTTCCTTTCATTTCTTCCCTGGACAGATCGCTGTCTGCTGCGGTCATTGATCGCAATTCGCCCCTCGCCGACCCTCTGGCAGTGGCGATCGCACCCGTCAGTCCGTCCGGCAGCCTTGCCCGGCCAGTGTCGCGGCGGCCGAGAGACGCCAGTGGCCTTCTCACCCCCGGTGGCGGAAACAACGACCGATCGATTCCCGCAGGAGAGACCGACCAACAGACGGGCATCGTCCGTTGGTCCGGGTAAATTATGCTCTTTCCCTGGATATAGAATGGGTTCTATGTTGAATTTGCGCAGGAGAGGGCAGAGTAGATTATGGTCGAGTATATGTCATGATAAGCTAGGTGAGGCATGATAGGATACACGACAGAATGGAGTAGGATTATAGTATGGTACAGCAAATCAGGGAAGGGCATGTACTATACGGTAAAGGGAGGAAATCAGGACATGTCCCATCCAGAAAAGTTGATGGTTGCTCGACGCACTGCTCATCTCCACCGGCTTTATCTACATCTCTTCCTTTTCGTAATTATCACCGTCATCATTATCACCGTCCTCCACCTCCTTCTTCTTTTCCTCTTCCCCTTCTTTTTTCTCTTCCACCTCTTCTCCCTCTTTTTTCTCATCCTCTTCTTCTTTTTCTCTACTTCCTCTTCTTCCTCTTCCTCTTCCTCTTCCTCTTTTTTCTCTTCTTCCTCTTCTTCCTCTTCCTCTTTTCTCTCTTCCTCCTCTTCCTCTTCATATTTTTCTCTCCTTCCTCTCCTTTCGGTTCTTCGTATTCCTCTTCCTTTTTCTCTTCTTCCTCTCCTTTCACTTCTTCTTTTTTCTCTCCTTTCTCTCCTTCCTCTTCCTCTTCTTCTACTTTTTTCTCTTCTTCCTCTCCTTCTTCTTCCTCTTCTTCTACTTTTTTCTCTTCTTTCTCTCCTTCGTCTTCCTCTTCTTCTACTTTTTTATCTTCTTTATCTTCTTCGTCTTCCTCTTCTTCTACTTTTTTATCTTCTTTATCTACTTCGTCTTCCTCTTCTTCTACTTTTTTCTCTTCTTTCTCTCCTTCCTCTTCCTCTTCCTCTTCTTTTACTTTTTTCTCTTCTTCCTCTTCTTCCTCTTCTTCCTCTTCCACTTCTTTGTTGCTACTTCTTCGTAGTAGGTCCTATTCTTCTTCGTCTTATTCGTCCTCGTCGTCTTCTGCTTCATCTGACATCATTCTCGTGAATACATTACAACTCGCAGCATTACACTATTTCACCTTACGCGACATTGTAAATGTGATTTCACTCGAATGCGTATATTGACGACAATTCTTTCTTGTCATTGTGTAGCGCCATTCGTTGACCTGTAACTGACAGCTGACCTGAGTTATTTGTTTTGCGAGCTACAAATATTTACTCGTGAAAAATAGATTGGCATTAATACATTTTGAATGCAGGAACCAACGCATTTGGTAACCGATTGCTTCTCTTCGATCGGTCTCTAATGCATTATTTTGTTCCAAAGTCCCATAATATTCGGCCAAGGTCGGTCTAAGAGAGTTGAAACAGGCGCAGCCGACCAGACCTATCGTATCTTACCCCGATGAGGATTTGACCGAGCCATACAGGGAAACTGATCGTGGGTTTGGTCGCCCATATAAATCTTTACGGCAAATCTTTATTTATAAATTATATGTTTACGTCTAAGTCAAGGTCAGACTTCGTCGGATTATCTTTTCTAATGGAATTTTAGAATTTAGAGCTTTACCGGAGACGCTTGACATCAAAAATACGATCAGCGGCGGAATGGTGAGATGGTTTCTAAGACGAGAAGGCTGTGATAAGTTAATTCGGAAATAAATTTCATCGGCTTAAAAACAGGATACAGCCTACTTTTATATGGTTGATTAGAATTTTATAAAACTGCAGATATACGTATTAAGATCAAATTGCGCATAGCAATATCTGATGCAGAAATTACGCTTCTGGCAGCCTTTTAATGTTTCTGTGAAGATTAATTATACTGACGAAATTAAAATTTACCAAACAACTATATGCTTCGGATTGTAATGGTATTGTCCTCACGTGGTGTGTTGATGCTGCAAAGGTTGAGACACTAGCTTTCAATGGAAACAGGAAACAGAATGACAAGCGATGTCAATATTTGTGTGAGTGTGTGTGTGTGAGAGAGAGAGAGAGAGAGAGAGAGAGAGAGAGAGAGAGAGAGAGAGAGAGAGAGAGAGAGAGAGAGAGAAGAGAGAGAGAGAGAGAGAGAGAGAGAGAGAGAGAGAGAGAGAGAGAGAGAGAGAGAGAGAGAGAGAGACAGAAAGAGCTGTCTTTCAGGTCTTCCCAGAGTTGAGGAACTCATCAGCTCGCGAGGAATTGTGGGATCTATTTGCGTTCAGGTTTACGGGACCTTCATAGAGCTTCACGTCGGCCGCGCCGCCGTCATTTCGTGGGCTCGGCGTGCCCCCGTCGCCGACAATTTGTCGGCGCGCCGCCGAACCCACGCTGATGTGTTCACTGTTCACACTCACACACACACACACGCACGCACACACACATTGTACACTATATACCCACATTGACATACGCACATATATATACATAATAATATATATATATATATTCATATACACTATTTGCACATACTTGCTCATACAGTCCTACATGCATCCACTATTGACATATATTAGTACACACTTATGCACACATACATATCCACATATACATATGCGTATACAAATATATGCATATACATTTCACTCATACATACAGATGCTTATATATATATACATATATACATTTATTCGTATATTTATATAATATCCAACCAACCAACCAACCAAATAAATATTTTTATTGTTCACTGACAATTCATCAGAAAGGTAAGCACATTATGTACAGCAATTATATATACAAACAAACGAATGACAGTGATCAATACGGATGAAGACAAACCCTAAAGGGACCGTGGTCCCGCTAACAGGGTCACCCATTACGTAAGTGATTGATGTCGGTATAATGGTTCACTCAGTTGCTGTATGTTTGTTAAGAAAATAGACTTAACTAGTTAACTAAAAAAATTCATACAAGATATAAGTAAACGAAATAGCATTCATCAATCATTATTTACAAATAATAATTATAGTTGTTCAGTATCACACTTGAAAATCGCTGTGTGCTAAGTTATTTATATAAACACGCAGTTTACGTTTAAACAAAAAGACGTTGGGAAGACAGCGTAGTTCTGCCGGAACTCTATTCCATGCATTAGGACCAGAGCATCGAATCGAAAATTTTCGGGTGTTAGTACACGTTTTAATGGGCCTATAATTAGTAGACGAGCGTAGTTTGTACGGGTTCACTTGGGCTACGGGCACAAAATAATTATCAAAGAAGAAGGCAGCTGGTTATGGAAGTGTTTATACACGAATTCGCCGGTTTGCAATAGATTGATTTGCTCAATTCCCAGTATATGAGTTAGGCTATAGAGATATTCGGATGAGGCAAGATGAGAGTTTCTAATAATAACTTTAAGGGCTCTATTTTGAAGAGAGATTAACCTGTTTAGTCTTGCATGGTAGTTTGAAGCACATACAAGATTACAATAAGTTAAGTAAGGATGGACCATGGAATAGTATAGGCTATGAGTTGGTAAGAGGTATGCAATTCTAGATATTATTCCTATATTTTTGGCTACTTTAGATGCTAACATTTCAATGTGGCTGTTCCAAGGAAGATATTGATCTACATAGACCCCCAGGAATTTTACAGAGATGACTTTCGGAATGGGGATATTATTTATACTCAGAACACTTACATTGGCAGGAAGATGCTTACGATGAGAGGTAAAGAGGATATAATTGGTCTTAGAGACGTTGAGTGACAGTTTATTTACAGTAAACCATTCGTTGACATGAGTAAGCGGTTCATTAATGCAATTAGCTTATCATAAGATGCGTGTGATGCAAATATGTTGGTATCGTCTGCAAATAATAAAAAATGAAGGAGACTCGAGGCATTAGGCAAGTCGTTAATAAAGATCAAAAAAAGAAGGGGACCTAGGATGGAACCTTGAGGTACACCATATCTAATTAATTTAGTGCTAGATATAGAACCGTTACAGTATACATATTGGTGTCTATCAGCTAGGTAGCTTTGGAACCAAGCTAAGGCCACCCCTCGAACACCCAAGTTAGCCAATTTTGATACTAATAAATCATGGTTTACAGTATCGAAAGCTTTAGAAATGGTCAATAAAAACGCCGATAGAGTATTCATTACGGTCAATGGAAGCAGATATGTTTCCTGTCGGTTTAGTAGGGACATCATCATGGAATAGTCAGGTTGGAAACCGTGTTGAAGGGGACAAAGAAAGTTATTTTTACTAATAAAGTCAGAAAGGCGTGAATACACGACTTTTTCCAATAACTTAGAAAAGAAAGGCAAGATTGAAATGGGCCTATAATTAGTAATGGGTTCACTTGGGCCTTGTTTATGTATAGGTATGACTTTGGCTATTTTCAAGAGAGAAGGAACAGTGCCAGTAGTTAGAGAGCAATTTATAATATCAGTCAATGGATTAGCGATCAGGTTCAGTAAAGGAGTAACTAAACTAGGATTGATGTCGTCATGTCCAGAAGGGTGTGTATTTTTCAAAGACCGGGCGCGCGTGAGTAACTCGTCAGGAGTAACAGGATGGGCACCAAAAGAACTAAGATGAGGTGGACCAAGGTAGTCAGAAAAGGATGCAAGAGAAGATGGTATCTTGTCGACGAGTTCTTATGCCCACATATACCGTCTGTCCGTGGCCTTCGTGAACTTAACACATGTTCAATCAATCAACAACTATGGACTCATCGCCCGTCGACCTGTGTGATGTCTTTCTAACCACTGCTCTCCACACCGTCATTAAACTTTGGGGAGACTTGTTACACCCCATTCTTCAAAGGCATCTGCCATTCCCTATGTGGTCTTCCTCTTTCATATGTTCCATTCATTATTCCATTATAGATATCAACTCAGAGTTCCATTAGTAAAGTTCAGTCACAGACCCCTAGATAATGTGTCCCGTTGTCTGTGCACAGCCACTAAGCGTTTTCACACAAGTCGATGTTTTGCTGTCCGTAAAGACTATGGTCACAGGTCACTTACGCGTAGGCCCACAACAGTCTGGTTTACTTCATACGCAGTTTAAACAGATACATTCCATAGGATTCTGCAGAGAACTTTCAAAACCATTCAATTAGCGGCTGCTGCTGCAACATCTGAACAAATAATGATCCACTCTGCCTTGGGTGGCAGTAGGAAATTGCAATTACACTGCTTTCCAACCATCGACATCGACTCCTCAATACATAGGAAATCTGTCATAGCCGCCAGTGTTAGGGCGATCACTAAAAGTTTTACAGATTATTATACAATTATAATTTCGCTCACTATAGCACCGTCTTAGCCGTGTAATCGACTGCCTGGATTATTTCAAGTAGGCTTATTCATACATCATAATGGCGGATGACAAACAAGTTTATGAAAATGTGTAAGTACCAATATCCTTACATCACGTTATTAATTGTTTGTATTAATAATTGGGAAATAATCTGTTGCACATTGTGCATTCATAAGCCTAATGTAATACTAAGACTAGATTCAAATGACATTTAACATGCATCATAAGCTCGATGGTATAGGCCTAATAACTGGACTGTCTGTCATTCGAGTGTTCTGGGATTCAAATCAGCGGGCGCCACCCACCCAGGCCACCCTCGTATACGCTGAGGCTAAGATAATGAAGTCGGTAACACTTTATATTCTAATCTCGTTTGAGGTACTGGTCCTTTTCTCCTCTTCTTAGTACGTGGCTTGGTAAGGAAAACGACCTTGTGTGATACATGTATTCATCTCCTTCTTCTTCTCCTTCTTTCTCATGTTCTTAGTCCTTCATTGTCCTGCTGTTGTTGCCGCTGCTCGTATCGATGTACCGAAAGTTGTTATAAGTTGATCCGACTACTACTTCTGCTGCTACAACTACTGCTGCTGCTGCTACTGCTTCTATTGCTACAACGACTACTACTATTGCGA
This sequence comes from Bimastos eiseni, assembly GCA_959347315.1. NCBI lineage: Eukaryota > Metazoa > Annelida > Clitellata > Crassiclitellata > Lumbricidae > Bimastos > Bimastos eiseni. The sequence continues at coordinate 15,932,963 of OY365819.1, forward strand.
CTGGGCAACTTAGGTTGAAAGACTAGTACATGGTAATTAAGAATGATGAAAAAGGTTTCCTGTGGAAGTCTTTCGGGTCATAAATCCTGAAAGGTGGTGCATTCTGCTCACGTTTTACTGCTCGGTGTGCTTTGATAAGGGAAATGTAGGCCTAATTCTTACTTGTAGCGTTTTGTTCGCAAACGTCTGTTTTGAGTCGCTGCGAAAAATTGTTTCTCTTGAAAAAATGTGAGATCAGACAACAGGAAAAGATAATGTGGAATATGCATATAATTAAAACGCAAGTTACCTTGCCGAACAACTTTTGATGCAGTTATGCTAAGACTTATAGAACACTGCGCCGATTACGCCGTGCCGCGCCGCCGCCGCCGAATATTTTGGGTCGGCGGCGCACCGGCCGCCGCCGACCAAAAAAGACCGACGCGCCGCCGCCGAAACTTCTAGGTCGGCGCAGAGCTCTAGACCTACATCAGCCGCAATCATATCGATAATCCATCATATGACGGAAATGCTGCGGATCAACGACTTCATGATGGTCATCTGCGACAGAGGTTTAGCTGCGCGGCGAGAGATAATGTGAGCAGTGGTGGCTCTAGGTTTTTCAAAGGGGGGGGCCACGGAGTGGCCGAGGACCCGACAGAGGGGCCCATTGGATAGGTATAGCTTCACACTGAGTGACATCGACCACATACATGTATATGTATTTTAGATCAACCTGAATTCTTCACATCAACAGTCTCAAGATTATAACACTTTGGAAAATTGCATGACTTAATTTTATTTAGAAGTACAGCATAGAGTATACACAATACATACGCTTAATAAAAACCGTATACGATTGTCATGTCAATAGTCAAACTCATCCACAAAGTCATCCATTGTGATAGATTGCAAGAGCAGATTCAATCAATAACATTGTCAGACTACTTAGACGAATATCAGACATAGTTCTTCGTAGATAATGTTTTAATTAATTTCGGAGCAGAAAAGTTTTTCTTACAGGCTGCTGATGTTACTGGTAAAACAATGACTACACGTGTGTTCGACAGTCTGTGCATTTTATGAAAAGCAAGTTTGTAGGCCTATGGTTCCCGAAAAGAAGCCAGGTCCATCATTGTGGTCATATTAAACTTGAACGCTTTAGCAGGCACCCAACTTGGGGAATTTTATGGTTGAGGTCTTGAACACTAATATCATAAAAAAGCGCAAAAGCACAATGGTATCATAATTCAAGAAAAACTTATGTTTTGGCATTAATGCTTGTCATAGCAGTACGTGAATCAGAGAATCGTCTATCTAGTTCGGAAATGATACAATCAATGACCGGATTGTAAATTTGCTGCCTAAAATGTGGTTTGTATGTTCAATTGAGAACGTCGTTCGTATTTTCATCAACTGCGAGCTAGAAAAAACGATTGGGCATTTAATGGACAGTCGAACACATTGTTTTATTAATACTGAGTCAATTAAGAATCCTTACTTTGCTCTTTTGCCTTTATAAAGACCTCTGTTTCGTCTCTATTTCCATTGAAAGAGTCAGTTTAATGCCTGACAACGTCCGCAGCTTCAGATAAGTCAGCACGTGAAGATTGGAGTCAAATTGATACAATATGTATCTTGCCCAGAACAGCAGAAATTTAAAGTCTGGTAATGACAACAAGCCTCTAGCTTCAAGCCTTCAACTACTCTTTCAGCATTTGCCCCAGTAGGCCTTCATCCTTTAGCAGAATTAATTATAGTCTACCAATGCATCTAATTGATCACTGCCGTTTTGTTATTTGCCGTAACAAAACTGTAAGCCCATGTAACTTCACTGAGCTGCTGGAATCGCCTTCCCGGAACCACAGGATGTAACTCACTATGTGCTTCAACCCATTATTTTCATATGCATAAGAGAACTCTTCCATTGTCTGATCTTTGACCCTATCTACCACTAAAAATTCTGAGCAAGTAAGTAAGTTATTCTGTGAGAATGTTCATAAAAAATAATTTCTGATTTCATTATGCAAGTAAGTACTTTGTACCTTTGAGAATACCCTGACAAAAAAAATTCTCAATTTCATAATGCATAAATACCAATTCTAAATTATACCATATTTCACAATACATCGGTAAAACTTTGGGGGGGGGGCAGTGGGTGGCCACAAACTCAGTTGGAGACCATGACCCTCTGGCCTCCGGTGGAGGTAGATGATATAGAATGTGAGGTAGATGATATCGATGAGAATGTGAGGAAAAGAGGTGAGGCAGATGGTATGAGTGTGGATTAAGGGGAAGGTGAAAAGCAAATGACATTGATGAGGATGTGATAAGAAAATGAGAAACAATACAATACTATACGACGAAACTGTATAATTTGAAATCGCTCTTCTTATAATTGGTTCAATAGTGCTCAGTAGCGCAACTGCAGATGTATTGCAGAGCAGTTGTGCGAAAAGGACGTGCTCAAGGTCCCTATACACCAGTGTTTCCCAAACTGTGTTCCGATGAACCCTAGGATTCCATGAGGTGAAAACAAGGTTTCCGCGGAAAACTTTCACGTGTGAACAAATGGAGGCCTTTTGCTTGACATCTGTGTATTACATTACACGCAAGAGAATTCATAAATAATCATAATAGGCCTATGTTCTTGTCAGCAATATCTGTGTTATTTTTCTGTCTCTATTAATCTAATCTAGGACTAAACCTATGATTGTCTGCATTCTCAAGCGTTTGTACGTACAACAGAATATTCTTAGTTTTGTACAGGGGTTCCGCAAAAAAATAAAGATCAAAATGGTTCCATGGCCAAACAAGATGGGGAAACGCTTCTATACACAGTAACTCCTCGGACGAGGATCGAACCCGTTCTCTTCTCGTTACAGGCCGACCACTCAATACTCAATAACCAATCGGCCACCGTGCCACATTGGTGAAGATGTGAAGAGAGGTAAACTGTACATGATGATGAAAGAAGAAGGGATGAAAAACTAAAATTGAAATTCCTTAAATTTGATACCCTTCTTCCAACATCTTTTGCTCAGAAGTGCACACGCCTCGACGGCGCAACTGCAGTTGTACTGCAGAGCAATTGTGCGCAAAGGACTTGCTCAAGGTCCCTAAACAGTGACTGATGCATCGGACGAGGGTCGAACCCGCTCACTCAGCGCACACTGAGTGTTACGGACCGACCGCTCTAACCAATAGGCCATCGTGCCTCGGTGGTCGATCGGTTGGTGGTATTGACGTGGATAGTATTAAGGAGAGGCTGAGTGTGTGAGTAAAGGATGAGAGGTCGTTGTGATTGAGGATGGGATATGCTTCAATTTCATTGAGACTTACTTCAACCTTCCGTTCTGGTCCTTGTAGACACTCCTATAGAGACCTCGCAGGTCTTCACTTATCACTCCACTGAATCCATTGATCAGTATACGATGCCTTGAACCTTGACGGAGCATCCGTCGCGTCTCTAGGATGTAGAGGTCATGGATGGGAGAGACCGTCACCCTTCTCAAGGTCTCTCTGCGCTCGGCGTCAGAGTCTGGACCATCGACGATGAACACTTGATTTGGATCGACGACCAGTGAGGTCATGTGAAGAACAATCAGATCCGTGTCGATAACAGCCGTCACATCAATCTGAACAGATCCAGAGAAGCTGAACTGATCCATATCAACGCGTAGGGTCAGTCGGTAAAAGAAGGGAAGGACGGAGCGCGGTAACCGGATGTCAGTCCATCGCTGCCTCTCCCTGGGATCCCCTTCCGTAGTCGATGACATCGTGGTGTTGACGGGCGAGGCATTACCGCCATGACGGTCGTTGTCAGAGGCCTGGCGGGTGCAGGAGGGTCTCGTGAAGATGACGACGACCAGGGAGAGAATGGTGATGAAGGAGACAGCGATGACTATGAGGAGGATAGTCTGGATGCGGGTACAGCTGAGCATCCTTGGGCAGCGTCTCTTGGTGCCAGAAGTGGGCGCGCGAACGGAAACGGCCTCCGGACACAAGTCAAAACGCTCACCGTTGTTCACCTGCTTCCGGTCTTCGTTGTTTGACTTCCGGTGAGCGTCGTCCGCCATCTTGTCGCCTTCTTCTTCGTCGTTGGTGTTAAATATTCATGAGCGCGCCACTCTTCTCAGCTTCCGCAGCCAGTGATTCTTCTTATCTGCGCCAAATACAATCGACACATCTTGTCGCTCTTGTCTGCTGCTGCTTCCTCGCATCAGCATCCGCATCAGCTGCTGCGGCAGAGGCCCACGGATGCGGCTACATCCCTTCGGCGCCTATGCACGTCTTTCCCGCCACTCAATACACGCACCGGCTACACATACACGCTTACCTAGATACATGGATTGCTATTGTAGAGCTATATACATGCATATGATACATACAAATGTATACAATAATAGATGCCTATAGATGAATAGATGGAAACATACACACACAAGTATGCTTGCGCGCGCAAACACACACGCACACACACACACACACATATATATATGGATGCAAAACGTTCGGCGAATATTAGACGCGTAATTGTTGTGTTCACTGACCAGAATCGGTCATTAGGCCTACATGCGAGCCCTGGAGTATCGTCTCTCTCTGTCTCTCTGTCTCTGTCTCTCTGTCTCTGTCTCTCTGTCTCTGTCTCTGTCTCTCCTACTGGCTGCCTCTTCTCTCTGCTCATCTGTCCCTTTCTCACTAGTCATCGAAACTCAATCTGACAAGCACTATACAGATAAGATGTATACATGTATGTATGTATGCATGTATGTGTTTGTATGTATGTGTGTATGTATGTGTGTATGTATGTATGCATGTACGTATGCATGTATACATGTATGCATGCATTTATGTATGTATGTATGCCTGTATATATTAGCCAGCAATTTTCTTAATATATTGTCGTCATACCATTTTTTACCTATCATCACTCAACCTACGCGAATAACCGAATAATCCACTTCACTCTAAGATAATATATTTACAAATCGAATCTTCAAAACCATCGAATCCACTATAGTTGCTGAAGATTTATTCGACTATCTCCCTATTGTAACTTGGGTCGACATTGCCCCTTCTTTTACTAGAGCTCCTACTGACGGCCTTGCTCGATTAATTGATTCCACTTCCAAGGAATATTTTAAAGAGCTTCTGTCAAAAAGTGACTGGTCTAACATAATAGAATCATGCGTCAATCAGGATCCATCCGCAGCATACGAGCTATTCAGTGCTATATTCAAAACAGCCTAGGCTGCGACGCAGCCTTCACTCTTAAACCCAAAAGACTTAATTCCCCCAAAGCTTTCAAACAACCTTGGATGACGTCTGCTCTTTATAAGTCCTGCAAAACTAAAACTAAATTATATGCAGCCTTTATAAAAAAACCCGTCGGTGAATAATAAAGCAAAATTCGTATCTTTTAGAAATAGGTTTAAAAGTTTATGCAAAAGGACTGAAAGAAATTTCTACGCCATGGAATTCACGAAACACCAAAATGATTTTAAACAGACTTGACAAACGATAAAGACAGTATTAAGAGTAAAATCAACTGACTCGTTAATTAAATGTCTAGCAACTAAGGGTATCGAAATTACAAATAATGAACTTATTGCTGAAATGTTCAATGCTTATTTTACAAGTTATTTTATAGCACAAGATCTAGTTGCCAAAATACCTCCCTCCACTAATCCATTAACCTCATACTTAGACCCTCCTAACTCCTCTTCTTTTGCAGTATATCCTACGACCGCGAAGGAAATACTTGTTTTAAGCCATTCACTAAAATCCACCAACAGCTCTGGCCCTGATGATATCAAGCCCAGTGTTGTGAAACCTGTACTAACCTTAATTGCCAAACCACTATCTGCTATCATAAACTGCTCTTTGGAGTCAGGAATTGTTCCTAACCCTTTAAAGGTAGCCATGGTAATTCCAATATATAAACAGGGCAACAAAGAGGATGTGACCAACTACAGGCCTATTTCTATCCTACCTCATTTTTCGAAATTATTTGAAAAAGTCATGTATACACGTCTATACGACTACATTGATAAAAAAAGGTTCGCTTTGCAAGTTCCAGCATGGCTTTCAATCGGGTCATTCCACCACGATGTCATTACTTAATATTCAAAACAATATAACGGCTGCAATTGATCGCAATGAATATTCCATATGCATATTTGTTGATATTGCAAAGGCCTTTGATACCGTAGATCATGAATTACTACTTCTTAAATTGGAAAATCTGGGAAGCCAAGGCACGGCACTAAAGTGGCTTCAGAGCTACTTTAGTAATAGATACCAACAGATGAAGCGCAATGGAGTTATATTATCTTCATTAAGTCCTATAAGATATGGCGTTCTCCAGGGATCAATTTTGGGACCACTCCTTTTTTTATTATTCATTAACGACCTGTCAAATGCTTCATCCATCCTTCAATTTATTTTATTTGCTGATGACACTAACATTTTTGCATCTCACAAATCTTATGATAAATTATTTCAAAATGTCAACCAGGAACTTGAGCATGTCAACGGTTGGTTCAAAGCTAAGAAATTGTCCTTAAATGTTACTAAAACTAACTACAGGAAGTTCTTACTATTAATAATGTTCCTGTGCCAAGAGTAATATCAGTCAAATTCCTGGGAATATATATAGATCAACACCTTACATGGAAAGAACACATACAGCATATCTCAGTCAAAATTGCAAAAAATATAGGAATTTTGTCACGAATTTCGTATTTATTGCCAATTAATATACGTTTAACTTTATAATACACTATGATTAACCCGTATTTAACTTACTGCAACCTCATCTGGCCTTCAAACTATCCAACAAGATTAAAGAAATTAAATGTCCTCGAAAAAAGAGCCATCCGTATAATCAATGGTTCACGTTACCTTATTCCTACTGACCACATCTACAAACAAACACGTATTCTAAAAGTTGAGCAGCTATTGATTTTCCAAACCAATGAATTCATGTACAAATATACCTACAATCAATTACCTTCATTATTCGACAATTACTTCTCACCTCTCTTTGAGGTCAATCCCTATAAGTTACGAACCTCCTCAAACTATAGGCCAAACACTAGAATGTTCTCAATTAAATATGCTGGCCCGAAAGCATGGAACGTCATTCCAGATGAATTGCGCTCTCTAAATAATCTTAATATAATTAAAATAAAATTTCTAAATTATTTGATGGATCAATAAATTGTCTTAATGTGCGTGTATATTGTTTTCATTATGATTGTATGCAATGGCTAACTGGTTAAGTTTCCTACTAAAGGCTAAAGTATTTTTATAGCAACGTAACCGGCTGCAACTATCAATCTATTGTAAGGGTGACCCTGATTACAGGATTATTGTCCTTTAAGGGTTTCTGTTAGTCCCTGTTGGCTCTCAGCTAATTTTCATCACTTTGTTTGTTATTTGGAGACAATAAAAGCACTTGGTTATGTGTATGTATGCGTGTGTATGTATGTATGTATGTATGTTTGTATTTATGTATGTATGCATGCATGCATGTAGGGTATGTATGTATGTATGTATGTATGTATGCATGCATGTAGGGTATGTATGTATGTATGTATGTATGTATGTATGTATGTATGTATGTATGTATGTATGTATGTATGTATGAATGTATAGCATATATAGGCCTAATGCTCACATAGTTGTATACATTTACGTACATTTTAGATATACTCACAATTATCGCACATATGCATTTTCCTCATTATCGACACATCTTTCAGACCATTACGTGAATAAGCTGGTGCCCTGCGTCTGGCTTTCGAGTGGCGTTTTAGAAGTTTGGAGATTACGATCATGTTGTCATCGGATAGCTATGGATGAAAATCAGTTGAGTGGTTTCTGCATATGCCTATGTGCGTAGCACTCCGCATTTCTATTGTTTTGGTTAGGGCTGACTAATAAAATTTCTGTTCTCCAACACCATTCAGGCCAGCGCAGAGAAACAGACAGAGACAGACAGAGACAGACAGAGACAGACAGAGACAGACAGAGACAGACAGAGACAGACAGAGACAGACAGAGACAGACAGATACACAGAGCCGCTGATTATGTTTCTTAAAGTGGCGCCATATAAGTTTATGCTTGCAGTCACAATTCCTTTCTGTTCATCTGAAGAAGACACGCATATGATTTGATGCATTGATAGAGATATTGTCCAGCAATACATGATGCAGCGCTCGTGAATAAGCCGAAGTCCGGGACTTAGCTATTAAAATGTGGAGTTTACGATGAGGATGATGATGGGGCGAACTGAAAGAGGGGAAGTTGAGAGGGGTGGAAATGGAGTCGGAGTGATGTATGTAGGGTGGTGTTCTTGCTTGCTTCTTAGTCCAGTTTAACATAGGGCCCTACATGTACTAAGCTTATATATATATATATATATATATATATATATATATATATATATATACGCCTGTTTGTTGACAGTCAGCCCATCTGAAATTCTCAACTGATTGCAAGGACCAGAGGCATAGCCAGCCAGACAGACATAGGGACAGACAGCGATACGAAGCAGACAGAAAAGGAGACATGTAGACGAAGAAATCAACGGACAGACAGACAGACAGACAGACAGACAGACAGACAGACAGACAGAGCTGGAGGTATGCAAGGCCAATTTATAAATTTGCAAATGCTAATTCATCATAAACATGTAGGCTTGCGCTTATAAATGTTAGGCTAAAGTATGCCTACAAGGCCATTGGATCTAGTCGTCCAACCAAGTCATTCCAGTCTCGTCTCCATTAGCCTAGATCTATCGAAATTGCAGATCAGTGAGTGTATAACGCCAGTCACATGATTGCCGTCTCTAGTTAGTAGCTGTTTCAGTTTAACGACACTGTGTGATAACATACATGTAGATTATTAGAGTCGCCCTCCTCTTTTATACAGCCTTGGAACTGGCACTATCAGAAAGCGAACAGTGGTCGAGTTCTGCTCTATACAAGACATGTATTTAAAATCAAGCTACGTGATGCTGCCCACTAAAAATACATCCACGTAGAGTGGCGCCAGTTTGATTTGTTTTTTGGGAGGGAAGTTAGAACATTAAAACCGAGAGTTTCCAGCTGATTAAAATCATGTTAGTGGAGAATTCACAAGTTCTAGTTTCTAGGTATTCATCTCTGGAACACAGAGCATAGTAGGTCCCTATAACTCCATCCAAAACTGTTCATGTTGCAAAGACAGAAATTGGATGCATTAGTCCAGAGCTTTAAAAAAATAAGTGCAGACTGGATGTAATGTAGGCCTAACACATATGTAATGTACCACGGAGGAGAACTCAGGCAAGAACGCAGTTACTGCAAGTATCTATTGTATTAATCACAACTAGTACAATCTTCAACGACAATATATAATGTTCATATCTACAAGGAAAACAATTACAGAACCAAAGGATATTTACAGGACTTATGAAATCTCAACAACAGATAAAACCCAAAATCTTGCTACTTACTGCTAGTTAAAACTAGTATAAAGATTAACCTATAGATCAACATGTAATCAACAAATCCTATATCAGAGGCCATAGTAATTGTACAGCTAAAAAGATACGCTTGTAGTTGCCAGCAATAATGTGTCTTCAAACTATTTCTAATAGCATTTGCAATCGTGGTTACAGAGAGAACAAAATTACGAAAGAAATCTAACACACGAATAATAAAGACAGAGTTCGTCTGCAAAAACAGGAAGTAGGAAACCAACAACACCGAGCACTACTGCTCCCCGAAGATTTCCTATTTTGTATCGAGCTGCAGACCTTGACCCGGCTCGTGCGTGGGAGGCCACTGCGGACAGACCACGCCGAGAGAGACGACCTGAGAATTGGAAGGCCCAAGAAACTTATGGCTGATGAAGGGCAAAGCTTCTGCATTGAGGTTTGCACCGGGCTTTATGTCGGCCATTAAAGCCCTGCCTGTCTGCCTCTGGCACTCGACAGAGCCAGGCGATCTTCCCAATGAGGACGAGTGAAGAGCCATCTGCTGGACAAGGATACGACTATCGGAAAGTGGAAGAGTGACGGCACTAAAGCGATTGGCAGCAGCATCATCGTTCACAGAACGCTTCAAGATAGGAGATGGGTAAGACAATCTCTGTGGTGCCAGCGAGTAAGGGTCGGCCTGGTGGGGCGTGAAGCACAGGCCTGCGGTCTCTGCACGCGGATGACACATTGTTGAGAAGGTTGAATGAGAGGGTGGCTGTCCTGACGACACCCATCCGCCGCCACATGAGTCTATCAGAGAGTTTTTCGTCATGCTTGATCGCACGGACTGACTGTGAACCATAGGCAGAACCTGCGTGACAGACCTCGGCATGATGCACTGCGGAAAGCCGGAGTGATGGAAAGACGGACTTGGAGACGGAAGATCACGAACGACACAGATACGATCTGGTTCACCGGCATCCATAATATCACTGGAATGTAATCTCTGAACGGACAGAGCGGGGCAGGGTACGACCACCCTTGGCTGATTGACAAGAATGTGACCCAGATGAATGCCCTGATGAGTAACGAGCCTGATGTTTTGGCCTTGACTTGAAGGTGTTGGAGGAGCAGATGGAGCAGGAGGGGGAGGAGCGGAAGTAGCAGGAGGAGAAGGTGTAGAAACACCTTTGTATGGTTCGGTCAAAACAGCATTTAATCGAATGACTGGAGTCAAGCCGGACCCCATCACCCTTCTCTGGGCACATCGACTCTCCACGGCGTCGTCCGATTCGCCCATGGGGCTCGGCTTCAGACTCGCTGACGGCGCTGCACGGTGCAGCACGACCAACCCGGAATTCTGCCACAGGACAACATCGGAGCAGCGGTGGAAACTGGCGGACGATGACACATTGGCACCAACGTGAGGTGATGCAGGCAACACGATACAATGACCGGCTGCCAGGTTCCTTGGTGCTACCAGTCGGACTAAAGGAAGTCCTCCGCCAACTCCCTGACCCATTCTGGAAGATTTGGACGATGAATCTTCGCAAGCTGCCTCCGTAACACACGAGCTGAGTGTTGTTGACTGTGATCCGCACTGGAAAAAAGAAAACTGCACTGATTAGGAACAGGCAAACATAGTGTCAGATGGGAAGTACTGAATATGATCTCTTCTAAATGCTAGGATTGCTGCTGTAATTTTGCAATAGGCACCATATCAATTGAGAAAGCATATAGCAACAGTGAAACTCAGAACTATATTAACAAGATACATGTAGGCTGCTATATGACAAACATAAGCATCATATTCTTATAATTCTCGCTTTTGTACTATCTTCGGTAAAACTAACCGGTACACTCAGCATAAGTTGTCCTAATAAATTGTCAAGACCAGTCAAAAATAGTCATGCCTTATCACTTTTGAAATGTAAGAGAAAGGCAGTATCTAACATACACTCATTTGTATGTACATTGACACCTACAATGTGCATTCATATGTAACCATATACACCCAAATGCATGCATATGTGACATATATAATTATATACCCACATAATCAGTTTGTAACAGAGCAGCTGAGTTTTATTTTATTCTCCAGGTGCATGATTTAGATGAATAACAGAATGTGTTCCCTTGCATGGCTGCCAACAGTTAAACTCAACTACTGTAATAACATTCGTTCATACTGCGTTTACTGTGGCTTGTCAGTTTGAAATTAAATGAAAATTACTATGAGTGCATATATACTGACACTACAGAAATTCTGAGATGTTCCATTTTTTTACAGATTTATACCTTTGCCATCTGTTCATAAAGTGGTTGTGGTTGTGCCATAGGATATGCTGGAGTTCTTTCAAGACCTGAAGATACCCCAAGCTCTTCAAACTGGCAAGGCCTCACATCAGGCACAGTCTTTGCTGACCGAGAATGATTAGCAACCTCGTCTCCTGTTTTACTGTCAAAAAAAGAGGACATAATTGGATCACCCTGACTTGTAAGCAGTCCTCACATGGAACTTCGAGACCAAGACGAGACCAAGTCAGTGAGGTACCGAGACCGAGACACTAGGTCTAAGACAGTACAAGACAGTTAAAGACAAGTGTTTTACTAATCAAAAAAAGGACAAAACTGGAAACATTACAAAACTCTCTAAACCTTTATTGTCTATCACAATTCATATTAAAGTAAAAAAAATGGAAGTTAGGTTCAGTTACTTCTTAATCCAAGCAAGTCTATCAAACCAGAAGAGAACTGTTGCAGTAATATAAAAATAGAAGATCGATTCATTGGTATAATCATTTCATAAACTCAAGTCTTTTACTTCGATATTTTTACATCAAATTGACGACTGTCAAGCTTTTACATTTTCATCAGCTTTGCTAAAATGCATCAACATGTCAGTTCGATTGGAAATAACTATTTGAATCGTCACAGTAACCTCCTAATGCACTGGTATGCCAGGGATGATATATGGCTAAGGATAGATAGAGCCAGCAGCAAAACTTCAGCTATTTTCCCAGCCAAGCGTATACAAAGACGGCTTACAACAGGAGAACATAATTGGATCTGTTGAAGCAAATGATGACAGCACAAATACCCAAAAAATAGGTCTACAGGAGCTGGGAACAAGATGGCAATCACAAAGCAAGGTCTAATTACAACGTCCAAGCTGTCAACTGTGATCATGATGGCCATCATCTCTATGGCATTACACACCAATTATATTCACGTTTATTTTACGTCAACTGATCTGGCATCATCTGTCCTTTCACTTTTCATCCGTGTTGCCTTTTAGCACTTTAACAGTGAGAGTGCTAAAAGCGAATCAGCTTGACGTTAAAGTGCGACACGTTGCAAAGCTAAAAGAATTGTCAATATCAGTCCCACAAATTGCAAAGTAGTTTTCGTTGTAATCGCCTCTAAGGACGGAAGAGACTGTGAAGCAAACCTCCTTAACACACCTATACATTGGCATTATGATCCTAAATTCAGTGTGCTATTTCAATGTGAACAGCGCAATTCCTCGTAAACGAAACCATGTTAGTGGTCAAAGTTGGGTAGACCACCAGTTAGCCGAGCCACAGCATTTATAACAGTTTGTATCTCACCAACGAAGAGAGAGTTAGGCTGACATAAATTGCATTACCATAGTCACATATGGAGGCTTATATGAAAGCAAGTGTTGGGTTAGTAGCTGCCTGAGGCAGTGTTTCCATAAGAGTCCAAACAGATTACATACTACTTGTGTTTCAAATTCTTGGTAAAGACCACAAGTCATCTCCAACAACAATCACATCAGGCTAACAGTTCAAAACAGTTCAAAAATGTGTAAGATTTGGACATTTTTTTATGGATGGAAAATCTTGGATTTGGGCGCTAAAAGGAAACACTGGCCTGAGACGTATGCATAGATCTTTACCGCCACCTTCGGAAGTGATAAGCCAAAATAAACAACATGCATTATAATTTTTCATTCCTTTCGTTCATTATGACCTCTGACAGATACTTTAAGGTGCCATGTAAATCACAAATGTGCGGAATGCATCCTTACCCTGTGTGACTTGAAACCCAGGCCATAGGGTGTGAACAGAAAAGGCGGTGGTCTCGACCACTGACATTCAGATCACCGTGGTGCTGCACCTGCTGGCTAGGCAAACAGCACTGGACACTGGACACCGCTCGGCCATTGCGCTTTTGGTCCACACTTGCCAGGCTACAAAGGAAATCAGAAACAGGCAAAATCGAGGTGGTCGTAAGACAGATATCCTATATAAATATCATAAAAAGACTTCAATTCCAGTTTATTCTTTTGAAATAAAAATAACTTTACCTATAATATAATCAATCAATCAATCAATCAATCAATCAATCAAACTTAATATAGATTTCTTGAAGACGTGCTATATCAAACATATTACGCTTAAAGAAATTTGAAACAAACATTATAACAGTATACACCTAACGTTTTACTTCAAAGTTAAAACATTTATTAAAATTAGCAGTAAACGATAAAATACTCATACTGATCGTTATAAAATTTATTCTAGTAAATTCATAGTTGCATACTTCCTAGAGTATAGTTACACATTTATTATAATATTACAATTACCTTATAATAATAGTAATTATTAATAATAATAATAGCCATAGCGCGCCAGCAGTACAATTTCAGTGGTGGTCCGCAAACTAGACACAAAATTTCTAAATGGTAGTTGAGACACAAAAGGTTGAGAACCGCCGCCTTAGAGTAGACTCTTACCAGCTTGGTAACTGTGAATAGTCTTTAAAGATATCGTCAACCATTTAACATCCAGCGTGTACTAGAATGCATGGGAAAACCTATGCACCTCATCATTACAGACATGCTGCATTGGTTTAATAACATTATTTATTATAATTATTCATTATTATTGTTGGTTTAATAACAGCATTGAGAAGGAAGCTGGAGTGCTTCGCACATGTTATGCGAACCGATGGGTTGGAAAAGGAAATGATGCTGGCATGTGAAGCAGGAAGGAAGAAAAGTGGGCATCCAAGGAAAAAAATGGATGGACGAGATACATGAAAAACCGGAATGAACTTGGAGGAATTAAGGGACACGACTTCGGAAAGAAAGAATTGGAGAAAGTCGATCATGACGGTCACTAGAGCTCACCACACTGACAGCGCAAGGTGTAAACGTGCATTGGTTGTCCAAACATCTCGCAGTGCACTTTCGTTAAAGGGTTAAACTGACTTAGGTCATTGGACAAACTATCCGTTCTGTTACCTGCATAAGTCTGGGTCCGAGAGGGACCTTCTCACTGTCAGTCGATGCCGAACGATCGCATCATCAAAGTCTTTGCTGGACTTGGTGACCAGCAGGTCATTATCGTCCCACAGTCGACCCTTCGTAGACAGGGCCCTTGACCAAGTAGACAGTCTCGACCAGGCCTTCTTTCCACCGACGTCTTGCCGCACACAGGAAATCTTTCGCTTCAGCAAGCAGTTTGTCCTTGAGACGTGAGACGCTGGGCCAACAGTGGCTGGTCTCCTCATGGAATAGACTGCGTGCTTGGCGCTGGAATCGACCTGTGCTGACACAGAAGCGCGCTCTGGCATCGGAGCAAAGGACGGAGGAGGCGCCACAGTGATCGTGCTTTGATTGCTTGCAATTGGTTCATGTGAGTCAGAGGAAGAGCATGACTGATCGCATTTCATCATATCCTTTATAATCAAGCACACAACACCCTTCATCAGTCAAAATGTGGATGAAACCATTCAAATAATGATCAAGTGCCCCTTGACTGTCTTTCCATATCATGTCTGTAGTCAAATAAGGCTCAAACAGCTCCAATGCTAGTTATAGTAGGAGTTTAGTTTAACGACACTGCGTGATAACAGAGATCCGTGGCGTCGCTCTCCTCCTTTATCCACGCTTGGGACTTACACTGTCAGTTTGTGAACAGTGGCAGAGTAAATTCTTGTCATGGTATATCACCACTGGCACGTATTGGAAGTAATTCTGCAGATCTTCCTCTGTGCTGTGTCAATGCCCTATGGACTTGAGTACCTCATTGCTGCAATGTAGCCACCATCTCTCAATCCTCCACTGATGAGCCTTATTTCAGCACCTTAACAAAAAACAGATTGGAAAGTGAATTCATGTACCGGCTGAATTCTTTTGCTGATGTGGTGTCTGCCAAGGCTTCTACTTATTGCGTAGGCATTCTTGTGTCGAAGACGCCAGGGTACAGCAAACGGACGTCGAATGGGACCCGGGTTTGACCTGTTCTTCTCGTTCGGGGGTGGCTGGTAGGAGAGTGGTGGAGAAGCGGAAGAGCTGGAGGGTGGCAGCCACAGCAGGCGCACCTGGTCGCTCTGGATCGCCTGCACGAGATGGATCAGGCCATCGTCCGCACCAGACAGATCGACCGGAATCTGGAATATCAACATCGGGAATAGATTGCGAGATTGCAGAGACAAATGAAAAAGTGTGACCCCTATTCATGTCATGTCACATCCTCATTGTTGCATTGTTGGGTGCCCACCCTAATTAAAAGATCCTTCAATACAAAATCATGCCTATCCAAGCTGTTAAAGAAAACTCAATAAAAATTTATCGATGGAGGCCGAGGCATGCTACGGAACCTTAGTTTCTTGGCATCTTTGTGACTTATTGAAGATGTGTGTCTGAGATTCGAATTTAACTACAATCTATAATTCATTGCAATGCCATATTATATTCTGTTAGCAAAATGGACTGGGAGTTCTGAATGGTCGTTTCATTTGCTCATTGAATCCACTAAAAATGTGCTCAAGGTGTCAGCAATTCCGAATCTTAGGCACAAAACAAGTGTGGGTTAAAAGCCTGCAATGGTCAGTGCATGTATCCACACCATCATAAGCCGGCTCCAATCCATAAACATCCCACTATGCCACTGGTGCCTGCACTCTACCTGGAAAAAGAGAAGACCAGTCTCTTAAGCTGGTCCTGAGGCAGCCATGAAGATGAAGTGTAATTGTAATTGAAAACTTATATAGGGTCACTCGTAATCAGATGCGCTCAGCTCAAGTACTAGCAACTTCATTTTCTTAGACTCAGTGTATGAGGGCGGGTAACCATCCCCCTCCCTCGCCCTATCATCTTCCCCCACATACAGTGTATTCAGTTTACTCATCATAGATAAAATGCAAGCAGAGCAAAAATCTTGAACCATATTTCTGCCCTGGTTGGATATCAGACGAGACACTCAACTTAAAACATGGGATGTCATCTGCCAACTGAATACGGTTGATATCTTTTCATAAACAGAACCTCACCCCGGTCAAAACTCACCCGGATAAGAGATACGACATCGGCCTGGGTAAGGCAACCAGGCTCAGAAAAACGGAACTGTGGCGAAAGCTGACTGTCATCTGGAACTGAAATGGATGGGGCACGTATTAGACTGAGGCAGAAGAGTCGATATCCGGAGACGTACTGTTCGAAGGCCGCACTTATATTGCAGATGGATAGGAAGAGGTTCTCCGTGCGCTGATTCGTCACGGAAACGGTCGCAGTCATCAGAGTCTTTCCATTCTCTATGCTTTCGGAAGTGCTGCTCTTTGACTCGGAGTACTTAACACTAGTAGGAAAAATACCTTTGAAATACCTAAAACAAAGGCAAGTAAGACACAAATATCAGATGACTGAGTATGCTAACAAATTTGATATAATGTATTAATAATAATAACGCGGCCATACAAGGGTGCCTCACAATCGACTAACTACCGGAATAAGTCTTAGAGAAGAGATGAGATCAATGAATGTTAAGCTGCTGCTGATTATAACCAAGCAAGGCCAGTTGAGGTATTTCACAAAACAAGATAACTAAATGATTGCATAATCATCTCAAACGTCACAACCATTTCTTCATCTTTCGAAGCAACTGAAGCTTCGCCATAAATATATGCGCAACTACATTAGTAATTCTGCTGAGCATCAACTCCAGGGAAGGAATGCCATCCATGGCTTGAACATCATCATCTTAGCAGTGCAAAGGGTCGATAGAAAAGAAATGACCTAGAATTGAACCAAGTGATAGACCCAATGCAACTAGGCTAACTTGATGATGGAAATGAATTAATACTGATTGGTAATCCTACAGCCCGGGATCGAAAGGATTGCTGTAGCAGAAACAGTTCCTCAGAGTGTTGCATTCGGCTTTGTTACTCCCAGAACTCAATTTTTGCTGTTTTTCAAAGAAAACCGAATCATTCTACAACAACAAAATGATCAAGAACAATTTAAATACAGGAGTTCAGGTCTGTGTTCTCAAAGACCTGTCCTTAGACATACATGTAATTTCCAATAAGACATCTCACATAGGCAAATTTCTCAGCCATGTATCCAAACACTGACACTACATTTCAGAGCTTCACAAAGGCAAAATAAATATTCAAGCAATTTAAAAGTGCATCTCCATTAAGATAATGGTTGTCTATGCAACTACCTCAGTTAATTGTTGATACTTCTTTGTATTTGATACTTGCTGATACTTCCCTGTATTTGTAAGTAAAAGTATCACTTAAAACTGAGCTATATGTCAAGCAAAACTTACCTTAAAAAAGCTGTCAGGATTGTACTTGGTCATTTCCAATAACTCGACACTCGGTCTCACAAGTGAACATCTTGTCAAATGTTCCCTAAAAAATTCATAAATTCTCTTGAAATATACCCTCTCAGTGGATTTTTTATATTTTTCAATCTCCAATTTCACTGTTTGCTTTCAATAGGTTTAGGCTAATCTGCATACTTAAAACATAATTCATAAGGAAGATTTACATCTGTAGGCATACCAATACATCTCTTCAAAAGCATTCGTAGTACTAGAAAAATTTTAATATTCTTTCATTGATATTTAAGGCAAGTTACACATCAAACCATTCCACCATGTGAATTGCGTAGTACTATTTATTTATTTATTTTATTTATAGTCTGATTCAATCGAGGAACAAATGTTAAAAAGGTGAGCAACAGTTAGATAATTATTCGACAATTGAGTTCAGAAGAGCACTATTGAATTGAAGTTCATATTGACAACAGTCATTCTTTATTTGTCAGTTTTCATTCTTCGATCTAATCATCGTAGTTCAACAAAGTCATATGACCTGATTTCTATAATCTTGTCCAAAACTAAAATTTTACTTAGCGAACGAGCGTTCCTAGTTTCTGGACAAGAGTTTCAAAATTCTCTTCCTCTGTCTCACCGCTTTCCTCAGTCACTTCCTTTTCAACTTGAAACTCATATGTTTAAATTTGCTTCCTCGTCATCTGTCTCCACAGGATGATGTTCTGGATCTTGACCTGATTAGAGCTTTGGTTTTGTGCACCATCAGTTCATGCCTTGGACATTATACATCCACATTAAACAATTTCTCTGGTATAACCATAACCATCAGTTTCATTGCTCCAACAGACAAGACATATCTGTTAACAAGATTCATATTCAGTTTTTCTAGTGGAGACAAAAGGAGACCAAGACGGGACCATGGTCTCGTTGGGTAGGGCCACCTACATATGGATACACCAAGAAAATTTCAAGATGGTCGAAGGTTGATAATGAATCTTAACTATCAGATCAAAACAAATCAAATTATTCATTTTGGAACCAACATAACTAATCAAATATCAACCATTCAAGGTTATAGAATGATAGTACACATTACGATTGATAGGGTCCATAAGGAAAGGCCATAAAAAGATATCGCTAGGTAGGGACACCTATGCACAGTTGAAAGAGGACAAGTATGGAGACCGAGGAAAGAACAGCAAATTATGTAGAACTTAAGCAACGTACTAAACTGTTATTATACATAAGAGTCTTAACTAAGATAAAGAAATTATCAAATAAAAGATAAGCAAGATTAAAGTAACATTTTTTTATACAGCATAAGTTACTATATAATATAGGCCCAAGTTATTACCATGCCAGCTGATCCATGAACATTGATAGTAATCATATTGGTCCTACCATAAGCATATAGGCATAATCTACTCATTGCTGAGGAGGATAAGAGTGGTAACAAACCCTCATATATGTAACTGAAGGCAGAGTACTACACTGATTGGGTACTTTCGTACCCTGCAGAAGAAACATTGATCATTGTAATTGTATTTCCTTAAAGAGATGCCTTCATTTAATAAAATTCAGAACAATTACTGAGCATCGCGGTTTTTACACTCACCATCATCACTTAAATTATTATTATTATCATAAATAGTAGGCATGGGGATATATGCCCCACATTATAATTATGCCTAATTGAACAGCTGTAGGGCTTATGGATACATTGTGCAAAATTTTGCACTATTTATCCAATATGATTACTATCAATGTTCATGGATCAGCTGGCATGGTAATAACTTAGTAATAAGCATTCCCGGGACGGCCTCGGGACTGTCCCGGCGACTCCTTTGGCAACTCTACCCCGTAAGGATCCCATATATAGGTCACATGGGCCTAAGTGGGCATAATCGCAGACGACTACGGATTATCAATAATATTTAGAATATGCATGACGCGCCGGCAATTAATAAAAAGAAATCAACGGTGAAAATGAGCCTCACACATACAATATGCATTGAAAAGATCTTAGACTAGACTAAAAATGAGTCAAAATCATGCATAGCCAAATACAAACTGGCGATGGTTTGTCAGGTTCTGTAGGCGAGAGAGGTTTGAATCGCATTGGGCGCAGTTCATCTGATGGTCTGGCGGCAATCCATTGCCATCAAAAGGTTTCGCAAAGTTTTTGAGCTTATCCTTCTCCACGCCGCCATCACGAATTTCGAGCAACTTGTCCAATCGACCTTCTACCCAGTCACGCTTCTCCGACGTTTCCAACACCGACACATGTCTTGGGGGCCATCTTGGGCGAGACCAAACGCTGTCGTTATCAGATCCGTTGCCACAGCCGAACTCAGAAAGCCGCTATAATTAAAACGGCATAGCGAAATATCGACACGTTTCGTCTCTTACCGTTTAAGGTCTAAACTTTTAAGTTTACAATTATGCATTATTTCGTTGCTCTCATTGACCGACAAAACTTTTAGACTAAAATAGAAATGGATTTGTCTAATAACTTATTTCGAAGTAGTATACATAAGTTGTATCTGTCATCAGGAACATGACTCCTATTATTGAGGTACATAATAGCCTAATGATGTGTAGGCCTATATAGGCCTATAAGGATGGGTATACGCCTATTTAGGCCTAAAATGATGGGCCCTATGCCTATATAATAATCTACGACATTATTTGGTATATATGGGGCACAGGCCCGCCGACGGAAATTCAGCGTCCTTATGAAGAGAAATTCCGCATCCCTAGACAGAGAAATTCCGGGACCATAGGCAGAGCACTAAGCATTCAAGGACGTCTTGTGCTGAAGTTGACGTATTCTTAAGCAGAGATGACAAGCACGGTAGTAGGCCTAATCCGATGCTTGAAATTTAAACTCGAGTAAAAATCAGTAAATATAATATCTAAAAAGTCATAAATCATAGAAATTTTATTACTGATGAATGTGATGATGATATGTTTCATCAGTGGATTGCCGGCCCGGTACGGCTAGATAACAATCGCCAGGTCCCTGGGCATTTGCCCATTCTGCCCTCGATCTCGGCGGGCCCGATAATGCCAATTAGTATTGACCACAAATCAAATATCTCAGCATATAGAGGTAATTTCCAGCCATAGAGCCACGAGGAGGAGGAGGAGAAAAAGACGAAGAAGAAGTGG
This sequence comes from Bimastos eiseni, assembly GCA_959347315.1. Lineage (NCBI taxonomy): Eukaryota > Metazoa > Annelida > Clitellata > Crassiclitellata > Lumbricidae > Bimastos > Bimastos eiseni. Next base: position 15,954,183 of record OY365819.1, read on the forward strand.
AGGAGGAGGAGGAAGAAGATGAGGTGAAGGAAAAAGAAGAAGAGGAAGAGAAGGAGAAAGAGGAAGAAGAAGAGGACGAGGAGGAGGAGAAGAAGAAGAAGAAGAAGAAGAAGGACGAGGAGGAGGAGAAGAAGAAGAAGAGGAACAGAAGGAGGAGGAGGAGGAAAAATAAGAAAAGGAAGAGGAGGAGGAAGAGGAAAAAGAAGAAGAAGAGGAGGAGGAGGAAGAAGAAGAAGAGGAGGAGGATGTAGAGGAAGAGTAAGAGGAAGAGAAAGAGGAGGAAGAGGAAGAAAGAAGAGGAAGAGGAGTCTGAGGCAGCTGTGAGTATGAACTGTTAGCAACTTCATTAGCTTCCGCATATCATGAAGGCGGATGACCAGTCCTGCCTCTTGCCGTCTCATCTCCCCACCGACAGCGTAGGGTCAGTGTGCTCATTATTGCTGAGTTGGTTAGTGGTGCAGAGGGAACAGTACGTAGGCCTACATTCCCAACCAATTCTTTGCCCTGGTGGAAAATTGAACTCGACCTCTCGATTGAACAGTCTAGTACATAATCCAGCAAAACTGATATATATATGTTATATATATATGTATATATATATAGGGTGCGATTTAGAGATTTGTCTAACAACTTATTCAGAGGTTGTACAAATTCCATCTTTCGATTGACAGGCTAGCACGCCATCACAGGACTCTGTCGTCGAACAAGATATCGATCCAGTCGTTGCTAAACCGTCGATCTAATACAAATTTAATTAGTTCTACATCCAGCGATATTACCGTTATAGTCCTCAAGCCATCAACCGCCAATTGCTTCAAGCTAAATTTCAATCAATAGTCATAATTCGCTTGAGAACCCAGGTTGAATTTCGCTATAGACAATGCTTGATCTCTCCCCCTCTCTCTCCTTCTTTATCACTCTGTAAGACTTTCAGTCTGCTCACTATTTATATTTTTTGCCTGTATCTGCATCTGTGTATGTCTGTCAGTAGGCTACACGTTATACTGCTGTTATAATATTGTGCGATGGTTATGTAAAAAAAACGAGATATTTACATTCTGATAGCTCGAGTCGTCGAATGAGAAGTCTATTCCAGCCAGAACATCTTCAGCAGTCGTTTGCTTCCATCGGTGTGCTAACTCCAGAGTGTGCAGCCAAATTCTGCCGTAGACGAAATCGACCTTGTCCGGAACAGACGTCCTCCATAACTGATTGGCAAATATTTCGAGATGCGAAAAGGCCAGCTGAAAGGACATAGGCTTATTTGCTTTGATCTGATTATTATTCATCCTTGCTTTCGACTGACGAGAAACCATTCGCACGCTTAACTTGCCATCAGAGTGGTCGACGCTGTCCTAGCGCATTTAAAGCTCTAAAACGATGCAAAATGTCAACACAGCTTCTGTCAAATCGCTACTAATTTCAAATCCTCATCGTATTATGAAATCATGACGAAAATCCCGGTTAAACTGATTTTGGACGTCACTGTTGTGAAATACGTCATAATCTAATAGGCCTAAGATTATTATTACCAGCGAAAGCAAATAAATAAAATTAGCCTCAAAGAGACGTAATTGTTGCCATGTCAACATATTATGGCCTATTATTATAGTCGCAGTAATCGTGTAATCTTGTGGCTTCATTCGACTTCTGCTTCTTGACTGTATAGTCAATCAGACAGACGCCAATTGTATTTCCGCTCAAAATATGTTGCACTCGGCTTTGTTAAAGCGTAATTTTGTCAAAATCAGTAGGCCTATCATAATTACGATAGTCACGCGTAGGCCTACATGCTTGGAAAAACGTAGGTTCTTTAGGTTTTATAGATCTTTTAAGCTTTTAAGTTTTTAATCTACGCACAGTCGCACACCAGACACAAAATAACGATTGAGAAGTAGGTCTAGCCTACATGAAAAACTTCCCATAGGCCTAAGCCTGCCCTGAAGGCTATCTTTAGTCCTATAGTTACAAATCCAGTGAGCAAAGTATGCCATGTGAACTTAGCAAATCTCAAATAAAATAACTTTAGAGCTTTTCACTTGAGAGTAAGAAACCTAAAAATATTAATATATACTACGTAGGCCTAGTACATAAACTTTTACCTTTGAGGTTCATATTTTTATAAACACAAAAATCTAGGTTTTTGATCGAATTCTGTATACAACCTTGCATATAAGAGGGCAAAATGGAGAAAAGAGCAGGTAAAATGGAGAAAAGGGAAGGTGAGAGCAAAATGGAGGTAAGGGAGGTGAGGGCAAAATACTCTCATCCTTCCTAGTACATAAACTTTTACCTTTGAGGTTCATATTTTTATAAACACAAAAATCTAGGTTTTTGATCGAATTCTGTATACAACCTTGCATATAAGAGGGCAAAATGGAGAAAAGAGCAGGTAAAATGGAGAAAAGGGAAGGTGAGAGCAAAATGGAGGTAAGGGAGGTGAGGGCAAAATACTCTCATCCTTCCTTATCTGCAAACTCACCCTTCCCTACCTCCAATACTCTCATATCCTACCTTACCTCCAATATTCTCATCCTCCGTTTCCTCCAATACTCTCACCCTCTAGCTCTTACCTCCAATACTCTCGTCATCCCTTACCTCCAATACTTTCATCCTCCCTTACCTTCAATGCTCTCACTCTCCCTCACCTACACTATTTTCACCCACCCTTACCTCTAATACTCTCGTCCTCCGGATGAGAGCGATAAAATATGAAAGGGGAGTTTCCTCCCACCCTACCTTACATCCAATACACTCACCCTCCCTTACCCACCCTATCTTAACTCCAAATACTCTCAGCCTCTCTTTCCTCCATTAGTCTCACCGTTTCCTTCTTTTCGCTCTCAGCCTCCCTTTGCTCTCTTAGGCTACGCTTTTCTTCCATTTTGCCCTCACCTCCATTTACTCTATTTTGTACTCAACTTCCATTTTCTCTATTGTGCTCTCTACCTCCCTTTCCTCTGTTTTGTCCTCAGCGTCCCTCCCCTCCATATATACTCTCTTCCTCTTTTTCCTCTATTTTGTCCTCATCATCCCTTTCCTCCATTTGGTCTCTTCATCTTTTTCCTCCATTTACTATATCGGCCTCCCTTTCCTCCATTTGCTCTCTTCCTCCCCTTCCTCCATTTGCTCTTCTTCCTCTCTTTCCTCCATTTGCTCTCTTCCTCCATTTCATCCATTTGCTCTCTTCCTCCCTTCCCTTCATTTTGTCCTCACCCTCCCTTTCTTACTTTTGCTCTCAACCTCCCGTTCCTCCTTTTCGCTCTCTCGCCCTACCTTTCTTCCTTTTCGCACTCAGTCTCAACCAAAGGTGTAACAAGCGGGGGTAGGGGACAACGGCCCCCAGTTTCAAAACTGGGGAGCAAAGCCCCCCAGTTTTAGTGCTCAGTGCTCCCACCCCTCATGTGCCCCCCAAATCGGTTCTTTTTTATGTTTCTCCAATGGCTTTTCAAAATAACTTTTGCTAAGATAATTTGTGCACCCCCATTTTTCAAATTTCTGGGGGGCAACATTAAAAAAATTGCGCTTTGCGCAATCTTTTTTAAACTATACCCTGCCACTTTTCAAAACCTTGTTACACCTCTGGTCTCAACCTATCCTTCTCTTCGCTCTGACCCCATCGCTCCTCCATTTTGCCCCACCCTACATATCCTCAGGCATTTTAGCATTTTGCAAAGGGGAATTATTAGAATGTTCCAAAAGTTCTGGGGCGTAAGTACACCCTAGCTCGCCCCGAACTTTGACGGGGCGAATGTCCCTGTTGTCTCTGTGTAGTCGGCGTGCCTATAGGTGGGTCTAAGCCTGTTTTAAAACCATTTATTATACAAGGTGGCAATTGCACGTTGTAAGCCTTTATAGGACAACATCGGATCCATGGTTGGGAAAGCGTAGGATCCGAACGTTTAAGGATTTTTAGCTGTTTAGTTTTTAGGCCTATAGGCCTATATATGCCATATATATAGTTATTTTGTTAATTTGCGCACAATAGCTAGGCCTATATAGGCCTATGCCACGCCACATTTCACAATTCCAATAAATCTTGAACAAATGACCATAAAAAAAGTAAAATCAAAAGTAAAAATAGTAAACCAGAAATGTGTCTACATTTGATGCTTTTTGAAAAGATAAAAACTTAGGTTTTAGAATCGAATTGCACGTGCACGCAGATCTGGATACATCTCGATCAGTTTAAAAAGCTTTAACAAATGATCAAGTAGGACTATGAATAGTGATCCTAAGAGAGGCGCTATGTAAAGATACGATTCAATCGATCGATACCACGATAACTAGATCTATAGCTGATTGAACAAAAGTATCAAGTATGCACAGTACGTACTGTGCAAAGCAAATTTTATTATGTTAAATTTTGTTGTTTGCCATGAATGCATTTCTCACACTCACTTGGAATTGCTGCAGTTTGACTTGAAGTTGTGATTTTTAAACTCGAGACCGAGCTTCTAAAAGAGCTGTATTTGCAATGAGATATTATAGCACCGCTTTCTTATGAATGCATAGATAAAACAAGCCTTAGTCAATAGATATTTGCAACGACATGCGCAGAACTCCGGAAGTGGCTAAGGAAGACGTTTCCTGTTAAGCCTTGAACAGAGATAGGAAGGAGATGTGGCACCAAAAAATTGAATAGTTATCGCTCTCTAGTAAGAAATTTTGCTATTCATGTGACGCCGTTCAAATTGTTGGCATATTTTGTTTCATGCTTAGCGTTACTGGTGTATTTGGGAAGTTTTGGTGCATTGAACTGCGATTTTTTTCAATCTTTCCAAAAGTTCCAATCGGTCTGTTACTGTTGGTTTCCAATGTTACGCGTGAGATAGCCGGTCATCATTCACCCATCATTCATTCGGTTCCTGCACATACTTTTACGCGATTTGTCGGTAAATTTAGAGTTCTCGATATAAGCTAGAGGCTTACCACCATACGACTGTCAAACTATCAAGTTGGTTCCTTGTTTTTTGACGCTCATGTTGTTGTTTTGAACCTACGTTGTGGTGTCAAACCGTATGATTTCTGGTTATGGTACCAAAGCTTAAAATATTGATAGTTTCACTGTCACGGACAAGAAGCTATTTCTAGGTCGGTAGTTTCTGTTTATCGACGCTGTGTCATACATAATCGAGATGATTGGCCTCGTTTAGTAAGCCTTGACTCTTGACACCACTGGAAAACGTTGGAGTTAGTATACAAGTTGCAAATTTATTTTACGTATCTGGTGTTATGATTGGCATGACATGTTACAACAGTTTCCATTTTATTTTCAGAGGTTCTGTTTTTGGTCAGTCACATGATTACAGGTTCTGTTAACTAATTTTTGATTTCACACAAATAGGCCTACCAGGCCCTTAGCCAGAAATAGAGAGTATGACACAAATGCATTTAACTTCGAAGTTGTGACAGCTCGACGCCGTGGGCATGTAAAATCGCATGTGAGCGAAGTCGCAACCGTGCGAGTGTGACATCAGTGCCCCTACCCTGCACCAAATTACTTATGAGTTTTGATTACATTTATAGTGGTTTTGTTTTTCATACAGTCAGTAATATTATGCACAGTACACTTTAACTTCTGTTATTCATTCATTCAAAAAGGTATATAGCACCTATAAGTACTCAAAATACTGAAGCCCTGACAAATAGGTAAGTTTTCAAATGGCCATAAAATGTACCACTACACAATTTAGTTAACAGACATGAATCAAGACCAATGCCATTCCATGCCAATTTGTTAAGTGCTTAGGTTCATGGCAAAACAGCATCAATTGAACATTGGGATACATTCGTAAGCATTGCAAATGTGAGTTGATGTAGAAAAACATGATATTACTGTTCTCTAATACCCATTGTGGTTCTATACTTATCTAGCATTTACTACTAGCATTTGGACGAAACGTTGCTAGATGGTGGTTGCTGATCAGTTGTTCATTGTGACTTTTAATTGTAGACAGAGCTGATCTGCAAGAAAAATGCCAGCCAACAGCAGAGCACGGGTTTATGCTGATGTCAACACACAAAGACCGAGGGAGTACTGGGATTATGAATCACACGTTGTGACGTGGGGGTAAGCTTATCCTTCCTCATCTATCACTATTATTATTATTATTATTACAGCAATTTTGTATAACACCCCTTCATGTTTGCCTAATCAGGAGTGCTCACTGTTTCAGCAGGAGTGAGCATTCACTCTGCAGTAACCTGTAACTGCTGGCCTATGGTCGATTAACTGCATATATTTTGCATGTGAATCCAAATGAGCTGCTTGTCTTGCTGGAGCTAGTGTGTTTTCACCCAAAGCATATGCCTCTGCCAAACAGAGTTTTCTTCTGTACAAGTAGAATCGTTAATTTTAAGGATATCTCCAGCACAAAATTTTCATTGCAGAAGCAAATCACTGGGTTTGTAGGGCACTAAAAATGTTTTGTTGAAGAAATCTTTAATGTTTGCACATGTCATCGGTATTTAGGGCATATGTATTTATTGTGTTCATTTGTCAGTTCTTCTTGTCCATCATGTACTGTTCTGTCAGTGTGTTGATCTAATTAATATATCAATTGTTTCATCTGTGTCTGCTTCCGTTTTGTTGCATAAACTATGACTTCAGCTTCCAGCCACATTTGAAATAACAGAATCGTGATTCATGCAAATGGTTGAGAAAAATCTTTGTCACTACAGCAGAGATTTGTTTAAATGCTGTCAGGAAATATTTCTATGTGTTCGTGACAACATTTTTGATGTTTTTAGGTACATCTGTGTAATACATACAGTTATATGCTAATCTGTGTTTACATGTATGCATGTATCTGTGGTATGCATTTATAATGTCTTACAATTTCAGCGAACAGGATGACTACCAGGCAGTTAGGAAACTCGGTCGTGGAAAGTACAGCGAAGTATTTGAAGCAATGAATGTTACGAATAATGAGAAATGTGTCATCAAAATTCTTAAGGTACGGCTGTTGCCGTTATTATCAGCTTGGTCTGTTTCTTAAATTTCTGTTTCAAGCTTGTTAGGTGTGATGACGTGAGGAGCAGACAATGGGGGCAAAAATAATGCTAATTATTAGAAGAAAAAAATCTTGTACTAATGTAATAGGTGATGTTACATGTGAATGTATCATTGAATTAGTTAAGGATGTTGTAAATTTGTGAAGCCTGTTATTAATGGGTAAAGTATGTTTGTAATGGGTAAAGGATATTATGATTAGGTTATTATTTTTGGAGAACATGCACTTTGCAACAAGACAGGCTCTACTGTGTGTTGGGATTTGGTTTGATGTGATGTTGAAGTATCTAATAATGTATTGGCTGTGTAGACAAGATGCTAGCAAGCTGAAATAAACCACAACATCAAAATGAAATTTAAAATGTTTTATGGACATTGTGATGATTAATTAGTTATAAAAAGGATTTCTCCTAGGAGAATATTCTCAGGGTTTGGTAATGCCAAACATTCTGAACATATCTTAGTTTTTTCGTTTATAATCGTTTATTCAATTCAAACTGCCATAACACAGAATGCCCGTGTGTTTCCATTTTCCATCCCATGGGTTGATTTTATTGTTAATGGTGATTAGTGTTTGCTCACAGTGTACTGATAATTTTTGGATGGTCTCTGAATATGCGAAGTCCTGGTAATGGGTTAGGTGTATTGGGTGTGTTGTGATATAGATCTATTCTGCGACGATTTGTATTTGAAACTGGTGAAAATTTGCAGCCCGTGAAGAAGAAGAAAATTAAACGTGAGATCAAGATTTTGGAGAACCTGAAAGGAGGTGTAAACATAATTGGGCTTCTGGCAATTGTTAAAGATCCAGTGGTGAGCTTTCTTTATCTCTCCCTTGCTGAATTTTATTTATGTGGCATGAAAATTGTTTTCAACTCAGGGTATCCATCTCTTAAAGTAAAGTAAGAATGTTGTCATTGATCTACAAAGCTAACTTGTTACTAACTTGCCAAAGGAAACTGATATATGGCCAAACATCATATAAATTTGAATATTCATTCATTCATTACAGAGATTTATTTCTGCCCCACCCCTCTTCAAGGTTACTACCCAGGGACACTCCTGATCCCAAAACGCCTGAAAGGACAGTTTTAGGACAAGTATAAGAGAGTCAGAGTGGACCCTGGGGAACAAGTGCAACCCCATGGACCATGAGAAGGCACAAGTATATAATGGTTGACTTTGTGGTTATTTAGAAGATATATGGCCAGACATCATATAAATTTGAATATTCATTCATTCATTACAGAGATTTATTTCTGTAATGAAACACAGCCTCGTAACCCAATTACAATGAGTGTGCTCCAGGGTATACTGCCTGACGAATGTGTACTAAATGTGGTTGCTGTTTACTACTATAATGACTTGTTGATCTGAAAATCTGATATATTGAAACCAATATATATTTTAAACTTGTGTCATATATGGGAGGCCAGGGGCCAATAACCGACGTTTGTTGGCTCCCAGTTATTGAGATAAAGGCTGACATAGGCAAGAGGGGTCAAAAACACAGAAAGTTGTTCTATGGTATATTGTTACAAACGAATATGTCTTGTTTCAATATCTGAAATTAAAAATATTATATTCAAATATTTAGTTGGAGAAAAATGACTTTTAATGCATTTGATGTCAAGATTTGCATTGCTAAATATGCATGTTTTCAGAGTTGAACGACCTAGGTTTCTTTTGCATACCTGCCATAAGTGGCAAAGTATCAACCAGATTTGATGCCCTGTGCTTTGTTTCATATAGAATACAGCCCTTTGTTGCCCAGCAAAATTCTGGAGCATTTGAGTAATGGTTGCTAAGAACTTTGATGACTCGAATATTCTGAAACTTAGACTTCGATTTTATCAGTCACATTTCAAACAATTCGCTGGTTATGAGTAATCTAACCCCCAAAACCAGCGAATTGTTTGAAATGTGACTTCACTCTCAAGATGATGACATAAGATGTTTGGGTGATGTTGGGTTGGCCAGCTATCTGTTTGAAATGTGACTTCACTCTTGAGATGATGACATATGATGTTGGATTGGCCTTGCTATTGATTTTGGGAATATGATACATTCCCTTTAAAGCCATGGGTATCATACTGAAACAGAAAATACTGAATCACTGTTCTGTACCGATGGGGATTTAAATTCCCAATTTCTAATTTATGTGTTTGAATAGCCAATGTATTGAGCAACAGTTCAGTGTGCCAACCACCCAACTATTGTGTGACCTGAGTATTTTGATTCCTGTTAAATTTTATTTGACTGAACATTGTACTCATGTTTTTCTCTTGATTACAGTCTAGGACTCCATCTTTGATTTTTGAATATGTGAACAACACCGACTTTAAGGTTAGTTTCCCACCATATTTGTGTCCGATTGTGTTGTTCAGTAGTTAGTAATGTATTAATTAACACAAGTAAGAGATAAGTCATGCTAAGGATACTCAAAAGACAACCATGCATGAAGCATTTGTATATGTGAACAGGTAGCTGCTGGTCATCTGCCTTGCTGTATGATCTTGTCATCTGCAATAGCAGCAGCCAATGTGTTTACTATAATGAGGTCTGTTCTAGGGCTTTGGTGAAACAGACAGCCTAAACATCTTGCTGTCCTAACAGGGCTTTTATCCATTACTTAGTGTGTCTATATGGTAAGGGCACCTTACCATAGATGGTAATGGATGGGCACCTGAAGGCCCAGGCATCCACCCAAAGGTGACTGCCTTATCTTGATCATATATAGTCGAAAGAGGCAAACACATAATGATTATATTATTAGCAGCTTGCGAAATTAGGCATGGGTCATTGGTGGAGAAATGTGCAGAACTTGTCAGTTGCCTTTGAAGTTGTGCAATGAGAGGTTCTTGGTTGCAGTTGATGGGTAAGCTTTTAGAGGAGAGCTGTACTGATATAACATTTTGCCGATTATGCCAGTACCGCATATGGCTGATAATCGAAATAGCCGCAACCGATTATGGAGCTGATTTAGAAATTTTATTGTTTGCTCTTTTTTGTAATGATTATTGTGCAAGAAACATAGATGTATTTAAGCATTTGTTATCTGCTTTATTTTCCTTGGTTATGAATTGACTTTGCAGCAGTTGTATCAGACCTTCTCTGACTGCGACATTAGATTTTACATTCATGAAGTACTAAAGGTGAGTGTTCTGATGATACTGTCCTCATAGCATGTATGTATATATATATATATATATATATATATATATATATACTTTTATGCAGAGTTGTGTGCTTTCTGTTCAAATGAAGCACTGGTTAATGTTAAAATCAGATAACGTAAGCTTACATTACATTGAAGGCTTAATAAATGGAGTGAAAAGATGCATGATTTATGTCATTATAATATTGTCTTGTGGCCAAAAAATTTCACATGGGCAATGGCTGGTTACAGACTTTTATTATTTATGATTTACATTCTTTAATGTCACATACTGCAATCTTTTGTTTACTTGCTTTATCTAATGGACTGGTGACATTTTTTGTAAACGAATAGTGCTTTGTTTTCTTGTGGACAAGAATTGAACCATTGTTTTATTTTGACTGTTACAGGCTTTAGAATTCTGTCACAGCATGGGCATCATGCATCGAGATGTCAAACCGCACAATGTGATGATTGATCACGAGAACCGAAAGGTCTGCGAGCTGTTCAAATGAATCTTTTCTAATCAAATTATGTTCTGTCTCTTTTTGTTTGGCTAATTCTGCATCAACAGTGTGATGGAGGATACAATTGCCAGAAGTATCTTGCATATAATGTGAACAAGTTTTCTATGTATCACAAGGAAGGCTTGCAAATGGAACACTCTGGCGATATGAAAATTGTTACAGAAAACATTCTTATGCGAATTTTCTAGGTCTATGACTATTTTCAGTACACAATTTACTTCAAATTCCGGTATTTGGACATTTTTAGTTTCAATTTGCATCATTCACAGACATTCGATATAATTACAACTGTCATTGCATGTGCACCATCTGAAAGCTGTACCAATTTCAATAGGCAAATTAGGTGCATTAGTTATGTTGTCACGACCTCATTCAGAATGGGAACACTCGCAATTGAGGCAAATTTCAAGGCTGAAGCTGCTCACTGCTGAGTTCAAAGGTCATTCCCAGGTGAAGTTGCATAAAGGAAGTGAAAATGGTAGAGATGGTTCAATAAAACTTTTTATAAGTGTATTAGACAATGCAATACTGTGTTATCAGGCAGCACAATATATCAACCTCTTGTTGTCATCTCTTTACTGATCTTGCTTTTAGCTGCGGCTGATTGACTGGGGATTGGCCGAATTCTATCATCCAGGACAAGAATACAACGTACGAGTAGCATCCAGGTATTTCAAGGGACCAGAATTGCTGCTGGATTATCAGGTGTGTTATACAATATATATATTTATATATATACATATATATATATGTATCTTTATTTATTTACAAATTGATACACTGCAGTAAGTTCAGAATATCTGAAGAATCTGTAAAAGCCACTTAACTTTGCTTTGTGCACATTTTAAGTATGTCTCAAGGACTCATGTTACTTACACCTCTAATCCTCTATGGAGATCTAATTAATGACGATTTGAGGTTGTACATTAGCCTAGTGACAAGCATGTTTTATTGTCATTTGTAAAATGAGTACAAAGATTGTACACTGTCATTGAGAAGATCAAAGGGTGGGGGATGGAACTGGCCACCAAGCATCAATTTCCAGGTTTTTGGGGAAAGGGCAGTTGGTAAGACTTTGTGCGCATTGCTGTCTCTAGGAGATTCATGGTTCAGGGGATACACTTTTTCTTACGCTGAGTTATTCTGTTATTCAGGTTAAATCCAGTTTTTTCCAGTTTTTTGACAACTTGTGTGTCAGTTGACTGGTTTTTTTGGTGTGATGCATTGGCTGTTTGCGAATGGGTGCTTTGAATGATAAGTACTGAGATTGTAGATGCTTTTTAAGGAAAATCTTACGTTATAATATAATTACGAATAGAAGTGTTGATGATGAAACCAACCAAATGAGGCCTCTGTGTAGTGTATCTTAACATCCTTTCAGCTGATGACTGATATGAGTGATGTTTTAAAGTCTCTTCTAAACTGTGCTCATATGTGGCATCAACCTTGTGATGAGTGAGTCTGATGATTCAGTGGTTTTTCTTTAAAGAGCTTGCAAAACTTTTTAGCATTTGTGTACATAGGCTCTTATGGTACTTTTCAAGTATTTAGGATTTATGCAGAAGTGAATTCAAGATTTTGATGTAGAGAAGTCGGCTTTTGTATGTTTTAAAAGCTTTATGATTACTCGCTGGACATGTGGAGCTTGGGCTGCATGTTTGCAAGCATGATCTTCAAGAAGGAGCCTTTCTTCCACGGCCATGACAATTATGACCAGGTATTCATGTAGTTTTACTAATTCATTGAGAATGAAAATAATGATAAACAAGTACTGTGACCTTTCCTATTGCATGCATCACTATTGCACAAATCTGGTAAAACACAGTTGCTAACGTGAATCCCAAGTTTACTTAGTTTTACACATACAATTGCAGTATAACAGATTTATTATATTATTTTCGTAGTGCTAGATGTATATACTAAAACGGAATTGTTAGAGGTTTCCAGCATAGACATGTTTGCCTTGTGCATCACTGCACATAGGCTTTGCTTTTGCAACTGATCCATGACTTGGTCTGTCATCTGGCAGGTATTTATTGCAATAAACGATTATTGTCGTCATCACTGATGATTGGCTTGTAAGAGGGTAGGTAATATGAAGTATGGGTGCTCTGAGGGTGTCACTCGTGCAAGGCTTAGAATCATATGCCCAAAAACTGGCCGGATAAGCATAACGATTGCTGTATAGTCATGGGCTTGTAGCCTAATACTGTGCCAGTTATCTGTGGGCTGTGAAGCCAAGGGGTGGGATGTTGAAGTTGGATTGTCCTCAGCATGGCATATAGAGTGAAAAGTTTATGTGATTTATAGTATTAAACAGAAATTAGTACACTTCATACTGGTAAGCTGAAAGATGTCCTGGCCTCGTGTGTAAGGTGACTGCCTTACCAAGACAAAGTGGGCCTACATGATTATAATGGCCCACATGCACCCTATTTGTGTCTGCCACTGACTGTAGTTGGATACCTGTTGAGAATGTACTCATAAATTCAGGCCATATTTTTCCAGATTTCTGTTATTTTTAAGGATATCTTTTGATATATGTTTGCTTTGGCTTTCTCTGGATGATTCGAAGTATTCCTGATTACCATAGGAGTTCTCATTGCAAGTGCAATGTAAACCATGCTTATTATACTGTCACCAGATGAGTATGTTTTATGTGACTCGCTGTATTTCTTCTTACAGCTGGTTCGTATCGCAAAAGTTTTAGGTACTGAAGAACTGTTTGAGTATATAGACAAGTATCAAATCGACCTTGACCCAAGGTTCAATGATATTCTAGGGAGGTAAGTAAACTGGTGACATCTGTTCACATTCAGCCTGTAAATATTATCTGTTTGAATTTTAGTCTTTATCTGCCCTTTATTATCTCTGTGTGACACTGTGTGCACATTATTTATGTTGTCTGTTCTGCTGTTTAAATGAACCAATCAATGCATCTTGATACATTGATTGGTTCATTTAAAAAATCTATTCAGAGGCGCTCCCAGTCCAACCACGGCCAAAGAAGACAGACTAAGAAGATGAGGAGTTCCTTGGTAAAAAACTAGAAGTCCAAGGGAAGCCCATTTCAAGGGGTACGGCCCACGCCAGTGAAGGCACAATGCTGCAGCATAGCAGTGCATGTGAATCAGATGTCTAGTGACTGAGAAGTTGAAATAAAGAATACATTTTTAGTTTGGCATCATTCACAAAGAAAGTCGGACAAAAAAAACAATTTTTTCTCTCCCCGTTGTCTGTTTTCCATTGAGAAATATAACCTATGGCGCTAATAATAAACAACTAAGATTATGACATAGCTACCATTAGACATAATTTTGGTGATAATTTAGCATGGTCACATGCGGACGTCCGCACATTGCATGACCCCCTCTGTCTGTTTGCATTACCCCTCCCCCATGTTGTGGACGTCCTTTGTGGATGACCCCTTGAACAGCTCTTAAATTCTTAGAATTGCAAGTCTCTGTCTTCCCCTGTCTGTGCTTGACCTGTTTTTGCCAACTTAAGTTGTTTTTCCCTTTCTTATTTGTCATTCGTTTTCCATTGGCAGAAGCATTGTTGGCTGTGATTAACTAGTTTCTGCGAATATCTTGATACTTGACACGACTTCAAATGATTTGAGACTTGATTTGACTTCAAATGTCTTCAGACTTGACTTCAGTGGTCTTGAGACCTGCTTGACTTTGAACTGTCTTCACACTTCACTTGACTTCTACTGTCTTGATTCAAAAAAAAAGATTGATTGATTGATTGATTAAATTTACTGGATGAATTGCTGAAATTCAAATTTCCTGTCAAACACAAAAACTATATATACTGTATTTTATAACTCACTGTAACCTAGAATTTATTTAGCACTTCTATTGAAACCTGTTGATATTTTTGCTGTGCAAGTTTTGGCAGGGTGTTTTTTATTATATTGTATTATTAGGCAGTTATTATTAAGCTGTTGATTCTGCATGTACTCTCTACAGACTGCTGAGAACCGTTCTTTTCACCCAGGTTGGGCTGGTCATAGTTATCTTGGAGATTTGTAGAAGTGCTATATAAACGCTGTTAATGAATGAAATGATTTGATTGCAGACATTCACGTAAGCGGTGGGAGCGATTTGTCCACAGTGAGAACGAGCATTTGATCAGTCCAGAAGCTCTGGACTTCCTTGACAAGTTGCTCAGATATGATCACCAGGAGCGACTTACAGCACGTGAAGCTATGGATCATCCGTACTTTTGTGAGTCTTCTAGCTTTTCTTTGACTGGGGGTCAAACTTTTTTGTGTAGTGCCTGTTTGAACAGCTTCACTAAAGTTGAATCGAGGTTGTCATGCAATACTTATATTGGTGAATCCAATTTTTGGGACTGGTAGTCCATGTGGGAATTGGTATGTGCAAATAACAACTTTCTTTTGAATTGCATTTGAGTTATGTTGGTCAGAAATGTCAATATCTTCATTGTAGATCTAGTTTTGAAGGAACAGGGCAGATTGGCATCTGGTCATTGCTCTCCAACCAAGACTACCATCACACCTCATGTGCAAGGTAATTATTATGTTCACTAGCAGTAATGATATATGTAACACTGCTTTAGTTTTCTGAACAACGTCTAAAAGGTAAATGACAGTACTTTGGGAATGGTGAACATCACTGGGAAGAGCGTGCAGCATTGAGAATGGGTTAATAAATATTAGGATACAAGTACTGGAAAAACTGAACTTTTGAATTGCAAACAATTTACAAATACATTAATGTCCTTGTATGAATGTTGCATAGTTAACCTGACTGTTCTAGAAATATATGAAATATATCTGGGTGGTGCATAGACGCTCTGTGACAATTTATAAAGTAGTTCTTTGTATTTAATTTACTATCTGATGGCTTGAAATAATTGCATTGGGTAAATTTGATTATCTTAGGAACACCACCAGGACAGAGAGCCAATTATACTAATTACTAGCTTGCATAATGTTTAAGAAGTAAATAGGTGCACTGATTGTGCTAGACAATGATTTAGGTAATTTTAAACTTAGTCTGTTTATGTGCAGTCTGGTTTCCACATGTTTTGAATGCCTTTTCCAACAACTTTGTCCATGCTGTACTATATAATTATTGTTATATGAATTTCTAATAGTTGATGTTGTTCATGCTTTCTCTTCAGTGTCCAATTTGTCACAGAAGTCTATGTCGAGCATCTCAGCAGCTGGTTCTTTGACTGTGACCGCTAGTCAAAGTCTTGTATCTTAGAAGTTTGTTGCTTTTGTTGTCGACTGCAATCTGTGTGCGGTCGTCTCCCTCTTTTTGATGACTATGTCTCACTCTTCTCTTCTCTGCTGGTTCCTATATCATAGTGGGTCTGAAAGAAATCTTTATTGAATGGAAGACACTGCCAAGTCCAGGTATCACTGGCTTTAAAGCACTTCACTACTAGATCTGCAAAAGTAACTGAACGAACTGTTTCTGAACATAAGAGAGGATGTTTTGTTTTAGTGGCATTTGAGTTTCAATAACTTTGGTTCTAGCTGGACACTGAAGTAAATTAAACTTGAAGTTAGGCATTCTACTTAATCCTTAATGTAAATATTTTGATGTTAGCAGTCATTTTGAACATTGCATTAAATGATGCAATGGTGTTGCAGACTCTTACAGTGGATTGCGATCCATGTGGTAGTGTGTAGGAAATTGTGTTTTCTTGGATTCAGTTAAAATAACTTCCCATTTCGAATGAATGATCATAAAGTCCTGGTTTGTGAGCTGCAATGTGTCAATGCTGCTATTAACAAAGTGCCGGTGAAATGGTGTACAGTTGATGAGCTTACAATGCAGGATGTGACTGACGATTAACAAGTGAAAGTAAAAACTTTTTTTTTTCGGGACCCTCTTTTGTCTGGTAGATGGGATGGTGCAATCTTTCCATTTCCTTAAGAGATTTTTGATTAGACATCATTAATGATATAAACTTCCCGGAGTGGAGTTCGTCAAGGAGGACTCATTCGAGTGGTTAAACGATATTTAATTTTTTGTCTTTTTTCTCAATTTTTGAGTTATGTCCGTAAAAATTTGATATATTGCATTGTCATGCAAGCCTGAAATGTGTGCAAAATTTCAGCTCTGTAAGTCGATGGGAACATAACCTGAAAAGGGTTGAAAGAAGTCGTACCAAATGTAACAAACTTTACACATGAACCGTGACAAACTTTACCCAAGCCAAGTTAAATAAAAGAGTGTTAAAAGGCTCACATTTGGATTCATTTTGTTAGATTTACCAGTAAAGTTTTGTGCATTTCTCCTGGAATTGGGTGGCAACTTTAGGTCTCTTTAAGCTACAAGACCTCTGGGCATGTTGGCAGTGTGTAACGATTTGTGGATTGCTGTGTTGAAGTAGGTTCTAGATACAGAATAGGTGGTTGGTTTCCTTTTAGTTATGTTCTCTTTATTATGGCAGATGTTGATAGGGATGAATAACAAGTGAAATGAACGGCAGCCTTCAAATATTTTTTATTCTTACACCTGCAAGCCTTCCAAATAATTTTTATGAGCAAACACAAAAAGCTTTTAGTTTAACTGAATATTGTATGTAATCCAACCTAGTTAGGAGTATCACGTGAATATGTGCCACAAAAAATTTTAACGTTCAGAATTTCTTTTTCAGCTTATAATCCAATGCCTTGCACTTGCCTTCAAGAATTTGACCACTGGCTGTATTGTTGCTGTTCTGTCTACTGTATTCTCGTGTTGCAATATTTACATTGTTGAATGTTCCATTCGTTCAGCAAGGAATCTAAAGTACCAATTATTCTTAACATTTTCAGCAAGTGCATGGGCAGAATCAAATTGTTTCATAGCATAGTATGCTGCACTGTACAGCAGGGTATTGGTTTGTGCACACATGTAAATCGAATTCCTAATTGAATGATAGTTAATAAATAATGGCAAGGCATTTGTTTGCAAAACTTAATTATAACGGTCTTGAGCATTTGGGGCAAGCAGACTTAAAATACACCAAAGATGCATTATGATATCAGTGGTCAGAACATTAACTCCAGACTTAGTCCAGCTGTGACAGATATATAACTATGGTCTTTTGATAAGGAAAATCATTGTTACAGCTTCCAAAAAAGAGAGATGTGACTGTCTTGGCTTGGATTTTAGCCACTTGAAGTGATTTAGTCGTTAATTATGATTCATTTTGTGCTTCATTAACATTAGCACTAAAGTGCAGGGTTGCTCATGCTCAGTCTGCACCACCCTCTTCTGTGTGCTTTCAGGTGTTATTCTTTCCCATTATATCAACTTTCTGTCGAGCATGTCTTGCTCGATTCTGCCTCATTGACTTCATTTTATGAGGAAGTACTGTAAATTTTATTGAGGTATCTTTCTCTGTTGAATCTGTGTACATAGTAGTTTTATGACTGCTGTGTTATGTATTTGTTGAATTCTGCAGCACTATAATTAAAATGCCTGAATTTATTAGTTAAAATACAGTGTACCGGTTAAGCATGTTGGGTTGTTGGCCTTTTTAACTGTGCACCACTGAGACCAGTCAAAATGTCTGTTCTTCTACAACCCTTTCCAAGGAAAATTAAAATACACTTGGATCTCGTAGTTTTTTGCCAGTGATCAACCTTCATGGCTTTACCGTTCTTGCACCGTCAATTTATTACTTACGCATTAACACTTTAATAACAAGAGCTGAAACCAACTGGAAACCAATGCTCCTCATCCTTAGTGTTGATAATATAGAGACACGTATATTAGCCATGTTAGTCTACAGGCCGATAATTACCATCAGTTGAAAACAATTATTGAGTATTACCTGTATTAGCTACCTGTATTAGCCATGGTAGCCAACATTGGTGGACGTTTTTGGGTCTATGATTTAAGTCTATTAATATACGTAGGCCTGTGTATCTAGCGAAATGCACAAGCCACTATAGTAGATCTATTCTGTGCCACCTTAGATACTGTACGGCAGTAAATGTTATTTCTGCTTTTGGCTACAGAATGTTGCTTAAAACGAACCTGTTTAGTACTATCTGGAAAGTTGGAGGGAAGAGATTATAAGTGAAATGAAGATTGAGCATTATATTTATCTGGCCAGGCCCCTGCAACTGCGCAGCGCGTGTGGGAACGAATGTCTGGGATAAAGTTTATGATTCTACAGGGGAAAAGAGGCATGTGGAAACGTGCTGGTGGATTGTCCAGTCTCCCGGCCCCAGAGGAATTGTTCTTAACTTATTTGTGATTGTAGCGTATAGGCCTATACTGTGTAGAGAAGCACCTTTGGAAATGAGTTTTATGATTGCACAGTGGAGAGGAATTAGATTAGAAAGAGGCTTTGTACGTTATTGCACAGTGGAGGATTTAAGACGTGTGGAGAAAGAGCTGTAATTAAACAGATGCAGTTTGTGAAACTTGGTACTGATGGGAAAATCACTGAATTTTGCAACCTTTCTAATAGATGTCGACATCTGTGCAGACACCTTTGACCGTTCCTGGCCGAAGTTCAGAGACTTTAGTTTTATAACCACGTATTCCACTACGTGCAATTAATTACTTATATCATTTTATGACTGCCCTGTGGTTAGCCTGCTTCACGCAATGTTTGCTGAGATTTATTGGTTATGATGTATTTTAATAGGATGTCGACGCCCGCTCTACGTGAATGTAATTTCTGTATTTCAGTCGACCCGCATCAACAGCTATCGCTATAGTATTTCAAGTATTCCAGTTAACCTATAGGCCGTCCATTAATCGTTTTTCTGATTGTTTTCCCGGTGAGACAGGTTTTCCAATTAATTGACATCTTTGGTTGATGATTATGTGTCTCCTTAGGCAGCTTTTCAAGAGTGCCTATAGAACACAGGTTTGGAGTGTTAGATTAAGGCCTATTATAAAGTGTTGGATGATGATAAATTCTCAGCACGAAGACAAGTCCATTGGCTTTAAGCCACCCGGGAATGAGATGAATTACGTGCATATTAAGCTGGTATTGTTGCAGATAATCTAATTGTTACCCAAATTAAATCCTAATTAAAATTTAATTGAAAGGTGATTCAGCGCGTAGGCTACACTACATTTTACTCACTCTGTGCTGTATAGACCTACATGTATATAAATCTTTTTTTCCGCCGTAGTCAGACCGGGAGCGCATCTGGGTATACATACCTTGAAGGGGCGCTATATCAAATTGACATTGATTGATTGAAATCGACGACGGGACTTTGATGCTGAGAAATAATCAATAATATCTTGGAAATCAAGGCTTAGAACGATTTCGGATTCAATGTCCTTTTGTGTTAGAGTGCTTAAACTTTCTTGACCCATATGGTTGATCTGACACCATTTTTATTGCGTTTGAGATGACTAAAGGATCGTTCAAATGTGCAGTTAGGCCCCCTATAAACTGGCAAAGTTAAGTGACTGAGGGCCTACACGTTTGAAAATTAGATCTGTAGGTTCAATTCATTCATCAATTTTAACAGTTGCAGTGGTGTTTTCGTTGTCGGTAATGATCGAAGTTCTTCTGAAACAGTTTATCAATATCACCTTTATTTTCTATAGAACCCCTACAATTAAGATTCGGATCTTTTAGGAAATCGATCAATTGCGCCACGTTGACATTCTGCTGCCTATTCAACCGAAGTTTCTTATGGCGCTTCTGTTCGCCAGTCTCCAGATTTAAATTTCTTCTTTGTTAACTGTGCAGGCTTAATTATTTAATTTTCTGTAGCTACTAATTGTAATCATATTCATATCCATCTTTTACTGAAATTTTAGATACTTGATTAGGTCTAATAATATAATAACAGTGCCACTTGCAAAAAACTTTACAAATAGAGTCAAATGTGTACTAGGCCTAAATCTCAAATCGAGCAAAAATGGATTTTTTCATAGACCAATCTTTGCCTATAGGTGCACTATTAGGCCTACTTTCGAGTCTATGAGCTATCTTCTGTTTTAGCCAACAAATCGTTAATTCGTTGTCAATTTAACAGTAGGCCGTTAAATTGTCAAATTTGGAGTAGGTCCGTTTCAATTGAAACAATTGCAACGTGGTTAATGTGGCACTGCCCCTAATCTTTCTGTTTATTTCACTATCCGTCTCTAGGCCCAGGCCTATCTGTTTCCCTATCTCTTTCTATATGCCTGTGTGTCTGCTTCTCTGTCCGTCTGACTCTTTGTGACCGTCCCCTTTTGCACTGATACGAACAACTAGACCTATAAGTATATACAGAAGCGCAACCTGAAAATTTTCCTGTGGTGCACATGCTGCATACGTAGAAGGCGTGAAGCGGCGCACGTATTGATAGCACCTCTAATCCACCTTCAAACAAGATAAACTCATCGGAATTGGATCATTGTCTTGGTCAATTTTTTCATCAAGGCACCCCCCCATGCAGCATCCCTCTAGTTGGGCCCATGTAAGTAGCCAAGATTTAAAACTCAACCACTCCAACACGTTTTTCGGCAACCAACATATGGATCCGAATCACAGTTTAACTATTAGCACCGAAGTTCGATGTTACACAATTAATATTAAAGTAATTGCATGCTACGTAGGCTATAACAAAGAATCTGTCAGATTTTCAATAGGCCTATAGCTTTTGGCCTATGTGATTTAATCCCACGTTAATGCTGATCTTTCTTCAAAATACGCGATATGCAAACGAATATCTATAGGCCTATATCATGAATACAGTATATGTAATATATATAATAATATATAATAATATATAATAATATATAATAATATATAATAATATATAATAATATATAATAATATATAATAATATATAATAATATATAATAATATATAATAATAATAATATATAATGTAGAGTCAGTCTGTGACGCAAGTATAAGAAAAGCCAGCTTTAGTGGAATATATGCGTGGCCGTGCGCTATAAGCTAGCTGGCCTAGCTGTCTTGCATATATACTAGCGTCATAGACTACAATGTGTGCACTTGTAGGACATAGATCGTCACAGCCAACATGTGAGCCTGCATAGTATATTTCACAATTAATTTAAACAATAAACATTGTGCTTTGCAGTTTTAAGAATTGCCTGCATTGGAAAACTCGCTAGTCGCGGTATTAAAGCCTACTTAACGGTTTGCTGATTTTAAAGCCTATTTAATAACTGAAGTCAGGAGACGAAATAGCGATAGCTTGCTCTTATAGAAACAAAAGGCAGTATCAGAACATACAATAATGGCTACATTCAATGCTGGTTCGATCAGCTTAAAAAGCGTACTGCTGTCTGAAATTTTCGCTACAGACAAAATTAATCTTATAGTGTTATTGGCTACGAAAATTGTAACTTCCTGAAAGCGAATTAACATTCTGCAAAGCAAAGCAAACAAGAAAGAAAGACACTATCGCTATTGTTTGGCACGTTGGGTTATTGCCGCAATAACTAGGCTACATTTAAACCATCGTCTTCTTACGCAGTGAATACGATTTCAATTTCAAAACCACCAAAACCAGTTACAGTTTAGGGCCATTGGCTATGAGCAAGTCCTCCACTCGCGACCGTAATTGTAAATCGTCATCGATTAATGGTTGGCCACAATAGTCGCCATTAATAAATGCGCAATCATATCCAACAACAAATGTATTGTCCTAGATAAACCAACATTATAGGGATTTCTCTTAAAAATTTTGATGCCACCCATAACACAATTATCCCTTCCCAATGTTTCATCACCAGGTTTTTTCTTCCATACACAGGAAAAGAGTTCAACCAGTCTGGTTGTTGCAGGCAGTGCTGCTGGCCTTTGAAATAATAGAGACCTACCACTCATCGAAAACGCCGACGTTATCGTGCTGAAACTATGCGCTGCCTTTGGTGGTGAATTCCACTTCGGTGCCTCTGGAATTAGGGGCGTTTGGCCTCTGACCGCCTTCGTCGAAGTTGTCGTCGTCGTATTCACGTGTCAGGAATGCCGCCAACTTGGCCTTGCTTGCATTCACAGCGAAGACCGTCTCGTACATGAGACTTGCAGCCAATCCACCGAGGAGCGGTCCCACCCAGTAGGCCTGCAGACCAGCATATATAGAAAGATTCAACAATAGAAAATTAATGTGGGGCATGATCAAGTAACTAACTATCACTAATTGTTCTGAAGTAATTGATTCGTGTATTTGATTGATAATTAATAATATTATTGCTATTTAGGCCTATATAGAATTGCATAGCGCCTCTCGCAGAAAAACCATTCAAGGGCGCTCTCAGCATGGAAAATCGGCTTTGCTTAGTTGAATTTGAATTTATATGATATAGCGCCCCATCAAGACGACTACTCAGAGGCGCTCCCGATCCAGGCCTGAGCTAAAGGAAGAGTCTTGACTCTTGAGGTGTCGATGAAATGTATCAGAGGGTACCCTAGGAAGGGAGCGGGTGACCGGAGAGAGACCATTCCACGCTGTAGGGCCAGCAATGACGAACGCCCTGGACTGTGTCATGTTTGTGCGAGTAAAAGGTACAAAGAGAATATGTTAAGAGGCTGAACTTAAAGATCCGTAACCCGGACGTACATGATGTGACAGAAGCAATAAGGAATTTCAAGTAGACTGGAGCCCAACCCAATAGACAGCTCCATACAAATGAACATAGTCTGAAGTGAATGCTGACAGACATGGAGCCAATGTAACGTGTCTCGCATGTAAGCAGAGACTGGGGCAAATTTAGGAAGGCGACCAATCAGTCGCGCCGTCGCACGTAAGATAAGCTCAAAGCAGAGAAGGCGAGACTGAGGAAGGCAGAGCAATAGCATAGACGATTTAGGATGAAAGCATGAACAAGAGTGGATCTCGAGGCAGCGGCAGCGGCAGTGGAAAGAGAGCGTGTGAACTAAATTGGAATAGGCCTTAAGTATGCCTAAGACAAGTCGAAAAGGCAGTCATTGGAGTTTACATTCAGTAAATAATTGAAAGTCCTCAGCAGATAGGCCTATACTTCACGAGAAGCATGCGAATATTCGGACGAGCGCTCATTTTGTCGGTCGCACTAACGCACTTACCCAGTGATAAGTCCAGGTATGCGAAATGATGGCTGGACCAAAGACTCGAGCAGGATTGGTTCCTGCACCAGTCAAAGGAACCTAAAGAGAAGAGAAACACAAACAAGTTTATGTATTAAATTCTGTCCATCTAACTTAATTCTACGATTTGAACTGTTATCGGTTGTTCAAGACTACGGTTGTGCGTAGAAACAATGTTATATAGGCCTGCGTAGACCATTTATTCTGTTTACCTTGGAAGGAGAAGGGGACAAATTGAGACCCGATCTCAATGAACGAGATTCGTATGCAAAATAATTGAAAATGAAAAGAACTGAGAACGCACCTCGGAAAGAATTCACAGCCTAAGATAATTCATTATTTTAAAAGACAATTAAAGAATCTATAGGACCTATCTATTCATATCTATCAGTAGGCCTACTTCATTATTTATTATTTAATGCTATCAGATGTGGCAAAATTATGTTCCAGCCAGTGGCGTAACCATGCCCGGGCAATTACGGGCATTGCCCGAGCTGCAGTTTGTTCTGCCCGAGTTGCGGCTAGCCCAGAATTTCGAGAAATTTTACAACTATATTTTTAGTTTTTCATTGATTCATACGCATACTGTGTGACTTATGGGATATGTCGAAATCCGTTGAGATGCATCTGCGTTGGGGGGGGGGGGACGGGGGGTACCCCACACTTCATAGCATATATTGCCATATGGCAGACTTATCGTACATATATGCCCTATATATATTATATATGCCATGATTGTAGCCCAGATATCATAAATGACATATACTGCAATGCCGTGGCATTAATTGTACCTTCGAGCTGAAGGCCGAGATCTGAAATCATACGTGACAAAGCCTCTTCTGACTATATCGGATAGGAGGGTTGAAATACCTTATCTAGGAGCATGTAACGCAACCACTCTTCCCTGCCTTTCGTTGTCTCGCTCCTCCCTCTGCGCGGCTCCCATTTCTTCTCATGCAGCCTTCATCTCATTCATTCTATTCATATATCCGGTTCACCAGTACGCTACCTTCATGATCGACGGTTTATGGAGTTGCCGTGACCAGTAAGGCCCGACCTGTGCACTTGTGCGTAGGTCATTTGTCACTTATTTTGACAGCCATGGAGGCATGGATCATGCAGTTTCCTTTGCACAGAGGGCTCTTTCATTTACGCTCACTAAAACCTTTTTCTCGCCCCGCAACAAGTTGACCACATATAGTGCAATGTCTAATATAATGTGCAGGGCATTAACCATGGCTATTCTAGATCAAGAAACAAAAAAATTGAAGAATTGGCAACAGCATCATCTGGATCGCACAAAATGTCAGCGCAACTCGCTCAGATTTATCATAAACAGAGAAAGAAGAACACGGCAGTTTCATGCTTGGAAATATTGGATGACAGAGCACTACATCAAATTCAATTAGGCCCACTAGCGCGCAAGTCAAATCCACCACCATTATACGTCGGCGTCGTTACAAACTCAATAAATGAACTGAATAAACATGCCCGTCCTCTGGGCCTCCGCACAAGTTTCCAGAGGACATTTCTAAATCAACAGGAGAACCACGTTCTAAATTATATGTTTACCCATGGAAATATTGTGGATTTACTAAATCAGTCAAACGTCGTTTTCAAAACTCTTTTTGGCGGATTTTCCATGGTTGGAATATTCTGTCCAGCGGGATGCGGCATTATTGCTTTTGCTGCCGTTGCTGGAGTTCATCGTTTGCTGACCTACAGGATTTTCTGACTAGCAGCACGCAACATGCAGCTAGGTGAAAGTACGGATTAACTCTTTACAACTCATTTGACGAGCATTTGCGCTGCCTGATGGAATGGGAACAATTTAAAATCCGCGAAAAGAAGAAAAACAAGTGTGATCGGTGAGGCTGCAGTTACACAGCACGAAGAAAGCAGGCGCACTACATAAAAACGCTAATTATAATTATTATGATTTAATGTTGAGTTGGGCAGCTGCCCGGGTTTCATTTTGGTTCTGGTTACGCCACGGGTTCCAGCTGACAGCTAGAAATGTCTTTTCTTGACAACTGCCGAAGGGACAACTTGACATTTGAAGCTAGTCGCCTTTAACCGCCTCAAACTAAGGTCGACAGTCAACTCTAAGGTATAAGGTCGATTGATGGAGAAACAGGCTGAACTCCCTGAAGCACCACCGTCTTTAAGGTCAAGGTTCGATACGTAGAGAATCACTAAGAAACAATTTTGATCTCTAGTGGAGTCTCTAGTCTGGTTGCCGCCAATCGTAAAGTACCTGCACAATGCCATAAGTCTGGCGGCTGGGGTCGGCATTGTGCAGGTGCTTTAGGATTGGCATCGGATGACTTTTATGATAGAACATCATGTTTCATGGCGAACATCATCATCGCCATTATCACTAGTGACAGATGATTACTCTTTTTTAATTATTGGTAGTAGGCCTATGGTTTTTAACAAGCACTATAATTTAATGACGAAGCGTCATTCGATGGCGCTGGGACATCGATTAGTGAAGGACTTACTCAAGTCGTAATCGTAATCGCAATCTCCAAATTTCTAAAGCGCCACTTGAAAGCCAAGCGCAGGGCACCAGCTTATTCACTAACTCTATAGACACATTATGGGTTTTCTCAGAGGAGGTTCTAACCCGTACCCTCCGCGTTTTAAGGCAAGCTCTCTATAACCAATCGGATTTCTTATACACGAATTCCAACTACGTACATCATCGTTTCAATCCTTATCATCGTTCTCATCGTGATCACAATGAACATCATCATCATCATCCGATAACCACCGTGTAGTGACGTGTACCATTGTTAGCGTCATAACTCCGTCGTTGCAAACGCCAATATCATCGTCATCGCCAAATAAGAGCACTTTAACAAGGGAGACGTTCTATTCAGATGCACTCCCAATCGACATTATGCAATATGCAATTCAGATGCATTTATATAAGTTTTATGTCATTTGTAGTCATAAGATCATCACCACTCCGGTGATCATTATTGGACCCCATCGTAGCAAAAGCGAGGATCATAGGATTTGCACGTGATCAGTAGGCCTATATTTATTCCATTTACATTTCTTTCATTTGTAGGCATCGATTTTTCCTGTGCAAGATATTACGCAAGATGATGTATATCCTAGGCAAGATATTGCGCAAGATGATGTATATCCTAGGCAAGATATTACGCAAGATGATGTATATCCTAGGCAAGATATTGCGCAAGATGATGTATATCCTAGGCAAGATATTACGCAAGATGATGTATATCCTAGGCAAGATATTACGCAAGATGATGTATATCCTAGGCAAGATATTGCGCAAGGTGATGTATATCCTAGGCAAGATATTACGCAAGATGATGTATATCCTAGGCAAGATATTGCGCAAATGCATCGGGGGCATATGCTACTTGCAATGGACAACGGAAACCTCGCGCTATACTAACGCTATGATGATAATCCTGATCCCATTATAATATCATAGTTAGGCCTATCCTATACGTTACTGCTTCAGCACATCGCACCCTTAGGATGGTCAAAGATCTGGCCTATACATAATTAACATAGAAATATTGATGAGATATTGATAAATGGTTTTATAAATAGCAGACAAACTGATGAATATGTCTGACAATAATTAGACCTTAAATGTTGACTGGATATGGAGTTGATCATGATCACCTAAAGGCTAGATGGAGAGAGGTTGGCCGAAGTGAGGAAACCTGGGTTTCGTCGAAGCTCGGGTAAAGTTTTTAACACATCTGATATGGCCAAAGTCTCAGAAGCTACTTCAGTTGAGTTAAATGGTTAGTGATAGATTAACGACTGAGTCTAGTTTTTTCTCACAGGAATTTGGTCGCATGTAATTTATTAGTCTACAAGCACCGTAAAGAATTCAACTCAACCTTGTCTGTTTTCGAGTCAAGCAGAGTTAATTAGTCGAGACAAATAATGCATAGAACTAATATTTATAAATCGAAATCTCTTGTCAACTATATCGATCGGGGTCTAACTAACCCGTCCGTAGAATATACCTGCGCTCAGTGACTCTGTCTCATTCGAGTAAGATCGTCTATTAAAAAGAAATGCATTCAACGAGGCGTGTCTCGTTTTGCACCCGAATCATCCGCAGATATTAATACCCGCCTCAAAAATTATTGGCAATACATCTCAGCCTCTGGCTATACTCAAGGCGGACACGGCACACGCCCCATTACTAAGTGGGGTATGCGCTTCTACTGGTATTATCTATTTATCCTACGTGTTTGTCTTATAAGTGAATATATCTATATATTATTATAATGACTTTCATATATTATGCACATATGGTCCTAATTAAATTTGAGAATTTAAGTGGATCGTTTGTTTTGAGGAGATTAAGTAACTGACAGCAACATCAAATGAAACTGACAGATTGATGGATGTCTAAAACACTTGCGCATCTTCTCTAGCCTTTTCCTCTGCTTCTGTATCTACACGTCTGTCTTTTATATGTCACTTCTATCTCTTTCTGTCTGTCTCTCTCTGTCTTTGCCTTTTTATCCAACAAGTGGCTAGTTATTGCGCGGATCAACATCAGCAACCGACACCGTAACAGAATGCCCGCATCAGCATTCAGCATCACTTCAACGCATGTCGCTTGTGTTACGAGGCAGAAAATAGCATTGTCTGCATTCCAGTAAATGCTCTCTGGTGATTAGTTCCATTATAGCCCACTTGTACATACTCGAGTGCATGTGATAATGCACTATAGAGGACACTAAGAATGCTATAGCAGCAGATTCCCTTCTTAGAATGATTACTAAAATTTTATTTTATTAATAGGCCTACACAGTGTTGTTTCAATTCGTTATACGATTTTTTATATGGTTGAAAGCACATAATAGATATAGCGTAGCGACGCTTCATCTCAATCAATCAATCCGTCAGTCAGTTGGTCGTTCAATCAATCAATCAATCAATCAATATGGTATGAAACCTAACAATATAGCGCCCTTTAAGATATCTACTCCGAGGAGCTCCCGGTCTGATTGCGGCTAAAGATTAAGTGCAGTTTTCAGTAATAATTAGAATGCAGATTAGATTTTCGGTTGAAGATATCTATTCGGTGGTTGAAAGTGAATCTCCGTGGACTGACAAAGTGAGCAATGCACTCAACAAACAGAGATCTATTGAAATTTTTAATTGAAATCATGTGCCACAATTACATGGTGCAAGGGACAGTCTTCAGAAAAAAGTTTTCTGTCTTTCTAGATCATTTTTATTTAGGTTATTCTAAAATTTGATATCGCCCTACTTCCAACATCTGCTGCAACCTGGCCAAATTACATTACCTACTGTTATGATAAGGATATGTAATTTATATATAAAATATACATATAATATTTATAATATGTACATGTACAAAAGGTATATATATGGTATTTATGCACATAAATATATATATATATATGGGTGTGTGTGTGTGGATCTGTGTGTCTTGAGATTTGTATAGCACATCTGCTGCAACCTGGCCAGATTACATTACCTACTGTTATACACAGGTCTACAGTTGTGCGTACAGATCAACTTAGATTCTTAGAATACAGGTAACTGTACTGCACAGGAATCAAGACCTACCGCCCACAGGTGTCCCATCGTAACGGACAGTCCAATAGCTAGTGGTCCGGATCCCGCAAAACCCGTTCTGCGCTTATCACAGGTGGCAAAGACGGTCAGAACGAGCAAGAATGTGATGGTGTATTCGATCAGCAGGACCTGATAGACTTCAACCGAACCATCGGCAGGTGGGGTCGAGGTTCCAGGGATGGTTTTGGCGATGCTGCTGTTGCTGCTGTGGGGAGTGGTCATATGCAGGAGCCCTGCCCCGGCGATCGCCCCAAGGCACTGGCTGATGATGTAGAAGAGACCACGAACGAGGCTGATCTTACGAGTGACGAGGAAGCCAAGCGTGACGGCCGGGTTGATGTGACCTCCGCTGACGTGTGCAATGGCCCAGACGATGGTTCCAACGCTGAGGCCGAACGCCAAGGATATCTGGACGATGCTCTGAGTTGCAGAGGAGGCACAGGCGCCGCAGCCGACCGTGACTAGCATCTGCGTCCCGATGAACTCGGCCAACAGAGCCACCCAGAACTTGACCGATTGCAGGTCCTGTACGTTGCTGCTTCGCGGCATCTTCTCCGATCAACAGTCGATTAGAATTCCTCTGCTTCTTCTAAATACTGCGAAATGAAACCGTTCTCTCGATTTTCGGAACAACGGAGAATAGTTTAGGGTCTTTCACTGTCTTGACCTGACCGTCATCTGTGTATATGCAACGTCCGTCTTGCAAAGACTCTGTTGACCATCGACTGGAGTGATATAGTTCCTTCGGAAGAGCACGGGTTGCTTATAGCGGATAGAACGATGTGTTCCTGCTTCCTTTTATACGTTGAATCAATTGCGACAGTTGCCTGTCTCTTCGAAGACCAGCGGATTGGCTCTTGGCGTGTACACGACAGCTTCTTTGGTCGACGTCGTAGCATACATCATTGCCAGCGAGAGGGAGTCGGTTATAGCATGGATGGGTCCAAAATACGAGACTAGATCTGATCAGATTCGATTTGTACTTTGAACCACATCTATCTGTCTGTCTCTTTGCCTGTCTTTCCGTCTGCCCTGGCCTCTTCTCCATGTCCTCATAGTCTGCAGTCTATCAGCCTCCTGTACTACCGTCTACCGTATACCTTCGATGATATCGCAGGACTTCGAAGATGTTTGTTTCGCTCGTTTCAATTGCCTGACGTCCGATCTCGTCTCTTATCGCGTGCGGTCAAAATTCGGACATGACATATGAGTCTTATGTTTGTTCAGTATATTCATAACTGATCTGTTGACCTCGTGAGGACTAGGTGGACATAATTAATTCAAGGACTTTGAGAACATCACTAACCCAAGGACCATCTGGCAATTATAATCTTTGGGTAAATAATGTCGTAATAGTCCTTGAATTTATTTTATTTATTTATTTATTCTGAAATTTGATATTGCCCTTCTCCCAACATTTTTTTCAGAACTGCAGACGCCTCGACGGCGCATTGCAGTTGTACTGCAGAGCAATTGTGCGCGAAAGACTTGCTCAAGGTCCCTAGACTCCCTACACAGTGACTGTTCGGGCAAGGGTCGAACCCGCTAACTCAGCGCACACTGAGCGTTGCGGGCCGAGCGCTCTGACCTATCGGCCACCGTGTCACACTCTTTTATGATGTTCTTACGAATGTTCAGTTGTCGATCCGTTGCACCTGCTGTGTAAGAGATGCCGTAAGCTCAGTACAGACCAAATGATTGTCAAGGGGAGGAAGACAAAAAGACAAGAAGTTCATGTCGAATTTTCAGGAAGGGAATTGATACGTAGGCCTAGGCCTACGTATACCGGTAGTAAGAACGTTAGTGATTTGGTTATTAATGGGTGTCCTAGCTACTCCTGCTAACAGCTCAGGCGAGGGAATGAAGTTGTAGGCGCTTAATTTGGGGGGATTCGATGTCGAAGGGGAATAACAGTAATCTAGTATGAGGTGGGCAATGGAGGTAGCGATGGTGGATGCAATCGTTTAGCTTGTTGTTTCCCCAACCAGAATATCCGCAGAGCAACACGAAAGCTTCGCTGGGGTCGGTTCAACTTTCAGGAAATGTTGCCAATAGATTCTTGCGACATGAACTTCCTGCTTTTTCTTTGCAATATTCACATGGCTGCCCTAAAATTAAATTCGACTTCGGTAAAACTGTTGATCATCCGTTCGCACTGTAGGCCTGCGCCTACTTGTGATCATGTTTGAATGTGATAAGAGAGATTAGGTCTATTATTACAAGGTGAACTTCTCAAGCACAGTAGGCCTATTGCATGCTGCGTGGGCGATGATGGTGTGTATAGGTTATTGCGTCAAACTATTGGCCAAAAGTTGCTGTGTAGCAAAGAATAAGTTAACAAGAAATAAAACATGTTAAAAATTTCATACTGCGGTTACTTGATAAGTAGGGTGGTTATTGGTCAGGTTTTTTCAATGAAATCTAAGCGAGGATGGTGCAAAGGTTATACAACATTGAGCGTCTCATTGCCAAGGCGCCCGCTACTGCTGCTGACTCCGTTTTTAAATACTGATACAGTTGCTTGAGGCAGAATATGTCAGTCTATGCATAACAAAACATAACATAACAACTTAACAAGAGCTTAAAGTGGTTCAGAAGACGTTTAGTCTGTGTTAAAACCACTGTAATTTGTCCTGGATAATAAGTTTAATAGTCCAATTTGTCAAGTTTCCTCTTGAAAGTTGCTTACTTTAAACTGATTAATTTTGGCAACAGCGATAGGCCTAACTCTGAACGAAACTCGGACAAAAGTTTCACTGATAAAATTTTGTCAGAACCTCGGATCCTTGGTATGACCTATATTGTTGAGAAATGCGGACAATTGTTTACTTAAAAAATTCCAGAGCATCGCTATAGTGTTGTTGGCGAACTATTCGCATCTATAGAAACCTGGATCTGAGGTTCTCCATCATCAGTGTTATAGGAGCAGGGCGTATTAAGCCGATATCGCAATTAGTATACACCCTCTTATGCCCTGCTTTCAGATCCACATTTAGGCTAATTCAGCATAATTATGAAGCTCACAAGGGTAGGCCTACATCGTGCTTTTGCCTGCAGTTGGCCATCCTCATGCAATAGCCTACACCATTAAAATTACGAACTGTTTCGTCATCGAAAGTATAAGATCTGCCACTTTTAAGCCATCTTATAAGACTCGTTAAAAGGGTGTGTGTGTGTGTGTGCGCGCGCGCGCGCGCGTGTGTGACCTATAATCTGGATACCTGAAAAGTGCGTTTTTAGAACCTTACAAAGGCGTTTAACACGACAATCTAACTTTTCAGGTATCCAGATAGGTGACACACACACACACACACACACACACACACACACACACACACACACACACACACACACACACACACACATGCGGGCATACAGAATATACATTTAAACGCGTACATACATACATACGCAGTTACGTAGGTGTATGCATGCATAAGATCTGCGCCACTGCATCATATACAATGTCCTATTGTCGCATACATGTCGGGTTTTGCCTGTATACATATACGCTGACCGTAATTGTCAGCGAACTCTCCTCCCAATACCAAACGCCATATGGTAGGCGTCTAAAGATAAGAGAGAAAGCGTGAAAAGTGGGTGGTCCATCGTCAAGAGTAGCCTTTTATATGGTCCTCATCTGGTTATCTTGATTCTGTGCATTGGAGTATTCAGTTGGAATTTAGTTTTCATTGTTTTTCATCTCATAAACAAACTTATAAATCGTCACTCCAGACACTTACAATGTTAGGGATAATCTATATATCGACCTTTCCAAAGTGCGAGAAAACTAAGTCGCCAGACATAAATGTAGTAAGATACGGGAACAGAATGTTAAACAGAACTCCCTGTTTATTTGACGAGGGCGACCTTTGTACGCTCTTCTATAAATAAATATATTGTCTCTAATAGGTTATATGTATACAAACTATGCATGTTCCCAAATCTCTTTAGTTTATAGGCATATAAGGCTGTATATGTAGGCAAATACTCTGTTTGATACAAATTATACACAGTCACACGTATAAGCGTACATGCATGTAATTTATATATAGGTCCATCATCAATAAAACATT
The DNA here is from genome assembly GCA_959347315.1 of Bimastos eiseni. Classification (NCBI taxonomy): domain Eukaryota; kingdom Metazoa; phylum Annelida; class Clitellata; order Crassiclitellata; family Lumbricidae; genus Bimastos; species Bimastos eiseni. The sequence continues at coordinate 15,987,614 of OY365819.1, forward strand.
TGGTTATGGCTATAAACCCTTACTTAGCCTATATTACTGTAGAATGTTGCAGAATTTTCCTTAACCATTGTCATCGGAACATTATGAGCGGGGGCAAGCTACAGCCGTCCAAATTTGAAAGTGGGACAGCGAGAATAGGATTGGGTCCAAATTGTTAATGGTAGGTTGGCATATGTATATAGTCTTTGAACTTTCAGATCTGCATGCAAGAAAATCAATTCTCAATACGTGCTGTGGTTATTAAAAGCAGCAGACCTAGGTCATTGGTTTCTGCCATTCTGCTGCCAACAGCGATATATATATATATATATATATATATATATATATATATTCGGCTGCTCATCATCTAACTTTCAGCTTTAAAAAGTTAAAAAAGAATTCAGACACCCATGGTGCGCATGCGCTTAATTGGAACTCTACTTTAGAGAGCATATAGGCTAATATGTATTAGGCTATATAAGAGTTAGTGTGTCTATTATAGCCTACCGATATTATCTGTAGGCCTCTATTGTATAATAGACAATGATGACTTTTGACTACCGTAGCTTTTAAAATAGTAGTTATAACTACTATAGAAGCAGTTGCCTACTCGTTATAGCTAGTTTCTAAGAAGTAGTCTTAAAATAGTTATAACTACTTTTATCAAGTAGTTTTAAGTTAACTACATTTTTTCTATTTACTAGTTCCGTCTTACAGAAATTTCTGTTATTTCACAACAAACATGGACGTTACCCATAATAATCTCATGAGTAAATTCGCTATGTAATTGTTTCATTAAATTTTGCTCATGCTGTTGTGAGGAAGTGGGTTCCTCTCAGAACTATAGAGAAAGCCTAAGGTATTAGGTATATGCCTGTTTAATGGCATACCTGGAGATTGTTGCGCGATAAGAACTAGAGTAAATCGGTCGTAAAGGAGTTGAGGCTTATGATGAAAACGCCAGTACGCCGCTGGATGACCACAAGTGCATGGGCGGCCGGGTTACAAGCAGTGGTAAATTTGTAAATGTGGAGATGGTGGAACTGTAGGACGGGCGTTTCTCCTACCCCATCCCCGCCGTCTATGGCTCTCCAGAAGAAACCGATCGATGGTGACGCAGGAGAACCAGGAAACAAATTCAAACATGAAATAGCTTGAAAAGTTTTATAATTCATGCATGAGAGTAGACCCATAGAGGCGCTTAGTCGTATTAAATTGACATGATCATAATTAATAGGCAGATATAATAAGCACAGTTTCTGTTCCAGGTCAATTGCCCCGTGGTCAGACAAGCATAGACAGACATGTCAATGTTAGCCCATAATGTTCTTTCGATGTAATCCTATAGGCCTAGTGTCACTGTGTCAGAAGCAGTAATGTCCCTCAGTATGAGACAGGAATCAAATTAAGTGGAGGGATGGTGTATTGTCTTCAGAGTTGTATGGTCTCGAGACAGTGTTTCGGTCTCGAGGCAGTTTTTAGTGTCTCGGTCTCGGAAGCCTGCTGTCTCGGTCTCGAGGTAGTGTCTCCAATTTTTTAGAAACTGTCTTGAAGTGAAAGTATTGTTCTCTCTCAAACAAGAGATCTCGATAAGTTTCGCGTAAACTGTCTTAAAATCTTGCGGCAATATAAAAACTATTCTCAGAAATTGGTACTATATACATCTCAAGTTTCAAATTGAAATTACAAATGAACCTTATTCCCGAAAACTGACACATTAGTATATTACAGCATTTTATATAGGATCACTAGTCTTTTACTGTCGCCTACTGTCTCGTACTGTCTTGAGCCTAGTGTCTTGGTCTCGGTCTTGGTACCTTAATTACTGTCTCGGTCTCGGTACCTCACTGTCTCGGTCTCGTCTTGGTCTTGAAGTTTCAAGTCTGGCATACAACACTGATTATCTTAGAATTTTACTGACAGCGTTGGCCTCATGTGGAGCTATTGTAACATGATATAAACTATAAAAAAACAGTTAGACAATTTTACCGATTGATCAACGCAGAGAAAACCAAACAGTGGTGATGGAAAAGACCAAATACCAACCAGGCCCGTAGCCAATATGAGGCAAGCCGAGGCGAGTGCCGAGGCATAACTCTCAAGACGAGACAAGAGTCAGACGAGGCATGTCTCTTCTTACTTCAACATGAAAATTAAGTAATCGTGTTAACGATAATTGAACCTTATTTTTATCTGGCTTCTTCTACAAGCGTCTGACTAAAAATTAACCATTGTAATGTGCTATAGCCTCTGCTGACCTTTAAGTTTATGTACGCTATGGAACCAGTCAATAAAGTTTCAAATCCTGATTTTGCTTTCTTTGATAAGTGGCGGTAATCGAAAGTTATTAGGCCTAAACGATAATAGCTATCTGTATTTAAATAAAAATTATTTATACCAAATCCCACTAAGAATAGCTTTGAGCAACGAAGGATCCTATGATTAGAATACTTCACAACAGAACAATTAAGAGAATGTTTCTTTTGATTAGCGGCTCCATGCGTCTTTGGACAAGGACATAATCTTGGCACCGCACAGAAAAATCCTTCGTAAGTTATCAATTGTAACTTACAACGATAACGCTTGGATTGTACTGTAACATGCGTCTGTTCTCGCGTGAGTCTGTTGATGGGTTGATGCGGCGATTTGTGTCTGTTGATCGGTTTATTGGGAGTCGCGCGCGTGGGTCTGTTGTTCGGTTGATTGGGCGGTGCGCGTGTGGGACTGTTGATCGGTTGATTGGGCTGTCCAGAGGCCTTGGGCTATTTATAACGGTTTAGAATTCACGTCATTACTTTTACGCTTACGTCAATGTGAATGAGTAAAAGTGCATCTAGAATGACAACTGGTGTCTATAACTATAAGTCATTTGATGTCAGCTGACTATCAACCCATAAAATTATTAAAATGCCCATGTAATTGCGTCGATAATGAAAATATGTATGCCTCCTCGTGATCATAAGTTGTAGAAAGTGCAGGGATACCGCCAGACATAAGGTGCCGGGTAAACTGAATGCATCCCGCAATTGCTCATAATTACTTTGACAGGGTCATCTTTCGTATGTGCAAATCAATCAATCAATCAATCAATCAATCAATCAATCAATCAATCAATCAATAAATCAATCAATCAGTCAGTCAGTCAGTCAGTCAGTCAGTCAGTCAATCAATCAGTCAATCAATCAGTCAATCAATCAATCGAACATAGACACTTTATATAGCGCCCTTTCGAGATATCTACTCAGAGGCGTTCCCGTCCTAACCCTCGACTGAACAGGACAGTTTTAAGAGAGGCGTAAAACGAAGACGAGGAGTTCATATGCTATAGCTACAGTCAAAACTTCGAATCAGAGCAAAAAGTAAAAGCGTGGTGGAACTGCCCGGAACGGCGCTCCGCCTAAGTTACTGGCTGAGGTGCCGGAACGCCGTTCCGGCACTCCAGGAGGTGCCGGAACGGCGTTCGGGTTCGTTCCGGCTGAAATTGACCACTGGGTGTACGACTGTGTAGCCCAGAGCTTTACGGGATTACGGATTACATCTGCAGGACCGAAATCATAATGCGTTGTAAAGTGTGGGTACTTCTAGTCTGCATAGATTACAATTAAGCCGTAGATTGACACTGTAATTTTAAACGAAATTAACGCGACTATTTATAGCTTTGCAATCACGTGCTTATGTTTAGTTCCTGGTTTTCTGGCAATATGGCGGCGGCGGAATTTGGAGTTGTATCCAGCAACTTGTTTTGTTATGTTGTAAAATCTGTCGGTGTTTGACTCCTTGCCATTCTGATTGGCATACGTTTCCCGGACCAGTTCACACGAGCTGTTAACGTGCGAATATCGGGCATGGGTCAGAGACAAAGCTTACCGCCGGGGCGTCCAAAGACCTACGCCACAACTACGACAGAGGGAGGATTGGCAGGAGTAGGAAGAGGTATATCGTTCTCCACTCAACCGGGTCCAAATGCTGGACTGGTCGTTGGATACCCAGGTCCTGTCACGCGTACGATCCCAGCGCCACCCATTCGATCGCCTGCTACTGTCCTAGGCAATCCTCCGCCCGCTTTTCCCCGTCGGCCGGCTCCGACCCCGCCTGTTTCGCTGCTTCGGCCTACGGCTGCGCCTCTTCAGTCTGCTGCGACATTCCAACATCCCGCACAACGTCCACCGATGACAACGCAGCCGATGAGTGGTGTGTTGAACTTTTACCCTGGTGCTGTGACCAGGGATCGAACTGTAGTTAACAGCACCGGGATTTCGCCCGTTGGGTCAGACAACGGATCCGCAACCTCTTCCTCGGCAGCTGTTGTGGGCGGAGGGGAAGGTGGTGGAATGCTGGAAGCACTCCAGGCCATTTCGATGTCTTCCCAGTTCAGTCATTTTGCAGGTTCATGTTCACGGTTGATGGTTTCATAGATTGTAGCAAAAGGCGATATGTGAATGTTATTTTTTCATTCTTGACTCTGCTGTCAATGGTGAGGACCAATTGTGTGCAATGGATTTGTTCTTGAGCTCTTAGCAGCGGCTATCTCAGAGCAGTCTTGATTTCTAATTATATACCAGAAGACATTTTGAGGGCATACTCAAATTAGTGATGATGTGATAATTGGATCAGAACTGTAATTGTGTTGATTGTAATTGTGGTGATTTGTATTGGTTCATGAGTAGCAGGCCTCTTCTAAGGTGTCTTACACAGTCAACTGTCAGAGCATATGCTAAGAGTTACATTATAATTGCATTTTAAACTCTGTGTGTTTCAAATATTGTTTAGACAATCTACAGATTGTACGTTGTTTACTTCCAACTGTAGGTCGTTGATATCAGATTGTAGGTTGTTGACTTCAGATTATAATTATGTGGGCTGTTTATTTCTTATTGTAGGCTGTTTATTTCTTATTGTAGGCTGTTTACTTTGGATTGCAGTCTGTTTGTTCAGATGTTTACTTTTACTTTTATAAGTTGCTGACTTCAGATTTAGGCTCTTTAACATCATAGGCTGCCAACTTCAGATCATATGTTATTTACTTTGGATTGCAGGTTGTTTATTATCAGGCTGTTTATTATCAGGTTGTTTATTATCAGGCTGTTTATTATCAGGTTGTTTATTATCAGGTTGTTGATCTGATGTTGTTTATTTTTAGATCTCAAGTGTCCCGTTTGCCACAAAACCATTCCGACCGACTGCATTGAGTTGCATCTGTTACAGTGCCTCACAAAACCAGAGATTGTTTACAATGGTATGGATGATGAGTTCTTCCATCAGTAACTTGTGTTTGCAATTCAAAATACACAGCAGTGGTCACAAGAGTGGCCTTTGTTTTATGTGGGAATTAATTTTACATTAACATAGAAATTAAGCTATATAAGATAGTCCTTGACATGGAGATAATCTGGTGGGATAAAGTCTTTTGATACAGCCTCCAGTGGTTTTATGATATGGAAATTGCGTCTTTTCAAAACCATTCTCTTAGGTGACCTTGACCTGATAATTAATTGCCGTGGACAGGATATTTTTCAAGTGTTGACATAAATTGTTAGTTCTTATCTAAATGTGATTGTTCGTGAATATGGTCGCTAGCCCACTGTTAGAAACACCAGACTTTATGGGCTTGGTCTGGGTGCATGTCCCACCAGGCGGGACATAGTGCCGAATTGGAATTTTGTCAATGTCCTGCTCCATGGGTAAAAAGACTACGAAAGGTGGGACTGCGCCTAGGCCAAGCCGATTTCGAGATATTATTTCCAGCCTTGAAAGTGCTTGGATCAAACTGTCGAGCATATTGGTACATAGCTACAATGTAGTTACATCTACAGTCACCATGGTGACAGCAGCTAAGATTCTGTGAGTGTCAAGTAGACTGACAAATTATATGATTATTTTTATCTGGGTTAGAGCTGCTGCTGGTTGTGTGGAGTCTTCATAGGTAGGCTCCCTTGGATTATGCGAAAAAATTTAATAAATTATGCAAAAATCGCATAAACCACGGGTCCTAGTCATCAACAATTACGTCTTCTCGTCGGTAAACTACAGTCCTTTTAGGCTAATAGCCTGAACAAGCCAATTATAGTTGGCTCTGACCAATATTTTCGAACTTTATGCAATAATTTGCGAAAACTTTCCATTTAGAAATTTATGCGCAAACCGCCCATATATGTAAAAACGCCTAATCGCATAAACCATGGGGCCCTATTCATAGGTGCAAGGCTGTATCAGAGCTGAGCTGTTCATCTGCTATGGAAATGTACTTCCGTCTGCAGAACTTAGGGCGGGTTGCAGTTAGCAACTGTTGCCCTATAATATTGTCTGTCATAACTAATAAAGTTATGCTACCCAGCAAGTACCTGTATCACATGTTAATGTGCCTCTTGTGTTAAAGAGATATCATTGGTGGCCATCATGTAAACACCTATTGGGTGGAGAGATACCTTGCATAAGCGGGTCATCACTGTTTGGTGTTTTGGTAGCGTTAGTTTAGATGGATGTGATTGTTAGAATTGGTTAGATTTCTGTTCTTCTGACAGAGGATATTCTTCTGGCTGACAAAGGAGAGTGTTCCATCTGCTTCGATGAGTTAGAGAAGGGAAACATGATCGCGCGACTGCCGTGTCTTTGCGTCTACCATAAAAGGTGAGTGATCTGTGGTTGCATGCATGCTATAATAGGTAAGTAAGTAAGTGGTCGATAGTCTACCATGTATTTGTAATTAGAAGCATCATAAGTGATTTATGATGACCATTGTATTGATTTGTATTTTTAATTAGGTTTGTTGTAATCGCATAAAAGTAGACTAATCCATCAACTGCATAGAGCTCAACAGGGTAGGCTATTATAGATGTGGATGTCTGCAATTTGGATGGGGAAGGTTGATTCCAAATGCTGACAAGGGGCAGAGTGGTCCACAGTAGATCATTTTGTTGGGGGAATCATTTATGGATGACCATTGACCCCAAATGATACTAGTGATATCAATGAAAATCTTGTACATTTCTTCTCAGTGCTATGAAAAACGGTTTCAGTTTGACCAGCCTATGCTCAAGTCAAGAAGAGCACGAAGTTGAGCGGGTAATGATGCCAGGTCATGATATGTTATCGAACTGAGAAGTAGGCATAAATATATTTATTTATTCTGAAATTTGAATCGCCCTTCTTCCAACATTTTTTGCTCAAAAGTGCACACGTCTTGACGGCGCAATTGCAGTTGTACTGCAGAGCAATTGTGCGTGTAGGACTTGCCTCAGGTCCCTACTCAGTGACACCTCGGACGGGTAGAGTGTATGTGTGTATGTACACATTTCTGGCTTGCATGACAATGCAATGTATCAAATTTTTACGAACATAACTGAAAAATTGAAAAAAATGACAAAAATTATCGTTTAACCACTTGAACGAGTCCTCTTTTACGAGCTCCACTCAGGCAAGTTTACAGCATCAATGATATGTAAAAAAATTTCTTATGGAAACGAAACAGTTACGCCATCTACCAGATAGAAGAGAGTCCCGAAAAACCCATGTTTATACTTTAACTTGCTTTTCAATTTAAAATTGTTGAAACTCTGTTTACATTGCAGCTGTATTGATGATTGGTTCGCTGTGAGTCGCTGTTGTCCTGAACACCCAGACAACTAAAGTTGTCTTGGTTAAGCAGATGATGCAAAGATCCTTCATTTCACAACACAGCTGATGTCAACACATATACAGAAATGAAGACGATTTTCTCGGTACCTGAGATATTTAGAGAGTTTGTAAATACTGTATGAAAAGGTTTAGTCCCGTTGTGCTTGCGTGTGCCAATATGTGTCGAACCCTTGCCGGTTTTGTGCTATCAGATTTTGCTGCCTTTACGTTTTACAGTGTTTGCATATGTAACTTGAAAACAGGTTATCAGATAGTCATTCTGTAAGTTGGGTTGAATTTCTTCTGTTGTTCAAAGCTTGTATTTATCTTTGTAACCGGATCTATCAAATGCTGTAACACAGTGTTTGTTTGTCAGTCTGATAATGACTGCGACCTGTTTCTGTGTAAGTTTATCAGTTGGGTTATAGCTACGACTTGTTTCTGTAGGGGTGTCAAAGAGCCGTCCCGTTTGCCATTTCTGGCCCGCCGATGAAATATATTTCTGACCTGCAGAGCCTTGTCTAAAGACAACGCAATTTAGAGTGAAAGATCTACTTTGTTATTTTAAGGCTTTATGAATTTTCTGTAATGTTTGTAATTGAATATCCATAATAGAATCACATTTTCAAAGCCTTATTTATATAGCCCCTCTGAGATCCTTACCCCATTTTCCTCATGTGCCTTTGCCACTCTGACCCACCACTTGTTGGAAAGTATTGCTACTGGCTCGCCAGCACAATAGCGTTTGACACCCCTGTGTCAGTTTGTCAGTCTGGTAAGGGCGTGACTTGTTACTTTACCAGAGAGGGTAATACATCTAATGATGCTAGGTTGCTGAATAGAAACTGTGCAGTCTTTCACATCTCTGTGTAAGTCTCAGAGCCCAGTGTGTTACATACTTACTTACTTCGATGAATTAAGATCATCACCGCTCTTTACTTTGTGTTGTTAAAGAAGAATAACTCATTTGAGCAAAAAATGTCATGAACATAACTGCATAAATGTAAACCTCATCCGTACTATCTGGATTACTACTACATGACTATTGTATTATCGCTTTGTCCAAATATGATTACAAACATATCGGCGTGCATTTTGTCTTTGTTTACACGATGCCATAATCCAAGTTTGTTACATTCCTTTTACTGTTTGGTGCTTTAACTGTGAATGCACACACCTGATCTTACTTACTTACTGTGGTTGATCTGAGAGATGGCATTGCAATTAGCCTCAATTTGTCTTGCAAAGTGTTGACTAACTCTAGTGTTGAGGAATGTTTGGCCCAGAACATTTATGTAGTGTCTAGAAGGAACTGTTAGATTTTATTGATCTCACCTGTGGGTAATTGGCTTGCTGTCTATAAACTGCAGCGAAATCAAACTATTTGTTTGCTGTGGCAGGTATGATGAATGTTTTCTGGAAAGAAAAAAATTTGATTAAATAATTTTAACCTTTTAGGGGAAAATTATACACGGATAGCGTAAAATCGGCTTCATCATCTACCATAGTTTCCAGATGAGCTTTTTCACAGCGGTCAGAGGAATATGAGATGCAATGTTTCCTCAGAGACCCACAAGGTGGCAAAGTGAGTATATTCGGAAGCCAAGGAAGAGAACTTGCCCAAGTACTGTATAATGGTGTTGAGTTTGCTTGTGCATTGGAGCTAGGAGAATATCATTCAAAGGTTGAATTTTGGCGATGATTAGCTAAATTATGGCCCAAACTATAGCACAATGTTGTGTGAGGAGACACATTGAATAAATAATACATGAAAAATCAATATTGAAAATCAGAAAATTATGTGTTAGTGTCATTAGTGTTTGAGATCATTTTATAATATTTTATAACTTCTCAGAGTGAAAGGAGAAATCTTCTCAGAGACAAAAATAATTTCCCAGGAGCCTTAGGTATATGTGTTGAATCATTCTGGAGAATAAAGTGAAGTGTTAACCGCTTATCGTCAAGTGGTTAAGTGTTGCTTACTTTAATGTTGTACCTGGAGTGTTGTGTTTAATGGGACAAAATTAGCCAGGTAAATTAATCTGCTGAGCATTCTCTGTGACTGGTTCAAGTCTTTGGGATTTGTGTCCTTTGTTCGTTAGAGGCCTTGAGATTAGATAGAGCAATGGTACACTGTGTAAGTAACTTTCCAACTGTACTGTTCATACCTTTCAGGAAGCCAGTGACTTGCAATTGCAATGTTTGTGACATGAATATCTGCAGAAAATAATTTGGTCTGCATGTTGAACCTAGCAAATGTTTTTTTCAATGGCGGATGTTTGAAGTTAAAGGCGGTCCAGTTATGTTCAGAATTCCCAGTATTTTTGTAGCCAGATCGTTTTTGCTAATTGTCTATCGTTCATTGTCTAAGGTTTTTCTCGTTTTTACTTGATGTTATCATTCCACTATTGTACTGGTTTAAAGGCTTAAACCGTTCTGCATTGCTTTTGGCACGTCAGAGATGCACAACTTTAAAATGTTTCTTTGGTTAAGTGCAACAGTTTTAGCAGTCATTAGGAAACTTTACTGAAAATTGACAGAAGTTGTTGAGACATTTTTTGGTAACAGTTTAAAGATCTACAAATAAATCGAGATCTTCGGGTGGATTTTCAGATTTAAGATGCACCATGTAGGCTTGACATGTGCAAATATAAGCTTGTTAGAAACGGTTTTCATCTGTGACCTTGACCTGTTCCAAATCATTAACTTTCACTAACTGGGAGAGGTCAGGCAAAATGTTTACAGAAGTCCTTTGAACTTGAAGTTTGTCCCATGCAGCTGGTTTAAGTGTTTGTCGCATCCATGTGTCATAATAATTTGATGAGACCCTCGATGCCATACAATCCATTTAACTTGGCGAGTGCTCATACATATAGGCTCTTTCTGCTGATACACCAATGTATGAGGTGCTAGTCAGAGACGTCTTCCCTGTGATGAAAAGGTTTCTCATATAGGCTAGGAAGAAATCTTTGTTCATTTCTTGTGTGAATGGAAGCAGATAGATGGGCCAATCTGTTGTGCTCATATTTCACTTCAGTCTCCTCTGGTGTAGGCAAATCAACGTTTAATCATTTGGCACTATAGGCCTACTATATGCACTGAAGCCTGCTTTGTTGTTCATCTGACTTGCCAAGTTTTAACTGATTCTGATTGAAGCCACACTTGACAATCAAGTTTGGCAATCAACAGATGCATTGTATAATAGAAGACTTGGACTTCTTGTTAGATCAGATTAGAAATATTTCAAGGTTCGAATTCGCCATTGGCCACGACACTCTTAATAAAACACAAGATTTATCATAAATAGGTTTATACTTTGATACACAGTAAATAAGACACTGTGTTTTATGTATACACGATCTTGTCTTTGTCTTCATTGTAGTTGTTTATTTTTTTAAACCTACAGTAAGATTCCATGTGCTATAATAATGGAGTATCATACTGTTGTGTGTTTATATGGTGTCAGTGTCCTCTGCAAATGTGGCTGTAATCTGAAAAATACTTGTGATTGTAAGTTGATTGTTTGCATTCTGTGGCTCTGGTATCTTGAGACATGCAGTTGATAAACTTGATTATCGATTAAAAATGGATTGCAATCTTAATAAGGACCAACCCATATGTTCTGTGTCTTATGGTGACTTTTCGGTAGAGACTGCTCAGTAGCTTTTATAATTCGTTGTCACTGTTAAATGTAAAAATATTTTTGTGATGGTATTTTGTAAGTAAGTAAGTACTCAACATATTTACCACATAGACTTTTACAGTTTTCTGATGTCAGGAACGGCCGTCGGTGCATTTTGATCTTTGTTGTGGGTGAGTGAATAAGCTCATTCTTTATTAATGCAGATACATGTCAATGCAAGTAAACTGTCCGCAGTTTTATTTGCAAAAGTCGTTATCTGCAATTTAATCTCGTTCCTTGCGCTCTGTTGATTGTCTTGATTTTTTTGTTCCTAGGACTAAGACTGTATTGGCCCTACACCGGGCTCTTGTTGTTGTGAGTTCATTGACTTGGAATGACCTTCATTCATCACAAAGGGCTAAACTAATGACTGGCTTCCCTTCATTGGCTAGATCCTAGCTGCCCTCTTTTCTATTTCTATATATTCTCACTCTTTGAAGGCATTCCTTTTTCCCTGAGGCTTCTGTGCTGAACGTGCTTCTGAACAGTTATTCTGTGAAAGGCGCAATATAAATATACGATACAATACAGTGCATACATTAAGGGCTACTTACCATGCACTAAGATATTATATGGTTGTGAGCAAACACAAATGTTCAAATATATGTAGTGTACTTTCTTTATACGTTGCAAAGATTGATTCGTTTGATTGGTATATTTATTTAAATTGATTACTGTCAGATGACTGACTGTTCAATCAGCTGATTGACTGGAGTATGTATCAATTGAATTGATTGTCCTTTCACCTCAGTTGTATCTGGGTATCATGATATTGAAACTCATTTGTCAAGACTTGTGATTATTGTGAAGCTGGGATTTCACAAAATGACTGAATGTACAAGGACACACATTCTAAATGAATTTTAGTGTAATGTCGTTGTGGATGTTGATCCCAAATGTTACGAGTGACTTCAACAGGTACTTACGAGGTGCTACGAGTGTTCAGTTACGTTACGTTTCATTCTCATCAAGAAATGACTTACAGGTAATTATGGCACAACTTTGTCATAATGCAGTTTTTTGGGGACTGCCAAGGATAGAAGTATTAGTGAGCTCCTCCTGTGTATCGTACATTGCTACCGTCTTAGCATTTTGACAAGCTGTATGTAATGTAATGTAAATCTTCAATAAATTTCTCAGCATCCACAAAAGCCACGTCGGGAGACCGGCTTTTTTATATTGCTCTACCAAATCAACTTTGCAATAACCAAGCTTCTCGTTTCATTTCAGTGCCAGGTCAAAATCAAAATTCCAGTCTCATTTAATACATGCTCAGTGTTAAGATGTCACTAGAATAATTATAGGAACTATCATTATGTGTGGCTTATGTAATGTAGAAGAAGAAGAAGCTCTGTCCATGAGAGTATGTGAATATTGTCTTTCGATTTCTGTGATATGTAACTTTGGAAAAGATCTGACTATTCGTTGGCGTATTAATTAATTAACACACGCTTTCAGTTTCGCTGGATATCTGACTTTCACCAATAAGGATGTAGGCTGGTGTTTATTTAAATATGACATCTTGACATTTTGTTCATTGTGATTTTGTGATGATGAAGCAGATTACCTGCATGTACTGTATGCCGTAAAATTTATTTTATGGTAATTTATATAGCACTGTAGTGGAGAACTTTTAAAAGTGATGAAACGTCCAAAAATAACGGACAAAGAACTGTCATTTAGGCAGCAATTTTGATGATATATAGAAGTAATCGTGTTCTTTGATTTTATCATGAGTTCATAGAATCTGTCTATTGTTTCGTTTCAACCGTTTGGCATGTTTAGAATTCACATTCAAAGTTTTGTTGTTGCTGAGGGTGATGTAGTTTAACCATATCACTAACTTTTTAAGCAGACTATTAGTGTGAGCCCATAAATTCCTTTGCGTGCCTATAAGGAGTCTGTTTAAGTGCACTTTATAAATTTGTAACAGCAGTCATAGGCAGCAATAAAATTTCTGGGCCCCTAGAGCAGTGTTGTATGCAAGACATGAAACTTCAAGACGAGACAGTAAGGTGCCGAGACCGAGACAGTGAGGTACCGAGACCGAGACACTAGGTTCAAGACAGTACTAGACAGTAAAAGACAAGTGATCCTATATAAAATGCTGCAAAATGCTAACGCATCAGTTTTCGGGAATAATGTTTATTTCAATTTGAAATTTATAATGTATATAGCACAAATTCCTGAGAACAGTTTTTATATTGCCGCGCAAGATTTTAAGACCGTTCACGCGAAACTTATCGAGACCGCTTGTTTGAGACAGAACAAGACATGAAACTTCAAGACAGTTTCTAAAAATTCGAGACACTACCTCAAGACCGAGACAGCAGGCTTCTGAGACCGAGACACTGTCTCGAGACCATACAACTCTGCCCTAGAGGCCCATGAAAGGCAGTCACGGGCCTCTAAACTATCTTTTAAAGCAAATTTTCTGGATTTAGCTGCAGCAAAATTGTTTATAACACCGTCATATTGCAGGCCTGGCCCGGTT
>OY365819.1:16601582-16827698 GCA_959347315.1 Bimastos eiseni
TTAGAACGTACAGATAGATGGAAGGTCATTCCAGGAAGAAGAGAACCCACAAGACACAGTTATATAAGTCAGCTCTTCTGGCGGTAGTTTGGGAAAGAAATACGCTGTGTAGTAAGTTGATAATGCGCTACATGATGTGCAGTCTAGTGATTATGGTGATGAACTGTCAACTGAGAGACCGAGTTCAGATCTCCGCTGGAAATCAATTTGTTCTGAAATTTCTGTTCTCCAGCGTCATTCGAAATGCGTTCAAGCTATGATGAGTACAGGAATTGTACAGTGTTGATGAAAATACGACACGGCGAGGGAGAGGAATGACCATACGTCCCATAATATATACCGAGGCTAAGAATAAGGAGGTCACTACGGCACCATTATATGCCTCGGCCTATGGTTGACTATCAGCATATAGTTCTAAGGACTTCTCTTCCTCTATATAGTTGAAAATGCAATGAACGTCACATGAATGACGAGTGGTTGCTTGTGTTGAAAAGAAGAACAAGAACAAGATGGCTTTATGAGACTTAAGTCTATGCTTCGTGACGATGCTTTGCATAAAATCAGTGATTTATGTAAAAATGACAATGGTAATTAATTATTGACGCTTTCAATGTACCTCTAAGTATCTCTTTGAGTACCTCTTATAAAAAGGTTAAAATAATTATTTTCTCAAAGGTAGTCAAAATGCTTGGGAACAACGCGTCTCGTGAGGCAGGTACTATACTTGTTTACATACTTATTTCAATCAGTTAGTAGTTTATATGAATGCAAGACCACAGGACTATGAGGTCAGATGGGCAAATGCTCACTGCTTGGGGGACCGGAAGGTTTATCGGCTAGTCAGGATGAATGTTCCCGTAAAATACCCATGAACATGTTTGCACCTTGGAGGCATGAACCCTTAGCTTCGAGGGAATATTCTTTCGAGGAGCTTCTACAGGGTCGTGTTAACACTTGGGTTCTCTCTGCTCTTTAGCCGTTACCTGTTACCCAGGAATGTTCTCGTCATTGCTTCTATTCGTTTCGATGCGTTTCAGCTGCTCTTCCGGTGCACATCAACATTGAGACACGACTTAAGGTCGACGTAAAGAGAATGGAGATGGATCTCGTCCTTCAGTTCAACAAGGCATCAGCAATGCTCATCGAGGGAAGCAGTTCCATCGATGACCTCGAGGAGCTGATGAAGACCCTGCTGGCTGAAATCCAGCAGAAGAAGGCACTCCTCACCAGAGCCGTCCCAGACAAGAGCATCGTCCTCTACTTCTTCTGTTCCTGTCCTGACACACTGGACAACATCCGGCGTGATTTCCAGAGCGGTCCACTCCGTAACTGTATCGAGAAGATCATTATCAGACACAT
The DNA here is from genome assembly GCA_959347315.1 of Bimastos eiseni. Lineage (NCBI taxonomy): Eukaryota > Metazoa > Annelida > Clitellata > Crassiclitellata > Lumbricidae > Bimastos > Bimastos eiseni. Next base: position 16,602,942 of record OY365819.1, read on the forward strand.
TATCGCGACTTCGTTACCGTCCAGAGGTCCGCCTACGCACGGGTTCATCAATCCGCCGAGTATAAATGCCCCCCATAGATCGTTTGCTGCTCATCCGAGGGGGACAACCTCCAATCGCCCCATTGCCACTGTTCGCTTTCGAGTCGACGAGGAAGACTACAAACGGTGCCTAGAGAACTTCTCGCGAGGTAATCTACATTTTGAGAAATGCATCGGGGCAATTGACGATATTTCTAGCAAGAGTTTTAAGTATTTTTAATCGCGATTTAAGATATTTAAAACGGGTGCTTAAATTTCGTGCATGACCCCAAGGGTGCTACATTTAATTGGTCGAACAATCTCCGATCGCCCATCCTACCAGCAAATACCGCGCCTACATAATGGAGTCAAGAATGTCGAGTTTGGTAATGCTATCAGGAATATTTGCTTACTCATATCTCTGTCTTATCTGATCCGTCTCAGTTGTCTTCTCCTAACTCTCTGTTGGCACCCTGTCAGTCGGTCTGTGTTCAGCGGCCTGGAGTCCTGTACTCTGTAAGGATGGAGTCTGGAGAGCCTGAGTCTGGTGATCTGAGGCCAGAGATTTCAGATAGACCTACCACAAAACGGACAAAATAGCCAATGCGACTATGTAGTAGGGAAACCGTCATAGATCCACACAGATGCATCATCGACAGAGGACCGAAGAAACGCACACGCATGCACACACACACACGCATGCACGCACGTGCACACACACATGTAGAGGCACACTCAGAGACCACAGCAGATGACGATTATTTGGAATTAATTGAAGAGGGCGATACAGCCTCCAGCGTTGCAACGACGGAGGAAGAGATACTGGCCACGAGTGGGAACCCAATGTCAGCGAGTGGCGGTTAAATTTGAACGTCTTTAAGATAAAGCCCTCGATACCTGAGAGACAAACATCGATGAGAGACACCATCAGGGAAGAACTCGCGTTGGTGCAGAAGTGGGCAGAGGTGAAGATTCACCTCAAGACCCGGGAGATGCTGGCTACCAAAAGACGGTACGTCACGCCTGATCCACCTTTATGGAGGGGAGTGGAGCGAGTGCGGCATATGAACATCATTGGAGACAACATCACGGGGGGACCTGTGAGCAACGCCTTATGTTGACCGAGTACTGGGCATCTGCGCAGACTCTCTGCGTGCTCTCCGTGTCCTTCGGTGGCATTGGTTCTCACTCGAGGGCCTTCACACCGTCACCAAGGCGACAAATAGTTATACCTATGGCGCTATATTAAGTTCTTGTGATTGAGTAGGTGGGTTAAATTAGAAATGCAACCTGCGACTTAATATAAAAAGACACAAGAGATGATTATACGACGTCCTCGGAGGCGGGGAGGTCGAGAAGACCCATTGGAGACGCCAGGACTGCCAAGCGTCAAAAGTATGGTTATCCTGCTTTTTGACGTGGTGCGTTCGACTACGGCCTGGTGGGGGTACGTGGGGCAGCAGAGGCGTGCCCGGGTACAGTCAGGGATGAACAGACTGATTCGCCAACGCTATCTGCCAGATGATGTTCCTTCTTTCGAACATTTTATCCGGTTGGCCGATATGGGTCTATTCAAAGCGATACTGGAGAACCCAGGTCACGTGCTGCACCGGTTCCTTCCTCCTATAAAGGCGACGTTCCACTCCCTACGTCTGCGCCCACATGACCGTGAAATTCCACAGGCAGACAATCTAGAGCGAAAGTCACTCTTTAACGAGAATGTTGTATTACTAAAATTAATGTATTGCTATTTAAAAGAAGATATGTTAATCCTCACAAATGCATGTATGTTGCAAACAATCTGGAGTGGAGATTTTTCAATTATTTAATTAGAATGCTGTACTTTAAAATGTATTGTACACCAAAGTGCGGATAAGCAGTTCAATAAAGAATATACTTACTTACTTACTTACTTTTAATTGCTAACACTAAGACATTCACAATCTTTATCGAACATTCTTCGACAGAGCTTCTTGAATATAGCGTTCGATTCGGGTTAATCGCAAAGTTGATTGCTACCAAGTTGAACAGCATCACCAATAAAATATAGTCAACTGGTGAAATTATAATTGCGTGTTCGTTATATCAGAGATATCCTTTATTGGCTCCCTATCCCACTGCCTATATGCCTTGGTGTTGCTTTGCCTACTAAGTGCCGCCCCTTCTTATCTATGAGAGCTCTGTTGTCTTACCATGGGCAGGCAGAGACGTTGTAATGTAATGTAAATCTTCGAAAATTTCTCAGCGCCCACAAAAGCCACGACAGGGAGACCAGCTTATTCACCGGCGCTCTCCGCTCTTCCACACAGGATGAACTCCTCGTTCCCCGTATGCGAATTGCAATTATACAGCATCGCGCTTTCCTTTAGTTATCCCTATGGCATGGAATGGGTTCCCATTATCCTTACGTCTTGTGCCAGGGGCCACTCCGTGAATTCTATAGCGGCCTTAAGGCTATTCTTTTCAGCCGCAGTTGGTTTGTGAGCGCTCCTGAATAGTAACCGCGAAGAGGCGCTATATGAACTTTAGTAATGAACGAAAGTCAGGTTTACGTACGATTCCTTATTCCTTATTTTGATGGTTTCAGGTGAACGATTCGCCCATTCGATAACGGTTAGTACATGTATTTATTTACGATTGCTCATAAAGCGTTTTATGCATTTGGCTGAACGTTTGCAGCTCGTCATCTAATTATTATCTTTGCATTGAAGCTTTGGCATACGGAATTAGTCAACAACAATCACCTATGTATACGGTCTATAGCAGAGTGTCAGACCTTCTTGAGTGGCGAACCAGTGGCGTTTCGTTCAGCAATTGGCCGACCAGGGCACCGAGAGCACGTGCGCAAAGCAGAGGTGGGATCGGAAATAGGGCTCGGTGAACCCGCCCAGAAGGTTTTTTACAAAAGGAATTTTATGTTGTGCAACTTTAGCAGATTAGGCATAAAAGATCTTAAATTATTTTGATGTTTTTATCAGTCATAAACATCACATAAAGTTCATTCATCTTTAAAAATGAGAAATTTTTATTTCATTCTCAAATTGTGCAGTCCTGAGGTTTGGCATCGTGAGCCAGATAACATCGTCGGCGGCCGACCCTTGGTTCGTTTCTCACCGTGAGGAAGACAACGGAACTCACATCACTCATCGCATTCCCGGGTGGTAAGCCTATAAAAGCCAATGGCTACAATCCTCGGGCAGATAACCCATCATCTTTATTGTCATTGATCAAAGCGCTTTGTAAACCTGTAGGTAGCTCAATTTAGGTTGTCTCTTTCTTGTTTCAGCTGGTCGTTTATATTCAACGAAGTTTTCGACACTGGAGAAGTTTTAAACGACAGCAAGATTCCAAGAACGTACGATCCAATGTTCCGTAATGGTCTTCCGTATTGAAGCTAATAGCCGCGGTCAATGACCAATCGCTTGAAAGGTTCCTATCATCGTGAGACCTAACAACCGTCATTTGTGATGCCATAACATATATACTTTACGGAAGCCCACAGAAGACACAAGTACTTTGACTAAGGATGGCATTGAGATGCAGCAGTCCAATATTCCAAAAAGTCGACGATCAAGTTACAAAGCAGCTTAAGCAAGGAAACGATCGGCAAAACTTGAAGCTTCAGACAGTCGGACGCTGGCCTTATCTGTTATTCCCACAGTGCGCACAGGAGATTAGGTCTAAATATATAACACTACTTCGGTGCCGAATTTAGGAATTTCTAAGTGATATGGTGCTGAGTCTGTGCAGAACAAATTCCAAGGGATTTGCTCAGAAAATCTCGAGCGCTGAGTCTGCTCACAATGATGTTAACAGTGATGGACACTTTTAACTACTGTAGTTATTAACTAGTAGTTATAATTAATAGGGAAGTAGTTGCCTAGTAGTTATAACTAGTTTTTAAGAAGTAGTTAAAAGATAGTTACAAGACAATTGGCGTGGCACAGTGGCCGATCGGTTAGAGCGGTCAGCCCGTAACGTTCAGTGTGTGCTGAGCGCGCGGGTTCGAGCCTCGTCCGGGGAGTCAATGTGTAGGGACCTTGAGCAAGTCCTTCGCGCACCATTGCTCTGCAGTACAACTGCAATTGCACTGTCGAGGCGTGTGTATGCACTTCTGAGCAAAAGATGTTTGAAGAAGGGCGGTATCAAATTTCGGTAATAAGTTATAACTACTTTTATCAAGTAGTTAACTACAATACATTTTTTCCTATTTATTAATTCCGTCTTGCAGGAATTTCTGTTATTTCACAACAAACATGGACTTTGCCCATAATGACCTCATGAGTAAATTCGCTATGTAATTGTTTAAGTGAAATGTGTGCATACCATTGTAAGGAAGTGGGTTCCTCTCAGAACTATAGAGAAAGCCTAAGGCAATATGCCTGTTCAATGGTATACCTAGAGATTGCTGTGGGATAAAAACTAGAGTAAAGCATTCTTAGGGTGTTGGGGTTTATGATCCAGGGTTAAGGAATGGGGAAAACAGCAAGTGCGCGGCTGTATGAACACAAGTAGGCCGCCGGGTTAGAAATGGGTCTGAGAGAGCTCAGAGAGGCGATTGTCGAATCAAGATAAATTATACAGGGACATAGTATATCACTTGTAGTATAATATATACGCTACTGCTAAAAATGTGCTCTGATCAGAGTGCTTTGCAGCATGTGCTAGTAGTTTTTGTCCTTGTTAGTTTACAATTAGATATGTCATTGTGTTTCTGATCATTTTTATCACTTACGTTGAATATCAGCAATTAATACTGGCAATAACTTTTCATAGGCCTACTGCTTGGTGACTATCAAAATGCACCATGACATAACATGCAAAGCATAACATGCATGCATAACATGCATACTTAGCAAAGTAGTTTTAAATGTAGTTAACTTCTTATGTGGTAGTTACAAAAGTGGTTATAGCTACTTGTCATCTGAAGTAGTTAAATAGTAGTTATAACTACATATTTTGAAAGTAGTTAGGAGGTAGTTTTAACTACTAGTCAAGTAGTTGGTGCCCATCGCTGGATGTTCATGCCATATACACGGGATCTGTAGAGTAATGAATAACACACTGGGAGCTGAGGAACCGAGTTCGATACCCGTATCCTCCGTAAGGTTGATTAAACGACAGTTAGTTTTACCATCATCGTATGCAGGTAGCGGTTTTTGAATGATTCCAGGACGTTTTCAGTTGTTGCAAGTATTTAACGCAAACTTTCACCAATTATTGCAGCTATATGGCGTTCAGCGTTCAGACGCTATTCGTGGATTTAAACTCTTTAGAAACTTTCTGATTATACCCCCCCCCCCCCCCCCACTTGAAGCTCTCTGTACACCAATATGGGTTAGAAGTGTGGTTAGAAGGACGATCCAGTGACTTCCCAAATACTTTGGAAGAGGGACATGTCATGGAGTTGGCTATAGTCTGCGAGCTGGTTAAACTATGGTGATGATACTCTAAGCAGGTGCATAGGCTATTTATGCCACCCGAGCATGAGATACGTTTCTCACAGACAATTACAGGTGAACAACTTGTCCAAGGTTGAACGTGCATGCGAACATCCGGTAACAAGGCGCAGAGTACTGTATATCGCGATCAACTAATAAGAACTATAAATTTGTAACGGTTCTGGGGTACGCCTACCTGGTGTCGACCTGCTGTAGTGTCTGCCTGTTGTGTACGCCTGTCTACTGTGTTCTTTCTTCTGTGGTATCTACCTGCTGTATACGTTTATCTACTATCTACTGTATCCTATCTACTGTGTATTATCTACTATCTACTGTGTAGTCTCTACTATCTACGGCAAATTAGTATAAAAGGATCAGAGGGTCGTCATCAGAGAGTCGTCATCGGAGAGTCGCCTGGGAATCGTCGTATGATCGTAGTCGTCGTATGATCGTAGTCGTCGTATGATCGTGGTCGTCGCCTGGGAATCGTCGTCGTCGTCGTTTGGAGATCGTCATCGGGGAGCCTTGTGGATTCGGCTTCGGCCTTGCAGTCTCGGCGCCTAGGAAGCACGAATAGTCGTCGTGGCTTGCGATAGTCGTCGTGGATATAGTCGTCGTAGTTTTACGATAGTCGCCGTCAGCCATTGACGTAGCATAGTAGTCGCCGTCAGCCATTGACGTAGCGTTGCAATTACTCGTTAGTTATCGACGTAGGGCGTATTGAGGGAGTGAGAAACGGACTGTTTCCGAATCGGCGCTACAGAAGTATTGTTTTCCATTGTACATTAAAAGAAGATTATCGAACAAGCGTGTCTTATTCCAAGCGTCATCCAGAAAGGAGCTATTTAAACCTTAAATGGTTAGTCTTCAGCAAACCACTGAAGCCTTACTCAGCGGACTGCAACACGAACTACCCCCATATCGGACGGGGCTGCAAGTCGTCATCCTGGTCACTGTCGAATAGGCCCCGTTCCGTTACAAATTTATATAATCACAAAAACCTGCTAAGAAGGTAAATCAGTCGGCTTCGATCCTGTTTTTGCTAATTACCGATCAGACAACCTTAGCTTTTGAATTATATAGTTACAGAATGTTTTCGGAATTAATAACTGGATAGTCTTTTATGTGTAAAACGTGTGCAGACGCCTGTTTTGGGGCTAAACTGAGATACTTGAAGAAACAATCCTCATAATAGAGGAACTTAAGAAAGGAATGATGAGAGGGAATGTCAGAGACAACGAATGGATCAATCCATCAGGAACAAGAATAGCCCAACAATGATTTCTCTTTTAAATAAATGCTTAAAGTCGAAATTGAATGGTTCGTCGTGTTGTGTTAGCAGCCAGAATCGAACCCGAGGGTTTCTGGCCGTGACGATAGCATCGATGCAACGTGTTGAGATTTCGATTACGATTAACTTGCATAAATAGGCCATACTAATCATAGAGGTTGTATTTCTGCAGATATAGGCCTATACATATCCTCATGCGCTACATAAACGTAACCTCCTGATTGACCACGTCGCCGTTATTGTGCTAATTATTAATGCGATCGCTGTTAAGATTAGATGTACTCATGTAAGCAGAGTTAATTGACATTTGATTTATTACTTTTTAAAATTGCACACCTTCTCAAGCAGAATTCGTCATTTATTTATTTATTTGGAGCATTTATATAACGCTCCTTCAAGCGATCTACTCAGAAGCCCTCCCGATCCAACAACGGCTAAATAGGACAGTCTTAACCCTTACCACTCCTGAAGCCACTGTGTGCGGCCAATTTTAATGCGTTTGATAATAATAATTGAAGAGGTAAGGGTTAAGGTTGGTATAAAACGCGGTCGAGTGTCCTCTGGACACGGCGCGGGTGACAGAGAGACCATTTCAGGTTGCAGGGCCGCATTTTCGCCGATCCTAGAAGAGTACAGCATTCATTATGGACCGATGTCCCTCAATATGATTGACTGAAGTCCTAAACGACCTAATTAGCGCTGGAAAAGACATTATGTTCACGAGTCAACATAAGCTGTGCGCGAAACTAAATTATCTTAATTCCCACCTCAGGACAAGCTTAACATAACTTCGATGAGGCAAGCTCGTTATTCACAGCTCGGTAATTATTTAGAACTGCTTAGAATGAATCACTAGTTACCACATAAATTTTGAAGGAAAAGGAAACAAAAGCAGAAAACGACAAGATTCCTAATACAAACGCGGACATAATAATATTATTATATGACACGCTTATACCAGTGGTTTAATTGCTATAATTTTATTATGCATTGCACATAAAATTATGTCAAGGTGGCGTATTCAAATATATTGAATACACGATGCTAACCATACAGTATTTGTTTCAGCTTAATGACACTGTGTGATGACGATGACCATTTGCGTCGTCCTCCTCCTCCTTTTCCCGGGTTGGGTCTGGCACCGCACTGTCAGAGTACAAGCGGTGATGGAGCTGTATATCGTTAGGGCATTTGCTGTTGTGGATCCATTTGCCTGGATTGGCCTTCTCCATCACTAAGTGATAAACCAACGACTGGCTTCTCTCCATCGGCTTTTCACCCTTTAAAGGCGCCTCATTTTCACTGGGGTTTCCTTGCTGAGAGCGCCTGTGAATAGTTATTTCAAGAGGCGCTAGATAAATCTATGGATACGATAATCATACATTACATCAGGTAATTGCTTATATGTGTCGTGCTAGGAGCGCCTCTGATTGGTTGTAGAGGTTCTATGTAAATGTAAAGATACGATACAATACGATTATCGTACATTACATCACGTAACTGCCTATGTCACTGTGTGAACGCAGAGGGAGAAGAAGCGATCGGCGAAGACCAGCGCTTCGTCTCGAGCGCCATCGCAGCTGGATGGATGAATGGTTTGATAGAGGCTATCAGTTATATTAGTGTACAGATGAATCAGATCTCTCTAAGCCTCTGTCTCTCTCTGTCTCTCTCTGTCTATATCTATCTATCTATCTCTCTCTCTCTCTCTCTCTCGATCTCTGTCTCTCTCCTACCTTTCATCCTTCTAGTCCTCCTCCTCCTCCTCCTCCTCCTAATCCTGTCCTTCTGTAGAAAGAGAGGAGACATCCAGTAGGAAGATGAAACAATATATAGTAAGACCTAGCTGATGTATCTGTAGAAAGAGGGGAGAGAGGGAGGGATGGAGGAAATGATTGATGGATGAATGGAAGGATGGAGTGATGAATGGAGGCATGGAGTGATCGATGGATGGAGGGATGGATGGTTTGATAGATGCTATCAGTGATATTAGTGTACAGATGAATCAGATTGCGATTCTTTCAATGTGGTTCATTCCAAATGTCTTCTTCAAATGCCACAATTGATGATTCATTGTTGGGTTTCCGTTTTCCAGATTCTGCTACGGTTTATAATGATTATCTGTAGTTGAGTTAGATTTCTTGTCACATTTCGTCGAAGACTGCTTTGAGTCATGGTGCCTGAACAAATGGCATGATCTGTCGTAGTATTGTAAAGATCAGGTTCGTAATACGAGACTAGATTATTTTTTCCTCGCTGGGTAGAATTATTTTAAAATTCCTGTCGATGTTGAGCGACCAAGCGACATTATTAATTGCTGATCGCATCGCTTCTAATGCTAAAGTATCCAGTAATGTGAGCCTAATAAACTAACTGCGCTTAAGCAACTTACTACGACCAACGCTTTCATCTGTGCACCTTGAAGAACCAGGTGACTTTAATTTCGATTAATTCGGTTTATCTGGTCTTCTCTCATTCCGCTTATTGTTGCTCACCCGATGTCTGGATTCAGGACATTCTCTAAGCTGAAGGTGAGAGGTTTATATGTGTATGTGTTACCTCGATTCAGTGATTTGAGTAATGTCACAGGAACCCTTCGCTGGTCATATATGTTAATATCGGATGTGCCTGCCTGTCTGAAATTGAGCTATTTACATATAGGATCACAATCAGGGTCACTGAGGGAAGGGGAGAATGACCCGGACCCCACCCAGAAAAATAAAAAAGGGGCCACCGCCCAATGATTATTTGTAAACTTTTTAATTGTTATCAAATTTTGAAACAAAGCACATTTGGTTATATTAACTAGATTTCTGTTTGCTTAAGCCCTATTTCTACTTTGATATTCGCATTTAATTCTTAAGGGGGCCCTTCTGGCCCTTTTGCTTGCAAAAGAATCAATAATTGAATAAAAAATTTAAGTTTTTGCCTACTCCGCTTCAATGTTGCCAATCCATTGACTCTGTTTTGACACATTGTTACCCGCTGATAGCTTTGACTCGTTTTAATACACTGCACTTGCAACGAAAGCTGGAAGACAAAATAATCCTCATGGCGACAATTAAATTGGGGCAGAGATTCTGTTGCGAAATTTCATGCTGTTTATTTTACAACTGAGAAGGTTGAATAATTATTTATCCAATATTTTCCTGATAAATTTGTTTTAATGGCTCAACCTCGTCTATTAAATCCTTGCAAATGTCGGCAGAGTAACTTTCACAAAAGTTTTCACTAATGACCTTGTAGTCATAATCTTCTTGGAGAAAATTCCAAAAAAATTCAAATTTATTCCAAAGACTTGACACTGCCACAAAACAGAGAGAGTGAGATAGTGCGTGTGAATCGCTATATCAGCCTCAACCCAGAGGTTTGCAATTGCACATCAGGCGACGATTTTAAGACGATGACTTTGACTATGTTTAAGATCTGCCATCACTAAAAGTGTTCGTTTGGGCAGTTTAGAACAGATTTAGATTCCATCGTAGTTGCTGTAGATTCGGTTCTCATTATCATCGAAATTATTGTATTCGTAAATTCTCGTAAAGTAAACTACACATTCAAAAAGTTAATCGCAGTAAATGTGTGTATCAGTGATTTAGTGGTTACCCCTCCAACCAGACAGACTAGACCAACAGTGTTTTAGCACGATGTCCTCATGAAACTCGGGCACTGCTCGCAATCTGGCAGTGCCAGTCCCAAGCCTTGGTATATGAGGAGTGCGATGCTAACCATCATTGTTATCATCGCACAATGTGTCATTACTGCAGATACTTTATAACACCCTTTCTTATGACAATGTTTTGTCGAGATAAACATTAATTTTGGAAAGTCCTAGATATCTCCATGATGAAATTTCGAAACGGTTAAGCATTACATTCACAATCTAATCAATTATTTGCAGTACTCTCACAATCGTCGAAGAGTTAAAGCAGCTTTAAAAGGTATAAGAATTTAACCAAGACATTGGTCGCACAACATCATTCTGGATGGTAATCTCAAATGACTAAGCCTCTGGAAGAAATGCGATAAATTACATCTTCTTCGCAAACTCATATAAATTGCCGTGTTCGCATTAAGTAAAGACTATTGCTGGACTTGGCATAGCCATTTTGCTGAAGAAAAGATGGAAAAAAGTTACGAAACTTCCATGTGGCAAAATACACGATTTCCCAAATTTGCACCAAATCACCATCTTTGAATGATGCCAAAATATGTATTAAAAATCCATAGACAAATATTTATCCTTAAAATGACTATTAAAATAATGGAATTGTACAGTAATTCAATTAAAGTGTTACCATATTTGACACAAATTGGATTCATGTAGTTTCCCTTTATCATAACAAATTATTCTAATGCGACATTTCCAAACACTTAAAAATTTCTCGATTTTTCATGTAAGACATTGATTGATTGATTGATTTTATCGGTAGGTGAGTTGATCGGTGATTGGGTTATTTGGTGGGTTGGTGGATTGGTGGGTGGGTGGGTGGATCGGTGGGTGGGTTAATCGGTGGGTAGGTTGATCAGTGGATGGGTTTGTCAGTAGTTGGGTTGATTGGTGGTTGGGTTGATCTGTGGGTGGGTTGATCGGTTGGTGGGTTGATCGGTGATTGGGTTATTTTGTGGGTTGGTGGATTGGTGGGTGGGTGGATCGGTGGGTGGGTGGGTGGATCGGTGGGTGGGTTAATCGGTGGGTAGGTTGATCAGTGGATGGGTTTGTCAGTAGTTGGGTTGATTGGTGGTTGGGTTGATCTGTGGGTGGGTTGCTTGGTGGGTGGGTTGATTGGTGAGTGGATTGATTGGTTGGTGGGATGATCGGTGATTGGGTTGATCGGTGGGTGGGTTAATCGGTGGGTAGGTTGATCAGTGGATGGGTTTGTCGGTGGTTGGGTTGATTGGTGGTTGGGTTGATCTGTGGGTGGGTTGATCGGTGGGTGGGTTGATTGGTGATTGGGATGATTGGTTGGTGGGTTGATCGGTGATTGGGTTATTCGGTGGGTGGGTCGGTGGATCGGTGGGTGGGTTAATCGGTGGGTAGGTTGATCAGTGGATGGGTTTGTCGGTGGTTGGGTTGATCGGTGGGTGGGTTGATTGGTGAGTAGGTTGATTGGTTGGTGGGTTGATCGGTGATTGGGTTATTCGGTGGGTGGGTCGGTGGATCGGTGGGTGGGTTAATCGGTGGGTAGGTTGATCAGTGGATGGGTTTGTCGGTGGTTGGGTTGATCGGTGGGTGGGTTGATTGGTGAGTAGGTTGATTGGTTGGTGGGTTGATCGGTGATTGGGTTATTCGGTGGGTGGGTGGATCGGTGGGTGGGTTAATCGGTGGGTAGGTTGATCAGTGGATGGGTTTGTCGGCGGTTGGGTTGAATGGTGGGTGGGCTATTCGGTGGGTAAATTGATCAGTGGGTGGGTTTATCGGCGGGTGGGTTGATCGGTAGGTGGGCGGATTGGTGGGTTGGATGATAGATGGGTGGGTTGATCGGTGGGTGGGTTGATCGGTGGGTGGGTTGATTGATGGGTGGGTGGATAGGTGGGTTGGTTGATCGGTAGGTGGGGTTAACGGTGGGCGGGTTGATCGGTGGGTTGGTTGATCGGTTGCTTGGCTGAACGGTGGGTGGGTGGGTCGGTGGTCGGTCGACCGATGAGTGGATTTATCGGTTGATGGGCTGATTGGTTGGTGCTTCATTTTTGTGATGGGCCTGATTCCATTAATAGGTTGAAGAGTTTAAAAATTCTATTGAATTATCCAACGAGGAAACTATGCCTTTAGATCTTTTAAAATTTTACTAGGAAGGCTATCACCCACTTTTTAAATTATATATGCCTTTGCTAGGAGTTCGTGTAAAGCCATTATTTGAAACTCATACCCTTTGTAAGTAAAGGCCATTTTAGTTTGTAACGAATGTAAACGTTTTGACCTGGACATTGAGTTCTTTTATGTTTTTATACATTGCGAAAATCTGTTTCCTAGTCACTGAGAATACAGCTTACTTCGATGGATCTTACCAACCAAAATCAAGGTTTGAATGGTTGCTTATTGCGTAAGTTTTAAAACGTACAACCATCACATCCAACAGTCAAGGCGCTGTATAACTTCTATTGCGTTACTTTAGGTCTCATCTCAACTTCACTTGAATGCAGTCTACTTGTTACAATTCATGCATGCATACACGCATACATACATACATACATACATACATACATACATAAATACATACATACATACATACATACATCAGTTTTACGTCATATGGTATTCCTGGGAGGATCCAGGTGAGGAGTCACCGTTGCCATGGCTATCAGTCTGTGTATAGAGTGGGCGGGGCTATATTGTCGGATTGGTTCCGCCTTTGCAGGGCTCTTCCGTGTTCGTTTTACTAGAATTCTAGGCTCACATAATTATGTGAATTCCCCTCAGAATCTGTCCTGACAAATAATTACTACAAGCAAAATGTTAACTGAAGTCGAGGCACGCATGCGCACAACCACATACTCAAACATACGCTCGTACAGACACATTATTAGACCTATATACGTACGTACGTACACTTTTGATCAAGGTGGACGGATACAAACTGGAACAGTTGGACTCATTTACATACTTGGGAAACAGAGTAACGAAGGACGGGGACTACGCAAGTGTGATAAAATCAAGATTTACAATGGGAATGTCAGTTAAGTTTAAGTTGGCAAGCCTCTGGAAGAATAAATCAGTCAGTACTAAAGCCAAACTGCGACTCATGAAGGCCTTGGCTTGGCCTGTAGCAACGTATGGTTGCGAGGCGTGGACAATAAAGAAAGAAGAAGAGAAACGTATACAAGCATTTGAGAACAAGTGCATGAGGAAACTGCTCAGAATTCCATGGACAGCAATGGTGACAACCGGACAAGTGTATGAAATTGCGAAAGTTGACAGCAAACTGTTGGGCCACATCAAATCCAGAAAACTGCGGTACTTCGGGCACATCGTGAGACAGCCTAAAGACAGTATTGAGAACAGTGTGATGTTGGGTTTAGTGGAAGGAAGCCGAGGTCGTGGAAGACCCAGAATCTGCTGGTTTGACAATGTCATGGCGTGGACTGGTTTAAAAGGCACACGCTTAATGAACATCGTAAGAGACAGAAAGCAATGGACATCACTTTCCCATTCATGTAGTCAACCACACACGCACAGAATAATGCAGACGAACAAGCCCACTTACAAAAAATTTACGTTTTTACACGAGCAAATGCACACATACAAACCCTTATACACACATACATACATCACAGCACAGGCACATACATACACACACAGGTACATGCATAAAGACTTGCATGCGTACTAACATGCAAACATATGCACACATACGAGCACACTTGCGTGAAAAGGGCCTACGTATAGGGGAGACAATCGGAGTCAGCTCAAATTTCCCGCTCAGTTTCCCAATAAACAAGCGCGTGCAGGATGGGCACGCCTCAATGACTCCAGGCGGGTGGGCCCATCGTAGTATAGGCCGTTCAAACAGCCTATGGGGTCTCGACGTTTTTAGTTACGGTATGCAAACTCTAGCCCAGACAGTGTTTAATGGTTTCAGCTGCTCTTAAAAAGGCATGAAAGATTACAGATGGACTCCGTGGATAACGTGAACGCACTGCGAGAATTTGATCTGCTCTAACTTCCAGCGTGATTCTCGCCCGCCACCATCCGGGAATTGTGAGTATCACGTCTCTGCATAGATCTGATATATCACTGCATAGATATCTTCATTCGATTAAATATAGTGTGTGTGTAAATCTCCGAAAATTACTCATCACACACAAAAGCCATACAACGACCTAATTCCTCAGCGCTATGTCAAATAAAAGAATTATAGAGAACTGTGTGAATTGCTTCATATTCAACATTTTGACAATAGGGGTTTCAAAAATAAAATTATAAAAAATGATGGGAATCCGCTGTAATTCGAATAATATGTCGCCTAATTCGTTTTTTTTATACATTATTCGGTTTCTTTTGCTTCCTTTTAGCACAGTGTAGTATTATTCTTGCTCTAGGGTGACCACATTTCTCTTCTTCCATTCCGGGACACCACATTTTTTCCAATCTAAATGAACTTCAATTGGGAAGCTGGGTTCATTCGAATGAGCGATATACTTGAGCAATGACCCAGCTGAAATCCATTTCAAGATTTTTTAATTAACAGAGCATCTATTTGAAGTTTTTAAATTATAAACTATAATTTCAAGACGGCAAATATCACATGATCACGTAAGTTAATCGTTTTGAAAATTGGGGTCTTATACTGGCAGAGTGCACCACTACGGCGATGATGCAAATAGGACCAATTAAGACCTTCAATCAACATACCTCAGGCAACTGAAACTTAGGGTTTAACCAAAGCGTACCAGTACAAGCTACTACCAGAATACCCGGTCGGCGTCATGTCACTCATGTCCTAAAGTAGACTAACTGAGTTGGCTAAAAATTATTGAATCCACAGTCAAGTCCATCATCAATCTACAACTCCCTCCCTACAGCAAGTTCAAATGTGCTCATGAACTCTTTGCCATCCAGACAACTCGTTCTACCTGATCCTCCTCCTGTGACGTCCTGTCTCAATGTTTCTCGATCGCGGTCACTTCTAATCTTAAGTACTCCAGCCGAGGTATATCACAGACTGAGGTTCTATGTCTATAGTCCGAAGATTCGATAGTCCGATGGTTCGATAGTCCGAGGATTGCATGGTGTTTGGTCTGTGGGTGATAATTTGGCGGTTCTAATGGAAGCTAGTTGATGTAAAGAATTCTGCTTGGCTGGAAACTGGATAGCATCATTTTTTTAAATTCACCCAGCTTCCATTTAGGCATGATTCTTTTCATATCAATCCAGTTCCCAGTTTTACACATTCTTTTCATCAATTATTAATCCAGCTTATATTTAAATTTATGTCGGACTATCGAACCTTTGGACTATCGAGCGGATACCGTCTCTGAAACGCATTCCTCTCGAATTTTTCTGCTCCTCTGTTTCTTTGTCAATCAGTGACCGTTATGGATCTGTCCCAGATTCTTCTATCAAGTCTGACCTCTTCAAGAATACTTGCCTCGCCTCATTTGATACTTTACCTTTCAGTTCTAAACGACATTCACCTTAGCAGCTGCTGTACCTCCCCTTACTCTCAGGCAGCCAGACCAGTGCCTCATTTGGACAGCCCAATTGGACAACCCCTCTGACTTAACGATAATTAACGATGCCATGCGCTTGGGTTCGAGTGGCACTTTAAGAAATTTAGAGTTAGCGATTATGATTAGAGAATCACAATTCTGCACAGATGTCATTATACGATGAAAAATATTATAGACGTAGAAACTTTAATCCATGGTGATTCAAGTTTTTAAAAGTAAATTAAAATGTTTAGGAGTTACGGTAATTCGAAAAAATATGATGAAATTTGACCTAAATCTGGGACATACAGCTCCTCTTTACCATAACAGGCTGAAATCGATTCTCGAGCACTTTAAAATTTCTCGATTTTCAAGAAAAACATGATCTGTTGGCTTGATCTTTCGGTGGAGCGGCGAGTGAGTGGATCCGTGGGTGAGTGCTTAGATTGGTGGGTTGATCAGATGGTGGATCGGTGGGTGGATTGATTAGTGGGTGAGTTGATCGGTGGGCTGGTTGGTGGGTGGGTGGGTTGATCGGTGGGTGAATCTGTGGGTGGGTTGATCGGTGGGTGGGTTAATCGGAAGGTCGGTTGATTGGTGGGTGGGTTGATCGGTGGGTGGGTTAATCGGAAGGTCGGTTGATCGGCGGGCGGGTTGATCAGAGGGCTGGTTGACGGGAGGATGGGTTGATCGGTGGGTGGGTTGATCGGTGGCTGTATTGATCGGTGGGTGAATCTGTGGGTGAGTTGATCGGTGGGTGAGTTGATCGGAGGGCGGGTTGATCGGAGAGTGGGTTAATCGGAGGGTGGGTTGATCGGAAGATGGGTTAATTGGTGGGCGGGTTGATTGTTGGGTTGGTTGATAGATGAGTGGGTGGGTTGATCGGTGGGTGGATTAATCGGTGGGTGGGTTAATCTTTGGGCGGGTTGATTGGAGGGTCGATTGATTTGTGGGTGGGTTTAACGATGGGTGGGTTGATCGGTGGGTGGGTTGATCGATGGGTGAATCTGTGGATGGGTTGATCGGTGGGTTGATCGGTGGGTTAGTTGATCGATGGGTGAATCTGTGGGTTGGTTGATCGGTTAATGGGTTAATCGGAGGGCGGGTTGATCGGAGGGTGGGTTGATCGGTGGGTGGGCTAATCAGTGTGTGGGTTGATCGGTGAGTGGGTGGGTTGAATGGTGGGTGGGTAGATCGGTAGGTATGTTGATCGATTGGTGGATTCATCGGTGGGTGTTATTCTTTCATCGAATGAATATACTTGAGTAGATCTATGATTCTCATAGTTCCATACGCAAACTTGAAATAACTCATTAGATTTTTAGGAAGTAGACTTTTTTCCCAACTACGTAACCTTCACCAAAATGGAGCGAATGGTGGAAGGGTAAATGTGAGGACAAATGGAAGAAAGGAAGAGAGGGTGAGTAGGAGAGCAAAATGAAGGAAGAGAGCATATAGAGTAAGGGAGGGTGACGGAAAAAAGGAGGAAAGAGAGGAAGAGAATAAATGGAATAAAGGGAGGGTGAGGTGTTGCCCTCAATCTCCCATTCCTTAATTTAAGTTCATTTCGATTCTCTGGGCGGCACCATATATACCGTAATATAAGATGTGTATTTAACATGATATAATTAATTTACATCCATTCGCTAGGTGGCGCATTGTACACGATATTTGCTTAACACGATATAGTTAGTTCACGTCCATTCGCTAGGTGGCGCAATTTATTCGCGATTATTTAATACGATATAATTACTTCACTTTCCTCCATTTGCCCTCAACCTCCCTTTCCTCCTGTTCGCCAGAGTGCGGACCTTGTTTGTTGCTGTTTAACAACACTGTGTGATAACAAAGCTTCATCAACGTCGCCCTTCTCTTTTATCCAGGCCTTGGACTGGCACCGCAAGAGTGTGAACATTGACGGAGTTAAAGACTTGTATCCCAACTTGTTTTGTTTCGTTTTCGGTCTTCTAACGGAGGCTACGGAGGAAAATAGCATATGGATTATAGGGAGGTGAGGGGTAAAATGGAGAAAGGGGAGGAAGAGAGCATATGCAGGAAAGTAGGAAGTGAGCTAATGAAAGAAAGAGAGGGCGAGGGCAATTGGAGCAAAGGGAGGAAGAGAGCATATGGAGGAAAAGGAGGATGAGAGTAAAATAGAGGATGGAAGCAAGAGAGCAAAATCGAGGAAAGGGTGGATGGGAGCATATAGAGGATAGGGATGGTGAGGTGAAAATGGAGAATGGGGAGGAAGAGAGCATATGCAGGAAATGGAAGAGAGCTAATGGAGGAAATAGAGGGTGAGGGCAATTGGAGCAAAGGGAGGAAGATAGCATATGGAGGAAAAGATGGGAGAAAACTTTTTTGATTTCGATTGGCTAGGTGGCGCCATATTGATGGTGGTTATTAAGCGTATTAAAATTAGTTCATCTCTATTCGTTAGGTGGCGTCATATACACGGTGTTTTCGCTCTTACCATTGCTGTTACGATTGCTGCACTTTTCTGTTATAGGTTTTACCATTGCTGTTAGGGTTGCTGCTATCACTGTCACTATTGCTGCTGCGTTTGCTGTTATTGCTGTTACAATTGCTGTTACGGTTGCTGTTATTGCTGCTACGATTGCTGTTACATTTACTGTTATTGCTGCTACGATTGCTGTTACGGTTGCTGTTACGAATGATGTTATTGCTGTTACAATTGCTGTTAGGTTGCTGTTACGATTGCTGTTACGCTTGCTGTTATTGCTGTTACGATTGCTGTAACATTTGCTGTTATTACTGTTACGACCACTGTCATTGCAGTTACGATAGCTTTTAAGTTTGCTGTTATTGCTGTTGCGGTTGCTTTTATTATTGCTGTTACGGTCGCTGTAATTGCTGTTACGATTGTTGTTACAGTTGCTGTTATTGCAGTTGCGATTGCTGTTATGGTGGCTGTCATTGCTGTTATTTAATGCTATTGCTGTTATGATTGCTGTTGATGTTATTGCTGTTACGATTGCTTTTACGGTTCCTGTTATTGCTGTTATGATTGACGTTACGCTTGTTGTTTTTGGTGTTACTACGGCTGTTGCGATTCCTGTCAAAGCCTGCTGTTATTGCTGTTATGATTGCCTGTACGGTGGCAGTCATTGCTGTAACGTTTGGAAGACATGAAGGAAGAGAGTAAATGGAGGGAAGGGACAGTGAGGGCAAACCTCACCGTGACTTTTGACCAATCGACGTATCTCTGTGGCGCCACCTAGCGAATAGAGATGAACTAATTTTAACACGTTAAATAAACATCGTTTAAATGGCGCCATCTAGCGAATCGAAATGAACTAATTTTTAGCATGTTAAATAAACATCGTTTATATGACGCCACCTAGCGAATCGAAATGAACTAATTTTAACACGTTTAATTAACACCGTTTGAATGGCGACTCCTAGCGAATCGAAATGAACCAATTCCTCATCCTCCTTTTCCACCATATGCCCTCATTCTCCCTTCTCTATATTTTGATCTCTTCCACCTCTTCCTCCACTTTGCCGTCATCTTCCCTTTCTTCCATGTGCTCTCTTCCTCCCTTTCCTCAGTTGCTCTCTTCCTTTCCTTTCTACTTTCCCTTGCCATACCTGTTCCTCCATATGCTATTTTCCTCTCTTTTCTCCACTTGTTCTCACCCACCCTTTCATCCATAGGCTCTCTTTCTCCCTTTCCTCAATTTTGCTCTCTTCCTTCCTTTTTTAAGTAAAGCTCGCGATTGCTGAGCGCTTGTCTTTAGCGCCGGTGATTAAGTTGGTCTCCCTGACACGGCTTTTGAGGGCGCTGAGAAATGTTCGAGGATTTACATTACATTTACGAATGATTGAGTGTGAAGAGGCACTGTTGGCTGTTGCACAATATTATCCTTGGCCTGTTGCCTCAGTGCCTTTTACTAAAAGTCTGCGATTGTGTCTGCAGAAAATGTTTTCATTCGATCATTTCGATGAAAGAAAAATATAAAAAAACATTTTATTCCTTCAATAATAAGATTAACATATTAGAATTTTGCAGTGATTCTAGTAAAATATGATGATAGTCTATCTGAACTAAATTGGGATCACACACATAAATACATAGTAAGGTACAGGCGTGCAAACATATGCAAACATACATGCAGCAATAGGGGTCTACATTCCACGAATAAATACATGGGAGAGTATTATGCCAGACAATCTGATTCCAGTCAAATTTCCCGCGCAGACCAATTGCGTAACATAATTGAGCAGCTGATGTAGGGATGGACACGCTTCAATGATTCCAAGCAGGGACCATTCATAGTAGGCTATAAGCCGTTTCAACAACGTGTGGAGTCTCAATGTTTTGAGTAACGCCGGTGCCTTTACGGAATCTAGCACAGACAGTATTTAATAGTTTAAGTTGATTTTGTTAAAGACGTAAAAGATGTCAGATGAACTCGAAGCATGACGTGAATGGATTGTAAGACTGTGATCGGTTCTTCTGCGGCAAGAGTGAAGAAAGAAGGAAGAAAACTGCCGCGTGATCCTAGCCTACCATCATCCGGGACTGTGAGTACCACGTGCTTGCATAGATACATTCATCCGCTGAAAAGTCATAGCGCTATAACAAAATTGATGCTGAATAATATATATAGCGATATTCAGACAGGCAGTGTGACTTTTGCCCCAGCTGGTGTATGGGCCCATAAGCATCACAGTTCTGTATAGATATATTCATTCGATGAAAGAACAATAATAGTGATATTGACATTTGAAGCTTTCACAGTAAAGATTAAAATGATGTAATTTTGCTGCAATTCGATTAAACAATGATGATTTTTTAACCGAATCCAAAACCTCCCATTGCCGTAGTATGATGTTTGCAATCGATTTCAGCACACTTGGTCCGAGTCTATGACCTCTAGGCCTTGGTAAGATCTAGTCTCGGTGTTTGTCTAGGTCATGGTCAGGATCTCGGTCAGGCTCTGGGTCTCGGTCTTGGTCTCAGTCGGGGTGTCGTTCAGGGTCGGGTTGGGTCGTGGTCTCGGTCTTGCTCAGGGTCTCGGTCTGGGTCACAGTCTTTGTCTCTGTCAGGGAGCCGGTGAGGATCTTGGTCTGGGGAAGAGTCTCGGTATGGATCTCGGTCTGGATTTAGGTATAGGCTTCGGTCAGAGTTTCAGTCTGGGTCAGAGTCTCGGACCGGGTCTTATTCTAATTCTGAGAACAAAGCCTCGGTCTGGGTTTTGGTCTAGGTCTGGATTAGGCAGTGATGGTCGTGGTCTTGGTCATGCTGGGGTTTTTGTCAAGGTCAGGATCTGGGTCTTGGCTAGGGTCTCGATCCTACGTCTGTGTCGGGAGATCTTGGCCCCGTCTCGCTCTCGGACTGGGCTTGGGTCAGGGATGTGGTCTCGAGACCGCGGTCTTGGTCTCGAGACGGTCTCAAGACCGGAAAACTGCGGTCTTGGTCTCGAATGCATCGGTCTTGGTCTCGGACCATCGGTCTTGGCCTTGGTCTCGAATGCGTCGGTCTTGGTCTTAAAGTAACGGTCTTGGGATTGGTCTCCGTCTTAGGTTAGCGTTTTTGGTCGTTTGCCGTATCAGACCAGTTTGGAGAAGGTCGATTTTTTGCACGAAAAAACCGATGGAGGTTAGTTAGTCCATCGGTTTTTTCAGACTAAAAAGTCGACCTTCTCCAAATTGAATAATTTTTTCACAGCTTCTTTATGGGCCCATCGGCAACAGCGGACTGCAAAAATGTCTACACTTGATGAAGAAATAACTAAGATATTGACATTTTAAGCCATAAAAAATATAATTATTAAAATATGATGATTTTTGACCTCAATTTGGTTCATATAGTTATATTTATCATAATAAACTATTTTAAAGTGATTCCCAAAAACTTTAAAATTTCTTGATTTTTCGATAAAGCATTGACCATCTATTTAGGATATCTATCTGATGCAGAGGTGGACTATTCACTCAGCAGTCTTAGCCTCCATGAGGCTTATTGCTTGACCTCCTAGATTTTGATCTGGCACTAGAGCAAAACAAGATGCTTGGCCATGAGTGACTTTACTTGGTAAAGTGGGTGAATTCGCTTAGTGCCTTGGTGAGGTCCGTAAAAGGCGCTAAATAAATAATCAAATGCATACATACATGCATGCTAAGGTAGCCCTAAGGCCAGAGGGTTGCTTTACTATGCATGTATGTCGAGTTCAGTGTATAATTGTGAGTTAAGAAGAACCAAGACATTTGATACTGATCTGCATCTTGCATATATTCAGTTTCACATAACATAGCATAACTGTGTTTGAAACAAATTTCAGCTGACCTGTGTAACAGCATTACACACCCAACTGCAAAGTCAACAGCAACCCTGCCACAGTTACGTCCCAACCATAAACGTAATAATATTATAAGTCACATCTACAAATCGCAGCGTTTAAAGTGTTCTGTAAGGGTATTTTGCCAGCATCGTGTGCCTAATGAAAAGTTCGTCTTTGATTTCAGATGAAAGTCGTTTCCACAGAGGAGGGAACGTGGTGCCAGCCTGTCGAGTACGCTTGTTCCAAACGACTCTTGGTCAAGAATCGGACGACACTTCCAAGACCGGTCACTGGAAGCAGCTACAACAAGAATAACAACTCCTGCTATCAAACTGAATCACATCCTAAATTACAATCAACAGTTTGCCCATTATAGGAAAACCTGGCTAGGGGCACATAATATGGGCCCCTAGCCAGCTTGGCTATAATGGACAAACTGTTGATTGTGATTTAGGAAGTGATTCAGTTTGATAGCAGACATTGTTATATATAAACACACTTTAAGTCAAATATCATATTATGATAATATTTCCTAAAGTTTATTCATAAATTCATTCATTCATTCATTTCAAAAATTCATATAGCTCCCCTTCAAGAAACCCACTCAGAGGCACAATATAGCATCTCTTTATCATAATGGACACAGATGGAGTATAAGTGCTTATACTCCATCTGTGCCCTTAGGGGTGGTAAGATAGAGCTCTCTATCTTACCACCACCCCTCCCCCCGTTTGCTCATTATAGCCGAGCTGGCTGGTTTGCTCATTATAGCTGAGCTGGCTAGTTTGCTCATTATAGCCGAGCTGGCTCGTTTGCTCATTATAGCCGAGCTGGCTCGTTTGCTCATTATAGCCGAGCAGGCTGGTTTGCTCATTATAGCCGAGCAGGCTGGTTTGCTCATTATAGCCGAGCTGGCTGGTTTGCTCATTATAGCCGAGCTGGCTGGTTTGCTCATTATAGCCGAGCTGGCTGGTTTGCTCATTATAGCCGAGCTGGCTGGTTTGCTCATTATAGCCGAGCTGGCTATGGGCACAGATGGAGCATAAACTCCAACTGTATTTCTGCCATATTAAGGATTTTAATGCCCAATGTAATAAAAACAAAGTTTAAATTAATGTTTTTGCTTTACTTTCAGTGTCTAGAGAAGGTCCAGCTCCAAGGACAGCAGTGAAAGTTCGTGAGAGAAGTCTTCATAACATCACGAACCGATTTATGAAGAAAATGCTCTTCAAAGGACTGTAACTGATTCATGAACTTATGAACTTATTTATTTATGAACTGATTTATGCTAATAAGAACAAACAATTACTTTTCTCTAAAGAGATGTTTCCTGAGATTAAATACAAGGAATACTTCCAAAAAATCTATTCTATTCTACTCTATTTACGGATTTATAAAGCGCCTCTCACAGTACAACCTAAACAGAGGAGCTCCCAGTGCGAGAAACCCCTAGAGAAAAGAAAAGCCTTAAGAGAACGAGCACAAACAGTTGTGCTACAAGATAAGATTGCAGAACGAGTCCCAGTAAGAAGGCTGTTCCATAGTAAAGGGCCAATAGAGGCATAGGCACGATGCTGAGAGGTGGCAAAACATAAATGACTTTGGCTTCTTAAAATACCTGTCTTCTTCTGTGTCTGGGTCTTCTAATCGGTTTCCAGGTTGTACGATTTTGTAGTAGTCTGTCAACAGAAATGACATAAAGTGCCCAATATAAGTATTACTTCATTGACTTTGTCATAATATACGATTTTAAAGCAATTCTGGCACACTTTAAAATTTCCCTAGTTTACAAGTAAACCGTAATGTCTATATCTCGGTTATTCTTTCATCAAAAAAGTTGACCTTCTCCAAACTGAATATTTTTTTCACAGCTTGTTTATGGGCCTATGGGCAACAGCGGACTGCAGAAATATCTTCACTTGATGAAGAAATAACGAAGATATTGACATAAAAAATAAAATTAAAATTATATAAATATAATTTCCATAAAAAATTAAATTAAAATTATGTAAATATGATGATTTGGAAATTTTGGACTTCAATTAGATTCATACAGCTTCTCTTTATCATAATAAACTACTTTAAAGTGATTTCCAAAAACTTTAAAATTTGTTGATTTCTCAAGAAAACCGCAATATCTCGGTTATTTTTTCATCGATTGAAGATATTTTTGCAGATCTGTGATGCTTGTAGACCCATAAACATGCTTACTCGGTTTGGAGAAGTTCGATTTTATCACGCGAAAAAACCGATGATGGTTAGTCCATCGGTTTTTTCGGACAAAAAAATCGATGTTCTCCAAACCGAATAATTTTTTCACAGCATGTTTATGGGCCTATGGGCAACAGCGGACTGCAGAAATATCTTCACTTGATGAAGAAATAACGAAGATATTGACATTTTAAGCCATAAAAAATAAAAGTAAAATTATGTAAAAATTATGATTTTTGACCTCAATTAGATTCATATAGCTTCTCTTTATCATAATAAACTATTTTAAAGTGATTTCCAAAAACTTAAAAATTTGTTGATTTCTCAAGAAAACCGCAATATCTCGATTATTTTTTCATTGATTGAAGATATTTTTGCAGATCTGTGATGCTTGTAGACCCATAAACATGCTTACTCGGTTTGGAGAAGTTCGATTTTTTCACGCAAAAAAACCAATGATGGTTAGTCCATCGGTTTTTTCTGACGAAAAAATCGATGTTCTCCAAACCAAATAATTTTTTCACAGCATGTTTATAGGCCTATGGGCAACAGCGGACTGCAGAAATATCTTCACTTGATGAAGAAATAACGAAGATATTGACATTTTAAGCCATAAAAAATAAAAGTAAAATTATGTAAATATGATGATTTTTGACCTCAATTAGATTCATATTGCTTCTCTTTATTATAATAAACCATTTTAAAGTGATTATCAGACAGTTTAAAATTTCTCAATTTGTATGAAATCTAAGAAAATTCAAATTATGTACTTCTTACTTACTAACTTAATTAAACTACATCAATCTCTAAATTATATCACTCAAATTACTTACTTACTAACTCCCTCAAATTGTGTCAATCTTTAAATTACACTCAAGTTACTGACTTACAAACTGACTCAAACTGTATCAATCTTTAAATCACACTTAAATAACTTACTTACTAACTTACACTGAATTAATCTTTAAATCACACTCAAACTACATACTATCTGAATCAATCTTTAAATCATATAACTCAAATTACTTACTTACTTACTAACTAACTCACACTGAATCGATCTTAAATATCATATAACTCAAATTACTTACTTACTTACTACCTCACTCAAATCAAATCAATCTTAAAATTACACTCAAATCACTTACTTACTACCTACTCTTAAACTAAATCAATATTGAAATCACCCTCAAATTACTTACTAACCAATTTCCTTAAACTGAATAAATCTTTAAGCTGCACTCAAATTACTTACTTGCAAACTTAACAAAACCGAATCAATCTTTAAATCACACTCAAATAACCTACTTACTAGCTTATTCAAATTGAATCAATCTTTAACTCATACTCAAATGACTTACTAACTTACTCACAGTGAATCAATCTTTAAATCATATAACTCAAATAAGTTACTTACTTACTTACTCACTCAAAATGAATCAAGCTCAAATCACTTACTTACTACCTACTCTCAAACTGAATCAATCTTGAAATCATACTCAAATGACTTACTTACTAATTTAAATAAACTGAGCTAATTTTGAAATCACACTCAAATTACTTACTAACCAATTCACTCAAACTGAATCAATCTTTATTAAATCACATTCTAATTACTTACTTACCAACTTACTCAGCTGAGTCAATCTTTAAACTACACTCAAATTACTTACTTACTTAGTATATTAATCACACTGAATTAATAATTAAATTACACTCAAATAACTAACTTACTCACTAGCTTATTCAAACTGAATCAATCTTTAAATCATGTAACTTCAATTACTTACTTAATTACCAACTTAGTCAAGCTGAATTAATAATTAAATTACACTCAAATAACTAACTTACTCGCTAGCTTATTCAAACTGAATCAATCTTTAAATCATGTAACTTCAATTACTTACTTAATTACCAACTTAGTCAAGCTGAATTAATAATTAAATTACACTCAAATAACTAACTTACTTACTAGCTTATTCAAACTGAATCAATCTTTAACTCAAACTCAAATTACTTACTTACTAACTTAATAATTTTGAACTGAATCAATCTTTAAATCACAATCAAACTACTTACTTACTAACTACTACTATCAAGCTGAATCAAATTTTAAATCATACGCCAGATAGAATAAATCTCTAAATTACACTCAAATTACTTGTTTACTAACTTACTCATGATCAATAAAACTTAAAATCATGCTCAACTAACTTACTTACTAACCACTCTCAAAATCAGTCAAACTTAAAATCACACTCAAATTACTTACTTACCAACTACTGTCAAACTCAATCCTAAAATCATACTCAAATAACCTACTTACTAACTTACTCAAACTCATTCAATCCTTAAATCATACTCAAACTGAATCAATTCTTAAATCATACTCAAACTGAATCAATTCTTAAATCATATTAAAGTTGAATCTATCCTTTGAATAAGACAGTATTTAAATAAAGCCCCAAATGACACTAAAATTCAAGTCCGAATGAAATTCAACCAAAAGTTGATATCATATCAAGAACAGACCAAAGCCAGAAATACAACACTCGATACTTTGAATTGTGACCATCAAACATGATGCAAATGAAATAATATGAAAAATTCTTACATCTACAAGCATCCCACAACTTTGGCCATAATGCTAAACAGTATCATCAATGCAGGAACCAAATTATACACTTCCTCACCTCAGTGCTCATGGGTGCTCAATATGTATCCAGGGGTGTTAATGGTTAGTTAAAGCTCATCTACTTCTCTCCTCAAAGCAGTTGGCATGCTTAAAATCACCCTGAAGTAAGTTAGGGAGACATTTCAGCCTCACTTTTGTAGTTGAGGGGTGGGGGTGGAGGCCATGTATTGTATACTCCCTGCTCTTGTTGTGTGAGAACCTTGAGCAAGGCCTCTGCTGACATAAATTCAGAACCAACAACTTATCTGCATGATCATATATTCAGCCAGGAACAAATATGGTAAATGAATACGGGTCTAGGACATTTCCCCCGGACATAACCCCTAGGATATTTCCCCAAGGATATTTTCCCCCAGACATTTCTTCCGATTGATCACTTACCCCGCTGATATATTTATAAGCAGCTCATTATAATCGCCATTTTAATTAATTATATACAACTAATTACTTATATATCACACTCCATTTGATATGCGTGTATTACACACTTTGGAAAACCGTAACTTAGTTTGTCATTATACATTGCTCACAACTATTTTCTTGCAAATGTCATGCTCTCTTAATTGAAATAGAAGCTGTACCGATATATCTACATGTATATATAATCATTGCTTTATGGCTTCAAGCAAAGCTGGATTAATGATAAAAAAAATCTTGTTTAATTAAAAGTTGTATTGATGAAAAGAATTATGCTTAATACGAAACTGTGTTGATGAATAAATTACACTTGAGTGGAAGTGGAATAAAAAGAAAATCATGCTTAAACGAAGCGAGGTATAGAGGTGCCGAATTTAAGTGAAAGGAATCATGCTTAAGTAGAAGCTGGGTTGATGAAAAATATTTTACTGAGATGGAAGCTGCATTTGATGTCCTGCACGCTTTTGTTACAGTGCCAGTCCAGGTTGCATTTAATTATAATCTCTTCATCAATATAGCTTCCATTTATGCCGACCATTTCAGCAATCCAGTTTCTATTTCAGCAGACTTACGTTTCTTGCCATCAATTGCGATTGTCTCTAAACAGAATTGTCACCTAAATCCAGCTTCCATTTAAGTACTTCTTTCCTTCAATTCCGCTTCCAATTAGGTATTTTTGTTTCATCAACCCCACTTCCATTTAGGTATTTTTCTTTCATCAATCCCACTTAAATTTAGGTATACTTTCATCAATCCAGCTTCCATTTAGTTATTATTGTGTCATCAATCCAATTTTTATTATTGCAGAAATCTTTTCATTCAGCTTATTGTAAACCACATTATATCATTTCATCAATCCAGCTTCGACTTAAGCACCATAATTTTTATTGATGTTGCTTCTATTAAAGCGATATCCATTCATCAATCCAGCTTCTATTTAAGCATAATTTTAATTATACACTACATACTATTATGCCCATAATTTTATCAATTATAGCTTCTATTTTAGCAGACTTCAGTTTCATGTCATCAATTGCGATTGCATCTAAACAGAATTGTCTCCTAAATCCAGCTTCCATTTGAGTATTTCTTTTCGTCAATTCCGCTTCCATTTAGGTATATTTGTTTCATCAACCCCACTTCCATTTAGGTATTTTGCTTTCAGCCAACCCGCTTCCATTTATGTATGTTTTGTCATCAATCCAGATTAAATTTAGGTATATTTCCTTTCATCAATCCAGCTTCTACTTAAGCATGATTACTTTCGTCAATCCATTTAGGCCATTTCAGCACTAATCTCTGGATCAATGCAGCTTCTACTGAAAAATGATAATTTTAATTGATCCCGCTTACATTTAATTTGCATTCTCTCATCCATCCAGCTTCTATAAAAGGAAAAATATGTTCTTAGATTGAGCTTCCATCTGAGCATAATTATATTCATCAATCCAGTTTCTGCTCAAGCACAATAATTAAAGCGATCTTGTTTCATCAATCCAATTTCTAATATTGCAGAAATCTTTTCCTCCAGCTTATTGTGAACCACATTATATCATTTCATGAATCCAG
Source organism: Bimastos eiseni (assembly GCA_959347315.1). NCBI lineage: Eukaryota > Metazoa > Annelida > Clitellata > Crassiclitellata > Lumbricidae > Bimastos > Bimastos eiseni. Next base: position 16,632,042 of record OY365819.1, read on the forward strand.
CATAGACTTAAGTACCATAATTTTTATTGATGTCGCTTCTATTAAAGCGGTAGCCTCTCATCAATCCAGGTTCTATTTAAGCAGAAATCTGTTCATCGATCCAACTTCCATTTAGGCATGCTGAATGATTCTTTTCATCAATCTAGTTTCTACATAAGCACGATTATTTTCAACGAACCAGCTTCCGTTTGAGCATAATTTGAATTATAGGCTACATACTAATTATGCTGATAATTTAATCAATACAGCTTCTACTTTAGTAGACTCATTTTCACTAATCAATCCAGCTTCCATTTAAGCATGTCTTTACTTCAATTCAGCTTACATTTAAGAAAGAATTATCTTCATCAATATAGCTTCTGTTTCAACCAGTGTGACAGTTCATGCTATGTACATGATAATGGCTGCGTGTATATACGTTACAGACAAAACTGTGATTTTGCCACGATTAATATTACACATCGTATCCAAATAATTAATAATAAATTAATAATAAAAATAATTTAAAAAAAATTTAATAATAAATAATAATTTATTATATAAATTATAATATTCAAAATAATGTGCACTCTTATTAATATTTATGCTGAGCAAGTAATCATACGGGGTGGGGGGAAATGTTTGGGGGAAATGTCTTAGGGGAATTATCCGGGGGAAATGTTTGGGGGGAAATGTCAGGGGGTAATGTCCGGATACCATAAATACATAACAATGAAATTAATTAAAATAATAACAATAAAAAGATAAAAGAAAAACAACAACGACAACAAGAGAAATAATAATAATAATAATAATGATAACAATAATAATAATAATAGTAGTGATATTAAAAGTGCCACTGAGTAGATACCTTGATGGGGTGCTACATAAATGTTCAATTACATAACATTACTATTAGTATTAATAATACAAGTAATGGTAATAATTACCTTATTATGCCAAACAAGAAGCAGTTCGCTGCTGCCCTACGATGGGCTCTCGTATCCTTTTTAGACGTACTTCATCATCGTGTACTGTCTCGTCTGGTTGAGGCCTTCGAGGTCGACCTTAATCTCGTTGGTCTTGAACGACATCAGAACCTTCATCATAGACAAAGGACAATGCTCTGTCCTAAAGAAAATAAAACAAACAGTTTACTTATTTGAACAGCAGAACTCAGCAATGACAGGTCATGAGTAGATATCTTGAAGGGGCGCTGTATAAGTGCTCGATTACATTACATGGCTACACTCAACCCCTTTATTGTGTAATAAATTTTTTATTCTTTCCACACGTGCATCATTATTTTCTTAGGTAGGCCTATGTTGATTAGACCTATAGGTACTGATATTTGCAAGTGTATACATGCATTAGCCCAGCACTGCTCTGAGAAACATAACAATAATCATATTTAGTTTTAAAAATAAAAACATTATTGCTAAACTTTATTATGATTTTCAGACAATAAATGATGTAAAATAGGCCAAAATGCAACCCATCTCTTGACCACATAAGTGCTGAACGGATTTCGGCAATCTTTACTTATCTGTAATAATTATTTTTCTTAAACAGTAACGTGATTAGAATTAAATTTACTTTTCTATCATCATCACCCTCTAAATCAGACAAACTAGTCACTTTCAACAAAAAACGATGTAATTTGTCGCAACATAAGTTACATTTGCGACCCAACGACCACGTACATGTAGTCTATGCAACGATCGCGCAATGACCAGCTATGATATAAGTCTCAAATGTAATTATTATTAGTCGGCCCTACCAGCACATGACATAATTTATTATATAAATTTACATGGCATTCCATTTGTCAATCCTCGACCAAAGCGACACACTCCTTAACAGCTACTCTGCCTCCCTGCTGACCTCCTGGAAACTGAACTCTGACCTCCCACAGAGTGCACAGACAATCCTTTGGACAAACCTTTCAATTTGACGCAGCGCTCGTGAATAAGCTGGTGCCCTGCGCTTAGCTTTCAAGAGGCGTTTTAGAAATTTGGAGATTACAATTATGCTTAATCAGTAAAATCGGTCAGATGCAATATCAATAGATTCAACGCAGGAGTGTCAAATGTTTATAAGAACTGAACTTTTAAGAAAATAGATCTAAAAAACTGCCTTAACAATGTCATTGCAACACTCATTTTGGAACAGTCAATCAATAGTCATCAGTGACCTTAGTTGCTCTACTCAATTACTCTGCGGAACATCATCACTGGGCCTTCGCCGCTGATGCCTTTGCAGAACGCTGTACCACTAAAATTCAATCTGTTAGAGCTGACACCTCAGGCTTGCCTCCCCTGAATTCGTCTCTACTGACTGCACTCTAAAGACCTTAAGTGAGGTAACTTCTACTGCACTGAAGACCATCATCGTGTCTACCGCTGCTCGACCCTCTACCAACGCTGTTGTTGCAGAAATTCATTGAGCATCTTCTTCCGCTACTCACCTGCCTCTGAGGATCCAATAGCCATCTAGTCAGTCGCCTGATCCTCTTGGTAGCTCTCGTCTGAAAACCGGTCAACATCTGCCTTCCTGAGAACGGTGATTCTCATGTTATTTGAGCATTATAAAAATGGGGCCAATTAATCTAAAGATTTTGTATGAAAGAAACTTTCATAAACAATCACATAGGTAAACAACGCTGGTTTCCTGCCCTACGATGCGAATTCATAGATTACGTATTTCTATTAGAGCATTAAATAGTGTTGCGCTTTTCTTAACGGCTTAGCAACGCTATGCAAAATGTAAACGTTACGACCGTATATGGTCTCGACCCAGCTCATTTTTCAATGAGAGTCTGACCGGGTGATATCCATCACCACCGCTTGTCCGTTTGAATGACCTTATAAGGTCACCGTGCAATTTCTGAAATAAACTAGCCTTATTGTAATACTAGTACCAGAGGTGTGACAAGCGGTAGGCAGAGGGGGCACCGGCCCCATTTTCAAAACTGGGGCAATGCCATCCCCAGTTTTAGTGCTCACTGCCTCCCGTGTGCTCCCAAATCGGTTCTTTTTTATGTTTCTCCGATGGCTTTTTAAGATGACTTTTGTTAAGATTATTTGTGTTCCCCATTTTCAAATTTATTGGGGGCAAAATTCAAAAAGTGGGAGGGGGGATTTTTTCACCGCGCAATATTGTAAAAATATTCCCCCACTTTTCAAAAGCTTGTTACACCTCTGACTAGTACTATGGAACATAAATGTGCAATGCACAGTGTCCAGAGGCTGAGTTAATTTTGCCCTTGCCTGTTGGCCGCCGGCTGTCGTTTCCGATCGTAGAGTAATGGATCGGTCTAGAATTTCCACAGCTTGAGGGTAACTAGGGGACGAATTCTTGAACAGACGAGTCTTAAGTTTGGAATGGAAAGCCAGCGGAGTGAAAGATCCTGAGGCAGATGATGGAGGGTGATTGGCAACAATGGCTGAAGATGGTCACACGGTAGCATCGGTGTCAAATACTTAAAATTGTTTGATTACAGTGGTTCGATACATACACAAAATAAACAAAGACAGAAAAACAAGAACCTAAAAACATTCAAGACGACAGAATAAAAGGCAATTGTCCGAAAACGCACAAGACGAATTATTTTCATCAACTTCGTGGACGATAAAATAACGCGGCCACCTAGCGAATGCAAACGAAAAGACACTGCTACACACGCATTCGCTAGGTGACACGGCACAGTTTAAAATGCACCCACCTTAATTATCTTGCATAAAGCAAGATTGGTTAACAGCGAGCTGCCAACTTACGTTTACATAATGCACAATAATTCAGTAATGGCCTTAGAAACATATGTTAGGCGTATAACAATTATTGTAATAGTTTTTTAACTGATCATTATTTTTTGCTCTCTATTTTACTGTTTTGTATTGCTAATTATATGAGGGAGCCAGAATAATCGCAACTGCTTACTTAGTCAGAACAGAATTGTTTAGTAATATCAATTTCAATTTTAATTCAAGACTCAGACAGGTAGTCTTAACAATTGCACAACAAGGCAACAACAACAACCATACTCACTTTTCTATTCAACGTTCACGAATCATCGGCCATTGTGAGAAGGCGGTTAAAAGCCAACGCCTTTGCCTTGACACTGATGCGGTGCTTAGCAAGTTACATAAACTAATATGCCAGGTCTACATACATACGCAGAAATGAAACACAAGAAATGGTCAGAAGAAAGGTTCAATTGGAGTATACGAGTAAAGAAAATTCCATTCCGAATCGCAGGTATTACCAAGTTGTCTATTATGAAGCAAAATTGAAACTTTAATTAGCCGAAAGTTAATTATTCCTCTCGTCGACATGTATCCGGAAAGAAGCGACTTTACGTCGATTAAGTGGCGTTGCATATCGAATGAATCGCACAGAAGGATAAAGTGATGTATGCCTAATAATAATATGCAAAGCAACGGTTCTCAATATTTTCAGTCCTGCGACCTCTGATAATATTTCCAAAGTTGTGGTAACCCGAAAACTATAAAATTGATTCGTGGCTGTATTCGCCGCGTTTTTACTACCATGCATTTCACTTCTTATACCAACCGACAATCCATACACTTCATGAATAACAACATGATTATTAATCAACAGAACAATTTATAATTTATTGCTGGTAGGGGCTAATTATTTTATTAAATGAATCATATTGTAAACAAGAAATAAGTAAAGATTAATTTAAGTCGCTATGGTGCAGTAGTTACTCATGATTATATAAATATTAAATATGAGAAACTACCCTGAAAACTGTTTCTTCAGAAATTCCTGAAGGTTCCAGTCGACATCTGGCAAATTGCAAGGCGGACCCCGTGTTTGAGAACCGCTGATGTAGTGTACCCTGTGCATTGTATGGTGATGTGGTTGCAAAGCCGCGTTGTAATGTATTATATTGCGCTATCACATACTGCAATTACGAGTTCATGCAGTGCATCAGAAACAACCGTGGTAAATTGTGTAATTGGTAGCTTCTATCGAGCCAGTTTCCTATTCACAAGTTTTCAACCGCTGATGCATCAGAACTAAGACTCAATCAGGTCCATATCCAATAAGATAAGTCCGTTAAGTCATGATTCAGAGTTCGTCTATATCCGACGGGGCTCCTCTGACGCCATTCGTTGCTCGACCCGTCTCCATATTGTCTCCGAATGTCTTATTCGTTTCTTTGGCCATCGCTGCGAAGACTGAGTTCGGATTGTTGACCAGGTTTCGAGGACGATCCATCTCAAGCAATTTCCCTTGGTCAAGGACCATGACCCTAAAAACACGCATAACAGTGTATGTATGTATATATGTATATATATGTATATATATATATATGCGCGTCTAACTATCTATGTATATATATATTATGTATATACGTACGTGTACAGTATTGATGAAATCATATATAAGCTATATATTGCAACATATGGACATTTGCTACAACGTATTGAAAGTATCTCGTGCTTTGCTAGTCTATAACTGCAGTGTTAGAGGTTTTAAGCGAATAAGGCCTATCTAGTTCGTCTCTATACGAGTGAACGATTGATATTCTCAGAGTTGTAGAAGGTTCTATTACACAAATGTAGAATAGACACAGGCATATATTTATATTTAAATATATATATATATGCATAAAATTGCATACATTCCAGCGTCAATACAATTACGTTAAGAGACATCAATTGGTATACGTCACTCGTCCTCACATCATGTATACTATATACCTGCACAGTAGGGGTCTGCGGGTATACTCGACCCGCGGGTACACACATAAACGACCCTTACTTGCGGGTACGGGTAGGGTAGCAAAAACGATATACCCGCAGACCTCTAATCCCCAGACTAATGCAAGTACAGTTGCAGAAGCAGAAGATACCCACATGCAAAGGTATAAAGGCTGTGGGCAGATCCGCCGTTGGTTACCTGTCGTAGTCCATGATGGTGGCGATGCGGTGAGCGATGGTGATGACGGTGGAGTTGGTGAACTGTTCGCGTATTGTCTTCTGAATGAGATTATCAGACAATGGATCGATGCCAGACGTCGCCTCGTCCAGGACAATGATCCTCGAGTTCCGCAGCAGAGCCCTTGCCATGCACAGCAGCTGACGCTGACCAACGCTGTAACACGTCATCGGTATAGCGGGTATTTAATTACCATGGCAACGACAGGTAATCTCTAGGTCAATTTACCCAGATTTTTACCTAGACGACGGTAATATGTCATCGATTTGCGTGGACCATTGCCATGACAACGTCGCTTTTGATTTACCTGCACTATGACCAAGAAACAACGCACCTCTATGAGGCAACACCAGGCGGTTGTAGTAATAGGTCCAATCACATGGAATGGACTACCCCAAGAGCTTTTCTTTCTGCCCACAATGTCCTCATCTACATTCTACTCATAGAGTCATTAGTGAAAACCGCAATTTTTAGCTGCTATCGGACCGGGAGCGACTATGAGTAGGCCCAGATATCTCTAAGGGGCTCTATATCAAGTTTCAGTGATTTATGCTTTTGCAAAAAACAAATTATCTGAACAAATGCCGTGAAAATGAAGCCTTATATATGGAATATATATGGCGTATATATATGGAATAGATGTTTTGATGCCAATATTGCTGACTATTTTCCTGCGTGTCATTTTTGATCAGTTTTTGTTTACATGAGGATTTTAATTGAGAAATTTCGGTCATCCGGACTTCTAATGTGACCTAGTGAGCACCATCTGATTAAGTTGTACTGAGAGAGGCGCTACAGAAATAAGCAAATACGTAAACACAATACAATACAATCTGTGAAATGCACAATGCACGGAGTTATACCTTTCCCCCACACCTATTTCTGAATGATTTGGATGATAATTGGAAAGGTCAAAGAACGCTAGGCTACGAGGCAATAGCTTTTAGTGTGATGAAGATGGCTAATAATTTGTCTGACCTGATTTCATCACCACTGCTGACAATCTCATCCAATCCCCGGGGCATGTTGGCCTCGACGTATGCTTTGAGATATGCCTGTTCCAGCGCCCTCCAGATCTGATCGTCACCATAGAGCCTCTTCGGATCTAGGTTGCTGCGAAGTGTTCCCGTGAAAAGAATTGGATCCTAAAACAATTACCAGTAAATAAGGCGATCGCTAGGTAAGATCATGAGCACGTTTTTTCCTAAGGCTGTTAAGAGTAGGCCTACAATAGCATGAAGATTGATCTTGGTATTAACCATTTTGACCATGAAATATTCTAACTTACCAATCAACAACTGCTAATGAAAACCTGTGAAATCTCCTTTGTGACACTGGCGCATTACATCCTATAAGTGTTCAACTACCCATCGATACTATTATGTGTGCATCATGCATCTACGAATGCAAGCATGAAATGTATAACGTAATGGACACCTTGCATGGCTGCCGACAGTCAAATTCGTTTCCTGTAAAAGCTTGTCATCATTCTTTCATACTGTACCGGTAAGCATACTGAGGTTTGTCAGTTTGAAATTAGACGATAATAATTATAATTGAATACCTATAATCATATGCAGATAGACACATGCGTACACACATACATTTGCGAATATTTGATAAGCGCACGCATACACCCCGCATACAAACCGAAAGAATTTGCTAAAGTAGCCTATCTGAAGTACTCGAAAGACAGTAAGTAACGCATGCATAGATGATCTATAGACACTTAAACAATATTAGCCGCTGTCAATGATGGTATAATGTTTCTTTGCAATTCGCAATCCGGAATGCAATCCGGAATGTTGGTTTTAAACAATATGATTGGGTTCCCATGTCTTTTATGTAAGAAGTCTATGATATAATATTAGCCAAGGACCCCTGGCCTTAGTTGGCTAATCTATGATCAACATAGAGATCTTCGCTGTTTCCTTGACGTACCTGAGGAATGGTCGTAAGCCTGGATCGCAGATCATGAAGACCCATCTGTCCAATCTCCTCTCCATCGATGACTATTCGTCCCTCTGCCGCCTCCATCATTCGAAACAGAGACAGAATTATCGACGACTTCCCAGCTCCCGTTCGACCCACAATTCCAATCTGCAGACACCATTTTTAATTAATAACTTCTAATTAACAACGCATCAGCCGAACAAATGTTGTATGTATCAAATGCAATTTCATTTATTGTATCAAATACAGTTTTATTGTATCGTATCAAATGCAGTTTACTGTATTGTAACAATTGAACTTTCAAGTATGCATTTGAATCTAGTGATTATGGCGATCAGGAATCCTGGCTTGAAATGCTGTCATATCCTGACAGGAATTTGAACCCTCCATCTTTGGGCTGACAATCAAGCACGCCAATTACTCATGAGTAGATGTTCTGAAGGGGCGCTATATGAATCTACCAAATATACACTTTACAATTTCATATCTGATGTAGACATTCATTTGGTTACTTTAATATTCCTTTAATATTGAATATGCTTATTACGATTGTTGTAACATTTCTAATACTGTAACTGCATTGAAGTGTTTAAACTGCTATTGTACATGAACTGTAGATATTCTAACCTGTAACCTGCGATTGTTTGAATATAGTTAAGGGTAGTTAAGTTCGTTATAGTTCTGAAATGCTTAAATAGCTAAAACCATCGATCTACCGATGTACGGTCATCTGACTTTCTAGAATTCTACTTAATGTGGGGTGGCCCTAACTAGTGGGGCTATACAGTCCCTATTTGGGTCTCCCTTGGTGATCAGCAACAGTACTGTCTGTTATTACTCAAAATATTTGTATTATGATCTATGCTGTTTTACTGAATAAAACACTGATTGATTGATTGATTTAGGAATAGCGTCCGTGAAAACGCGACTTATAATCATGTATCGATCCTTGACGCAATGAGTATTTCAGTCAAGAATGTTGAATGACTCATAAACTGATTTATGACGATGAGAATTATTGTTCGATTTGCAAAAAGAAGCAAAAGAATACAGCTATTAATTAAAGGCTTAAAAGCAAACGTTTCATGTGTTCGATACCTTTTCTCTGGCGTTGATTTTGAAAGATAAGTCTGAGAGGACCATCTCTAAGCCTTCTCTATAGCAAATGCTGAACTTGTCAAACTGCACCACTCCGTGTTCGGGCCAAGACTGTCGAGGTTCCCACTCTGGCACATCCCACGCAGCCTACAGTGTCCACAAAGCAGAAATTTCAACTATTCAGCTTTATTTGCAAATAATTTTTGTAATGACATTTATAATAGCCTAAATCTATTGTTATTGCCACCATCATTGCTAAAATAATTATTGTCATAATTGTCATTATTGCCATTGTCATTATCAGTATCATAATTATTTTTATTATGATCATTATCATTACTATTATTTTTTCCAAAGGTAGAAATGACCCTCAGGCTTTATGATACTACAGAAGTGCGTTAAAGATACTCGTCCCTAACGTGCTGAAGAAAGAGTCTCTGAATGCCACGGCATTATTATTATTACAATAATATTTTATTATTACGATTATTATCAATATCCCTGCATGGGTCGTCTCTTACATTACCTGGTTAGGCGTCCTCCTACATTACCTTGCCTAACCTTCTTTATTGTGTTCGTAGGCCAGCTCTGCGTTTGCAACCGTTGATAATCCATATCTCCATTGGAACACATACCACCATATACAATCCCTACCTCTTTTGGAACACATAACACCGTATACAATCCCTACCTCTTTTGGAACACATAACACCGTATACAATCCCTACCTCTTTTGGAACACATAACACCGTACACAATCCCTACCTCTTTTGGAACACATAACACCGTATACAATCCCTACCTCCTTTGGAACACATAACACCGTATACAATCCCTACCTCCATTGGAACACATAACACCGTATACAATCCCTACCTCCTTTGGAACACATAACACCGTATACAATCCCAACCTTCATTGGAACACATAACACCGTATACAATCCCTACCTCCATTGGAACACATAACACCGTATACAATCTCTACCTTCATTGGAACACATAGCACCGTATACAATCCCTACCTTCATTGGAACACATAACACCGTATACAATCCCTACCTACATTGGAACACATAACACCGTATACAATCCCTACCTTCATTGGAACACATAACACCGTATACAATCCCTACCTTCATTGGAACACATAACACCGTATACAATCCCTACCTTCATTGGAACACATAACACCGTATACAATCCCTACCTCCATTGGAACACATGGCTCATTGCTATACTCCTTGATGCGCTCAACGGCCACAATGTTCGCTTCTATCTCGACCGTCATACGACTAGCGATCGGAATGTGAGGCAGAACCTATCGACAGAAGCAAAAGAAAAGTAAGTCAGTCAGTCATCATTGAAACTCTAGAGACTTCATTCACTGCGGGTCGCATTCACTAATGCAACGGACAGAGAACAACGCAATCGGTTGCTGGCTCTGTACTAGATATCACTCTCAATGTACTTTAAGCATACTTAAATGGTCATCGACATGTGAGTGAGTGTGTTAATGAATGTGTTAATGAATATGTTAATGAGTGTGTTAATAAGTGTATTAATGAATTTGTTAATTAGTTTATTAATGAGTGTGCTTATGAGTGTGTTAATTAATGACTGAGTTAATGAGTGTGTTAATTAATGAGTTAGTTCATGAGTGTGTTAATGAGTGAGTTAATGAGTGCGTTATTGAGTGTGTAAATGAGTGGGTTAACGAGCGTGCCAATGAGTGCGTGAGTTTGTGATGAGTGAGTGAGTGATTGATTGAGTGAGTAAGAACGCGGGTGAGTAGGTGACCGAGTAAGTAAATTTGCTAACACGCTCTCCATGGGATGAACGACCAATCGTATGGCTTTATGAGAAATAAAATGATGAATATATTAATTAAGGATACAGTAACTGGCTGGAACCTGTAAAAGAAAGGGGAGTGTAACCTCTGATGGGAAGAGCCTCTCACCTGGAAGACACTGAAGAGAGCCAATCCTATTGCACCTGGTGTAACTGATGAAGGAGTTGATTTTTCGTCGTTGAGAACCACTGCAACTGCGGCCGTTAGGAATACAGCAAGCGTACCAATGATTTCGTTATAGCACGTGAACAACCTACAAGCACGATAGCAATGTATTAGAACAGAACAGGGCCGTACCGAGCTATAATTGCGCCCTATGCCTAGCTAATTGCGCCCTATGCCTAGCTAATTGCGCCCTATGCCTAGCTAATTGCGCCCTATACCTAGCTAATTGCGCCGTGTGCGTACTGCGTAGCATCCCTTTTGGCGCCCCACATTTTAAAAATAGTGCATTTTATGGAATAATAAGTTATTCCATCCTGAAATTTGCACCCTTTCCACATTTGCGCCCTGGGCCTAGGCCACGCTGGCCCCCCTCGGTACGGCCCTGGAACAGAATCAAAAATGCAGTGCAGTGTACCTTGAATTTGACAGTGCCTTTCAGTGGTCAAGACGCATAAAAGAATCACCCCAGAAAGAACTCTGATTCGGATGGCTTCATCTGCATGATTTGTGAGACCCATATACCATATGGAATCCACAAAATGGGCTTCTTATGTCGTATCAAATGGGACCATACATACCATAGCCATCGTTGTTTAATATCCCGATCAGACATACAGTGAAATAACATGCACTGGTGGTCAACATGTCGCGTCCCATCTTTAGATTTATATAGCGCCATGATCAATGAATAAAAAAAATGGGGAAATGAAAAAGCATTGGCACTCAGACAAGCTCGCAAAAAACGCTGATCAATATTATAAGTTTGCCTCCAGCCGTTAACTGGAATCCATTTAAGCCAACAATGGATAACTTGCCCCAGGCGGACAATGCCTGGTTGGCGAATTCACTCCACACCGTTACCATCCTAACCGTAATTTTCAAACTTCTAAAGCGCCACTCGAAAACTAGGAGCAGGGTTCCAGCTTATTCACGAGCTCTGTAGAACTCTATTAACCCTACCTCCAGCAGGCAACGTATGTACACCATGGTCTGTGACTCTCGTCTGTCAATTGATCGCATTTGTCGATGAAGTTCTGCTGCTGGCGATAGGCTCTGATGGATGCAGCGCCAACGATCGTCTCTTCGAAGTGAGAGTAGATCGGGGACTTCTTGACGGCGTAGAAGCGCTTCAGAGGAATGGCGTTGGCTCCGTAGATCCTCTACACAACAGGAGACAGACGTCATTCTTTCGTCATCATCGTCGTCGGCAGAGGCGGGGATCTTGTCTGACAAGTCGGGACACACGGGTCTAGGGCATTACCCCCAGACATTTCCCCCGGACATCTCCCCCCCCCGACATCTCCCCCCTGGACATTTCCCTCCGTAGGACAATTCCCCGGATTTTTCCCTCTGTGACCCAGCTAAACTATTTTAATAGTGCAAATAAATTTAGACAGCAAAACGAATGAACATTTATTTTAATTTAAACTATCTTTTTGATACAATAGGAATCAAACTAACGGTTGAAAGATCTTCATATTTCACCTTTGCTTTACATTCACTTAAAGCTGTCCCTGCATCTCTCCGACGTTCGCACTCATAACTAGGCTAACGGCGTAATTTGTTAATTTTTTTGTTTAGCATAAAAATAGCCGTTTAATGCAACTTTGTTCTTTCCACGTACGCTAGCTACAGTTTCCACCTCCATCTCTTCGTATTTCTCGTCTAATAATTATTTATCTTACAGAGTAATTACAGATTATATAGCAACAGTCAGGTTAAAATAGAAACTTTGTTAAATATATACCTAAAGCATCAAAGTGAGACACATTTGATTGAGTGATGTTGTTGATTGTTTACCAGTTAACTATCAATTAATTAAGCAGTACACGCCTTCATGATCAACTATTCTTCTATTTATTTTTCATTCAACATTTACCTTAAGTATGAAAGTGAGACACGTTGAATTAAGGTTGCTCGTTGTGTTTTAACATCAAACCCGTTTTTTTTATCACAGAGGGGAAAAATCCGGGGGAATTGTCCTACAGGGGGAGATGTCCGGGGGGAGATGTCGGGGAGAGAGATGTCCGGGGGAGATGTCCGGGGGAGATGTCCGGGGGAGATGTCGGGGGAAGAAATGTCCGGAGGAAATGTCCGGGGGAGATGTCGGGAGAGAGATGTCCGGGGGAGATTTCGGGGAGAGAGATGTCCGGGGGAGATGTCCGGGGGAGATGTCGGGGAGAGATGTCCGGGGGAGATGTCCGGGGGAGATGTCGGGGAGAGAGATGTCCGGGGGAGATGTCCGGGGGAGATGTCGGGGAGAGAGATGTCCGGGGGAGATGTCGGGGAGAGAGATGTCCGGGGGAGATGTCCGGGGGAGATGTCGGGGAGAGAGATGTCCGGGGGAGATGTCCGGGGGAGATGTCGGGGAGAGAGATGTCCGGGGGAGATGTCGGGGAGAGAGATGTCCGAGGGAGATGTCCGGGGAGATGTCGGGGAGAGAGATGTCCGGGGGAGATGTCCGGGGGAGATGTCGGGGAGAGAGATGTCCGGGGGAGATGTCGGGGAGAGAGATGTCCGGGGGAGATGTTCGGGGGAGATGTCGGGGAGAGAGATGTCCGGGGGAGATGTCGGGGAGAGAGATGTCCGGGAGAGATGGGGAGAGAGATGTCCGGGAGAGATGTCCGGGAGGAGATGTCCGGGGGGAGATATCGGGAGAGAGAGATGTCCGGGAGGAGATGTCGGGGAGAGAGATGTCCGGGGGAGATGTCGGGGGGAGAGATGTCCGGGGGAGATGTCCGGGGGAGATGTCGGGGAGAGAGATGTCCGCGGGAGATGTCCGGGGGAGATGTCGGGGGGAGAGATGTCCGGGGGAGATGTCCGGGGGAGATGTCGGGAAGAGATGTCCGGGGGAGATGTCGGGAGGAGAGATGTCCGGGGGAGATGTCCGGGGGAGATGTCCGGGGGAGATGTCCGGGGGAGATGTCGGGAGGAGAGATGTCCGGGGGAGATGTCCGGGGGAGATGTCGGGAGGAGAGATGTCCGGGGAGATGTCCGGGGGAAGATGTCGGGGGGAGAAATGTCCGGGGGAGATGTCCGGGTGAGATGTCGGGGGAAGAAATGTCCTGAGGAAATGTCCGGGGGAGATGTCGGGAGAGAGATGTCCGGGGGAGATGTCCGGGGGGAGATGTCGTGGAGAGAGATGTCCGGGGGGAGATGTCCGGGAGAGATGTCGGGGGGAGAGATGTCCGGGAGAGATGTCGGGGGGAGAGATGTCCGGGGGGAGATGTCGTGGGGGGGAGAAATGTCCGGGGGAAATTTCCGGGGGGAGATGTCGGGGAGAGAGATGTCCGGGGGAGATGTCCGGGGGAGATGTCCGGGGGGAGATGTCGGGAACCGGGACACCCAATGACAGGGGTAGGAAATGTGGGGGACACACGTACAACGTGTCCCCCCTCTGTAAAAGGTGGAGGGACTTGTCTCCCTCTACTCCCAGGATCACCGCCCCTTGTCGTCAGCGTCATAATCAGTCATCATCTACATCGTCATCATCGTCATAATCATCAATCATAATCAGTAGCAAAAGCATCATCATCCGTCATCATCATCTGCAGTAGCATCGTCGTCGTCGTCATCATCATCATCATCCTCAGTGATCATCATCATCATTGCGTCATTTGATAATCCAATCACCGTCAAGTCTTAGCCCTGGGCTCTATAGCGTCATTATCCTCCGTGTCATCGATGTCATTAGGCATACACGTCAAACCCAAAACAATCATTCCTCATAGAACTATTAATTAGGACATCAGCGCCCTCTGCTCTCTGCCTCCTTCTTCTCCTTGGTCACTTAACACTCGTTCTTTCCTCAGCCCTGTCCCTCTCCGTGTCCCTCTTCTTGCCCTTCTGTCTGTCCGTCAGTTGACACCGCTTCTCCTTGCTTCTCGCAATCATTTGTCCTCTAAAACGTGTGATCGTAATAGTAATCTTTCTAAAGCGTTACTCGAAGGTTAGGCCTCGGCTTATTCAAGAGCGAGTCACAGAGTCGGTGGAGATCAGAGTTCGGTCGCCAGGGAGACAAAAGAGGAGAGAATAGAGGAGACCACTCCACTGCCAATCACGTCTTACCTGAGCGAAGACGTTGATTAGAATGAGAGGAACGATGATGGCCAGGAAGATAGGATTGGCCACCCCTATCGTAACGACAGCTCCCAGTAGGAAGCTGACGGAGATAAGCCAGAGGATGATGTCCAGGGGAAGAGAAGCATCGACTGTGTCCATATCCGTACTGAAGACGTTGAGGACTCGTCCAGGAGGATTCGTATCGAAGAACGACAGAGGAGCCCGGAAGAGGCGGAAGAGGACGGTGGAGTGGAGGCTGCGAGAGGCTCTTAGGAACCCGAATGCGAAGAGCAGATAGATCATCGCGATGGCTATAACTGGAAGAATGCATCAAGCAACAGGTCTAATAAATAGCCAAGCTTATTACTAAATTGTGACATATAGTTTATTCAGACGGTTTTTATTTACCTTGTCTGTCCGCCTCAGACTCTCTTTCTGTCTCTTAGGACTGACCTATGATATGACCTATGATATGATATGACCTATGATATGATATGACCTATGATATGATATGACCTATGATATGATATGACCTATGATATGATATGACCTATGATATGATATGACCTATGATTTGATATGACCTATGATATAATATGACCTATGATATGATATGACCTATGATATGATATGACCTATGATATGATATGACCTATGATATGATATGACCTATGATTTGATATGACCTATGATATGATATGACCTATGATTTGATATGACCTATGATAGGATATGACCTATGATATGATATGACCTATGATATAATATGACCTATGATATGATATGACCTATGATATGATATGACCTATGATATGATATGACCTATGATATGATATGACCTATGATTTGATATGACCTATGATATGATATGACCTATGATTTGATATGACCTATGATATGATATGACCTATGATTTGATATGACCTATGATAGGATATGACCTATGATATGATATGACCTATGATATGACCTCATTTCCGATTTGTTTATATGCCTAGAACTGCGCGGCTGTGGACTATAATATTGCTTTTCTTTTTGACTTTAATTATAACAGGTGTTCGTTAAAAACAAAATGAAGAAAGAATTAAAGAGTAACTTAATGTCATATTCTTGCCTGTCTTTGATATATATATATATATATATATATATATATTGTGTATAATATGCTCTGTTTATGCCAAAGAACGAGTGAAATGTCTTACGCTGAACAATTCCAAAGAGTCCGTATACTAGTAGATACTGCTTCTGTGTTAGTGAGACTTTATTATCACACCACATCCTCAGCCACACATTGGCCGTCGCACATGATGCAATGAAGATCAAATGGCTAAGGATTAGCGCAATGAAGACACCCAGTCCACCCGACTTAATGTAAGTCCAGACAACGTGCCACTTAATCTGCGACATAGAAATACACACGTGGACTATAATACAACCATCAGGTAATAAACAATCATCGCACACACACACACACACACACACACACACAATGATATTAATAGACAAGAAAATGACATAATGAAGACCATGGAAGTATAATAAACCGATGATACTTTTAATCATCATCATCGTCCGTTTCCTGCTACTTTTCCTCATCGTTATCATAAAACCCATCGTCGTCATGGTCGTCATCGCCACCGTCGCCGTCGCCGTCATCGTCATCATCATCATCATCACCATCACCATCATCATTATTATTTTAATTACATTTTACTGCTAATAATAATAGTATAATAACAGTAGTAGAACTAATAATAATAATAATAATAATAATAATAATAGTGATGATTATAATAATAATATTAATGATAGTGATACTGATTATGGTAATACTAGTCATCGAAGTAGTTGTAGTATTAGTTATGCTGACGGTGAAATTGATGTCTAGCGTCTCTTACAAATCCTGTTCCAAGGTTTTCAGCGGTTGTGATTGTGTGTCCTCCTGTTTGACCTTGAGTTCCGTCGCTGTCACCTTCGCTGGCCAGAAGGAAGTCGGTAGATAGACTGAATTCCATTTCTGGATTAATTCCTGTTGGTCTGAGGTTACTGCTAATTTCGTCTGCTTCGTGGCTGAGCGTCCTTGAAACTGCCCTTCTATATTATTTGATAAAAGCAAGACTAAATATTACTAGAGGGTGTATGAGGCGATGCAGGTAGGCCACTCACGAAGTCCATGCATATAATATATTATATGAAAAGCTGACCAAGACTAAAGAGTGATAGTCGACGAGACGACGTTGGATTGAGTAAACGGTAAATCAAAACAAGACGTCACGTTAGGCAAGCAATTAAAAACAAAGCAAATCAAGACAACTAAAAGCTTAGCAGATCAAGGCAAGTCAACGCAAGCCGATGCAAAGCAGTTGAGGTAAGGAGCGAAACGCAAAGAAGGCAAGACTAGCCAAACCAAAGCCAGGATTGACTAGGCAAGGCAAAGCGAAACAAGGCGTGACAAGAGTAGGCTAAGGAAGATTAGGCAAAGCAACTCAAGTCAAGGCTAACCAAGCCAAAGCCAGGATTGACTAGGTGAGGCAAAGCCAGGATTGACTAGGCAAGGCAAAGCGAAACAAGACGTGACGGAAGTAGGCTAAGCAAGTTTAGGCAAAGCAACTCAAGGCAAGGATAGTCAAACCAAAGCCAGGATTGACTAGGCAAGGCAAAGCGAAACAGGGCGTGACGGAAGTAGGCTAAGAAAGTTTAGGCAAAGCAACTCAAAGCCAGGATTGACATCATAAATGCAATAAAAATGATGGACGTCCGGATTGAATGCCAGCCATGCAGTAGAAAAAAGTAAGAAGTCTGAAATATTATAACGGCGAAGTAATCTCACCCAAGAACCTCCAGCGCAGACATGCGACGAGAGATCGTCTTCTGTTCTTTAACTGCAACAGAGACCAATCAATTAATTATCAATACACACAAAGGAAAATACGATACAGACAGCACTAGACAAAGAGACGGCGCACCACTGTAAGCAGGCAATCGTAGTAATCGATTCAAACACTTTTATTAATTAGTTGGATTCGGTTTGAATAGATAACTTGAGGTGAGTAGTGAGTACTCACCGCAGGTAGAGAAAGACTGAGACACGAGGATGATCGGGTAGAGTGGATAAGCTGGATGGTGAAGAGTTCGCGAAGATGTGTGGGTTGTGAGTTTTGTAAGGAGTCGTAGGTTAGCAAAAGGACTTTGAATTGAATTCGCATTGGGATGTTTACCCAACGGAGTAATTTGAGGATGGGAGTAATTTGATGATGCCTGGGCGTTTTGGTGACAGCTAGGGATAGCGTGCTTTGGGTAAGTTGCGGTCTCTTGATATGTGTGGATTTAAGGTTGAGGAAAAGTGAATTGAATCAAGTCTCTGGAAACCGGACTCTGACCTTTTTCGGACTACTCTTCGAACAACCTCCATGACTTGACTCAGCGCTCGTGAATACGCTGGTGTCATTCGCTTGGCTTTCGAGTAGTGCTTTAAAAATTTGTAGATTATGATTACGATTACAATACGAACCATTTCAAAAGTAAACAAAGAGTTTTTATTTGCCTGGAACACTCGACTCGGTCTCCGTCGCTTCTGATGACGGAGGGCGGGATATGAGTCGAGCGAATTCAGTTCCAGATCGATTTAGATCCTCGTAGGTTCCATCCTCAACGATCCGTCCGTCCTTCATCACCAGGATTCTATCAACTTCCGGTAGATACCCGTAGGAATTCGTAGCAAAAATTCTGGTCTGGATCATTAAAAGACTTTCGTTAAAATAGAAACAATCGATCATCGACCGATCACGTTCATGATTATGAAAATAATCATGAAGATAATACGTTTACAAATACAATCCCAGTGTCATGATCACTAAGATTTATGTAACCATGGCTCCGATTACCTTCAATATTTGTTACCGTGATCATGATGTCAGTTATTGTGATTACCACGCTTATCACAACCATAAACGTGTATAAGCTTATCGTACGCGTTCAGAATCATAAAAATATCTTTGATCTTGTTTCGTATTTTTATTCTGATCTCAATAAAAATTGCTGCTTGACACCATTTATCAGTGAATTTTAAATGTTGTTGCCCTATGTAACCCTGCAATGCACATTTGACGAGAACCCAAGGGCCCCATATCGGTTCCATACGGATCTGGAAGTAAATACGTTATAATGACAAACAATTGGAATGCCGACCTTTTTCCTGATTATTCCTCTGGGACCGAAGACCTTTTGGAAGATGTGTTGTCCAACATTCGGATCGACTGCACTAAGACTGTCATCGATGAGATAGATGTCGCTGTAGCTGTAGACAGCCCGAGCTATACTCACTCGTTGCTTCTGACCACCGCTCAAGTTCGCTCCCTAACATTCATTACCAACGGGACCAACTGGTAAACTATGTGCTTGCATAATAATATTATGTATAGATGAATGGGTGATGGACAAGTGAATAGATGCGTGAATGGATGCATAAAGTAATGAGTAAATGAATGGATGAGTGGATGAGTGAATGAACGGATGAATTGACGGATGAATGGATATCAATGGATTGATCAATGGATGAGTGAATGAATGGTTGAATGGATGCATGGATGAATGAATGGATGGATTCATTAATAGATGAGTGGATGGATGGATGAATGGGTGAATAAATGAGATTTAGTGGATTGTACGAATAATAATAATAATACCAATAATACTAATAATATTACTGCTACCACTACTAATAACAATAATAATAATAGTAATAATAATAATAATAATAATAATATTAATAATAATAAGCATGGTCTTGGGGACCCACGAGAACATTCCAGACAACCAACATATTAGGTTAGTTTTATAGTCTCTGAGGGATCATATGTACCTTGGGGCACTGAAAAAATAACAATATAAAAAATATAATAACAAAAATAATATATAATAATATAAAAATATTATAATAGATGCAGCTTGCAGCCCTCACTCAGCCGATTGGCTGACCGCGCTGCCCATTGCTACATGCGGCCTTGTCCTTGACAACGAGGCGGTCCGGGTGGCGGTAGGCCTGAGGTTGGGTCTGGAATTTTGTGGCCCTCACAGATGCCACTGTGGAGAGGCGGTGGGCCCGGAGGGCCACCATGGCTTCGTGTGTAGGAGGGCCCAGGGACGCTCTTTGCGCCACAACGCTATCAATGACATCGTTTGGCGGTCTCATCTCAGGGCTCAGATACCGAGCACCAAGGAACCGGTCGGCCTATTTAGATCTGATGGGAAGAGGTCCGACGGGGCAACGCTCATCCCTCGGTCGAGGGGAAAGTACTTGGCATGGGATGCTACAATTGTTCATACCTGTGCTGCCTCGTACATAACCCAGACTGGGGAGAAGGGACCTGCGTCGGTTCAGGCAGCAGACTGCAAAACTCTAACATACGGTGGACTACCTGCCTCCTATGATTTCCAACCGCTCGCTATTGAGACAATGGACCGTTTCAACCTCTCGGCGTTGGATTTCATCAGCGAAATCGGTAGCCGGATTTCTCTTATAAGTGGCGACAGACGTGAGACGACCTTTCTTTTTCAGCTCATTTCTGTTTGCATCCAACACTACAACCTAGTCGCTTTCATGGGCACCTTTCCGTTGACCCCAGAAGTCGAGGCCTGACCCTCCGGACAATAAAATCTCTACATTAATAATCTCTAAGTCCCTGGAAAAATGAAGTACCTCAGGGCATAAAAATTTTAAAAAAAATAATAACAACAACCACAGCAAAAACAACGCTGAAACGATGATAGCATTAAAAACAAAACGATATTATCATTATTATTACTATTATTACCATTATTATTATTATAACAACAACAACAACAATGAAACGGCAATAGAAGTAAAAACCACAACGACGATAAGTGGACTATCGCTGAAATCGTAAGAAAATAGTAACTGAGCTAATAGTAGCGCGTGTCGGATACTAGTGATCCATCGTTTACCTTTGATCCTATTTCCTCCAGTTCTCCTCCAGGTAAGTTCTGGAGATCTGGTATAAGGGCACAGGCCTCTGCGATCTTTTTGAATCTCGTCTCATTGTATGGTTTGTTAAAGCGAATGTTGTCTCTGACGGTTCCGTTAAGAATCCATGCCTGCTGAGGCAGATAGGCCACGTTGTCCTGTTCATAACAGTTCATTAATATTGATCAGGAACCTTCTACTTTATGCTTAGAGCGAATGGTTTTTGGCCCCACCAGCCGATTTCGCGATTAAGGTCTACGAGTTAAGAAGTTGTAGTTGTAACTGTGATAGCAAATTCGTATAGCGCAAGTTTTCAAAGTGCGACTCATCCGACGCTAGATACATGTAGGCTTATCTAACATAATGAAACCGTAATCGAAAATAATAGTCCTGAAGCGCTTCCAAATACAATACGAAACAAAGACAGCCTGCAGCGTAGGCCTACACTGTACATGTCAGAGGTTTTTAGGCGATTTATTGTGGAAGGTTGTGCCTACAATCGCGAAAACATTCTATGCCATTCTATTCTAGAACTGCATGGAACTGTGTGGAACTGCGTCTTTATTTATTACCGAAATTTGGTACCGCCCTTCTTCCAACATTTTCTGATCAGGAGTGCACAGACACGCCTCGACGGCGCAATTGCAGTTGTACTGCAGAGCAATTGTGCGCGAAGGACTTGCTCAAGGTCCCTACACAGTGACTCTCAGGACGAGGGTCGAACCTGCAGCGCACACTGAACGTTACGAAAGTTGTTTCACAGACAGTGTCCGTCACAGAGTTCCATGGAGTCGCCTTGCGCAACAGAGCGGAGAAATATCATCGGAGTTTCCGCTCAAAACTGTGTTATAAAGGATGGTAGACATTGAAACGCAAAATCTTCCTAAGATAAGTTGGACACATTTCCATACCATTGACGGTTACTCTTGAAAGGTAAGACCTTATGTATATTATACTTATTTATTCATGCATTAATTTATTCATTCTAAGGCTAAATTAAACAAAGTTCTCGAAACAGACTGTAGCTTTCAAACTAGTGTGGATGGGTTTTATCTCGTGATCATAACTCCAATTTTATAAGGCGCCTCTAGAATTCATACATCGCAGGGCACCGGCGTATTCATGAGGGCTTGTCTGTTATGCCTGTCAGCTGAATCAGCCATTGACGACTTCGGGTCTTTTCTTACTTACTGAGATGGTAATCTTTGCGGTCGTTGATTTCATCTCTCGCAGAAGACTGGAGAGGAGCGATGACTTTCCGCTTCCAACTCCGCCAATGACAGCCACCAGTTTTCCAGGCGCTATCTTCAGGTTGATGCTGTGGAAGCAAGAAGACGAGGGCAAGTCGAAATATTCAAAAACCAGTTTCGTGTATTTATGCATTCGCGAAAAGTGGCAGAGTAGAGTGCAAGCGGAAGAGAGGTTTGATAAAAAAGTTGAGATAGGAAGATGAGCAAACTGACAAGGCTCTTTCGGGACTCCCTTCGGACGAGCCGATCCAACATAGACTAAGAACTTCAGAGAGGATGAAACTGGAGGCCAAGAGAGAGAAAAACATGATGATGAGTGAGTAGACAAAGACGAATGTAATAGGGTTTGGAGGCTGTAGGAAAGACGTATACACAAGTTTTCAATAGATACGTTGAGGGACATTTAGCCAATTTCATATCTGAGTCGTATTCGTAATCTTAGACTCAAAACTTCTACAGCGTTCCTTGAAAGCAATGTTTGGGGCACCAATTTACACACAAGCGATGCAATATAGCTGAATGATGATGATGATGACGATGATGATGATGATATTAATAATAATAATAATAATTAATAATAATAACAATAATTATTATTATTAATAATTAATAATAATAACAATAATAATAATTTATTTTTAATAATAATAATTATTAATAATAATAAATATTATTATTATTAATGATAATAATAATAACTATAATAATAATAATAATATTAATATTAATAACTATAATAATAATAACAATGCAGCTGAGAGAACACTCAACAAATGGTAGTTTATTAGTACTGAATCTCTATTCATTCTCTGTCCCTTCTCCCCAGTCTGGATTATGTACTCTTAGATCTGCCGTTTCGTGTGGGCTTATGAAATATAGTGAAAGCATTTAATTGTTTACTCTTTGAGGATCGGTTTCTCAGGTCCAACCCAGTTGAAGTTTCCGTCCTCGACTTCGACGGCTGGACCTCCAAAGACCGGAAGTAGGTGACTGTCGTTGGACTGAACCTCATCCTGGTCCATCAGACAGGCCGCTCTCTTCAGAGCAATGAATCCCTGAGTGTAGCAACATGAACAATAATTTTATATTTATCTAAGCGCTGTAACATTTTGGTCGAGCGTCTTGTATCTCATTTGCATTTGTGACTTCAGCGCCTAATGTATTGTATTTTATTGCGTTCACATACTTCTATATCGCCTCTTCCAGTACAACCTAATCCGAGGCGCTACTAGTGCGAAAGCAGGTTTCACTATGTAGGGACCTTGACCTTGAGTCCTTCGCGCACAATTTCCCTGCAGTACGGCTGCAATTGCGCCGTCAAGGCGTGCACACTTCTGAGCAAAAAATGTTGGAAGAAGGTCGCTATCAAATTTCAGAATAAATTTCAGAATAAATACTGAAACACTAAAACATTGTATCGTAATCGAACAATTAAAAAACACCGCTTAGCGATTCAGAATCACTCACGTCATGTGTCTGTCTGATCACTAACAAAGACGCACTGTGTAGGCCTAATCAGCGGACGCCATCAATGAAATTAAGGACGAACCACAATTGGTTCTATTAGGCCTACAAAGAACTTTTGCTTACCTGGATTACATATTGAACTGAAGACGGGAGCGTTGAGACGTTGTAGTTGAGCAAACAGATTAGAGATAGCGTGAGGAAAGCTGACTCTGCGTCTAGTGTAGTAACTCCGCCCGTGAAATAATCAGGAAGGGCGATGAAGGAGCCGAACATTATCAGCGACACCTTAATTACAATTCTAATTACAATTAGATTAATTAATTAATTACAATTACAATCTAACTACAATTGGATTAATTAATTACAATTAGAGGAACAGCTGAATGCAACGTAATTGAAGACAACAGTCAAGTCATGTCAAAATTCTTTATTATTCACGAAATCAATTTATATTCGAAAAGAGCAGAAAATTGGAAGTTATTAATGATTACATAGACAATAGCCAACAGATTTCCATAGTAGCAAATAATAGTCATCTTGTATACCAAGTTAAGCCTGAACCTGATAAAATTAAAAGTGATGCATTTGACTTTTCGAGAGTGGGCGATCGGTAGTTTGAGTTACTTTCTATGAGAACAGCTAAGTCAACGTGTACCCGACCTCTTCAATACCTGAACATAAGTATGGCGCGTTATTAAAATCTCACAACGTCAAATTTACACACGTACGCTTCTTGTATGTATGAAGTACCTCGAGACAAATAATAATAATAATAATAATGATATTTAAAATAGACAAATAAACAGACAACTAAATAGATAATTCAATTAATGAAGTAATGAATAAATGAATGGGCTGACAATGTATGGAGTGATGAGGCAGGTGATGTTTCCGATGGCGTTGAGACAGGCAGAGAACCGGATATTCCTCAGTTCGTCTGTTCGAATATCTGTTACACGCTTCTCGAAAACCAATTCCCAAGCGTACAACTTGATAACCTGTAATGCAAATGTATAAGTCACAATCTCTGATAGTTCTGAGGCGCTATATACCCATTTGTAACTAATCAATGAATAAATGGTAGATCACTTGTACAAAGCAAGTTTAAAACCCTAAAAATGCTATTGGCAGCATAATATTTAATTCATAAAATACACCCTACAGTGAGTGATAGACGCAATGTAGAGGCCAATTCTTGTCAGATATTCAAATACATGCACAAGTGGACAAGATGACGCTGACCAAACGAATACCTTGATTCCTGTTAGAATTTCACTCATCACTTTGAGTCTCTGATCCTTTGCATCCATTTGTCTATCCTAAAATAAATCGTACATGTATCCTTCAAAATAGTGGCGGCGCTGCATGGAAGCAAAATACACAATTGCGTACCAAAAGAAAGATAAAAAATCAATTTTTAACGAAATTATGCTACTTCATGCAATAAGTTTTAAATGAACATCATGTGCGGAACATGCGTATTTCCGCTTTTGCGTACTAAATTTTCAAGGCCAGCGCCTTCACTACGCAAAAACATGCGCGTAATTCGTGGTTTGTATACAGTGTCATCAAACACCATGTTACAAGGCAATCACCAGCCTAGCGACTGATCGACTGACCGACTTATTGACTGAATTATTGACTCACCGACAGACTGAATGACTGAATGAATGAATAACTGATTGACTGCCTGACTGACTGACTGACTGACTGACTGACTGACTGACTGACTGACTGACTGACTTAATGAATGAATGAATAACTGAATGACTGAATGACTGACTGACTGACTGACTGACTGACTGACTTTTGACTGAGTTGGCAGTCGGACCGCCTAATTATCTGACCACCTGTTGATTGATTGATTACTAGATGAAATTGGTTGATTGAAAGAATGACTGACAGACTGAAAACTGATTAAATTTGATTGATTGATGAATGACCGAATGACTGATCGTTTGATTGAATTGATTTGCTGATTGATTAATGGATAAACGAATGGGATAATTGACTAATTGATTACTGATCGATTGTCTGCCTGACTAAATTCCTTACTATTACTAACTGGCTGATTAACTGACTTATTGATTGATTGATCGATTGATTGACTAACTCACTGACTGGTTGATTGCTGGAAAGATTTACCTGTAGCTGTTTGTTCTTGATGGTAACAATCGTTGTGACCAGTGGAACAACGGTGACCATGACGAGCATTCCGATGAGAGCTGGCCAGTGGATCGTTTCGAAGAAGAAGTACGTGGCCAGTGCCAGATAGATGGGCATCGTGACAATTTCGTGTAGAGATCGACAGGACATCGACAGACGAAGAGAGTCAACGGACATCAGATTCACGACGAAACCAATGTCCATGTTCTCAACGACACAAGAGTTCGACAGACGAAGGATCTAACACAGCACAGCATAAATAGAAGAGCCCGGAAATACGAACAATGTGGAATGTAATGGAATCAGCAGCGCTCTCAACGGGCGTCTGTGCTTGGGCCAGAGAACAGGAAAGTCTCAGAGCGTCTCCGGAACTGGGAAGGTGAGAAGGCTTGTGATTTTAGGCGCCGGTACTGTGGAAGACAGTTCCAAGCTGAGGGTACTACAAAGGCAAAGCTCCTGACTTGGTCCGTAGCAGATCGCATGCGCGGAACAACCTCAAAAGTCTTGTGTCTCAAGCTGGCCACACAAGACACATATATGAACATTGGAATATTAGAAATACATACAGAAATAACGGAAAATTAAAATACTGTGGAAAATAAGGAATTGCAGGAAGTAATGGCAATGGCTATGATAACTGCAAATTTATATAGCGTCACGTAATAGGGTCTCTTCAGAGACGTTCCCGACCTAACACGGCAGAACCATGATAGAACAAAATGGTCTACACACGTTTGTGGAACAGATGCAAAGAGAGGCTGAGGAGCTCATGTCGCAGCAACTTGGGCAGTTTATTACATGAGCGAATAAATGTAGGAATTAACATATCATTCAGAAACTAATTAAGAAGCTACAGTATCCTATCACTTAATAGCCTACTCAGCGTGCTCTCTTTGTACCTTTTGCTCGCACAACCATGACACAGTCCAGAGCGTTCGCCAATGCTGGCCCCACAGCGTGGAATGGCCTCTCTCCGGTCATCCACTAACTTCCTATGGTACCCTCTGATACATTATATCGACACCTCAAGGTGGTTCTTTTTGCTCGAGCCTGGATCGGGAGCACCTCTGAGTATTCGTTTTGAAGGGGCGCTATATTAAATTCATATAAATTCATATTCAAATATTACATTATGATTGTCATCAGTCCTAATATTATATCCATCGACTTAAACTGGTCCCAATGAAACACCCAATCACCCGTTGATATAAAATGATCCTTACACTATACCCCTTGATATAATCTTGTCCTAACTTTAATGGCATCCCTTATAAGCGATAGGATTGACCGTTGTGAGGCTCTTTTGTGACATACCTTACGATAGACTGTGGCCGTTATTAGACTCCGTAGATGCATTCCAACCAGATCGTTATCGTAAAGCCATCTTACAACAAGCAGTCCTCGAATTCCGGTTATTAAGAGTAGACCAGCGGCATAGATATAGCCAACCCAAACGTTCGGGTTTTCCGCTTGGATGAACGCTATCAAGCGCCTACAATCAGTTGAGCCAATTAGTTCGGCTTTCCTGTTCACATTCACTTATAAATGACAGTCACTTATTCACATTTAGCATTTGTTAATCTTGTGTTACTCTTTACTGATTAGCGTTCATAGTCTAATGTTTCACCTTAATCTAGAATTGCCAACGCTGGAGAAATCCATTCCGGGACACACCCGGGACAAACCCGCAAAGCTGTCCGCATACCGCTAGGCATATGAAATTATGAGTTTCGAATGATTGTCGAGATTTTCGAGTCCTTATATATTCGAAAATCGATTTGTCGAACCACTTATGATCAAATAATGATTATGAACATTGAGATTATTAAGATGTTGTGTTACAGTATTAGGCTACTCCTGCTGCATAATTAAATGGATTTTGGAAAATCTTAGTGAAATACATAATCTTTTGCGACTACTTAGGCTACCTATTCCTGGATTTTGAAGCAATGCTCGAAACACGGGACGGCCTAGGTCGATTCCGAGACTATCCCGGCAAATCCTACTTTAATTAGGGCTTATTAGGCCTACATGTTGGTGGTCTGTGCATGCGTTCTATGAAGGTACATTGAAATGCCCGTGTGCTTACCTGAAAATAAGAAGGTTAACGAAGAGAAAGAGGATGGTTAGCAGGCGAAGTAGACCACCCTTGACTGTCAGAAACGCCACGGATTTTAGAAGACCAAGGAAGTATTTGCGAGAATGTTTTCTAAACAAAATAAAACGAACATAAAGAACTAATATCATTTTAGTTAACAAATTAAAAAATAAAATAAAATCAACGGTGTCGCTATCACTTATGCAATTGGAAAATTGTAATTGGAAACTTAATTATCACCGTCAAAAGGAAAACTTCGCTTTATGCATAATGTAATGGATATAGGAATTTAACGATCAGAAATTCATCGATTTTTTTTTCTAAACGGCTTCTCAAATAAGCACTTCAAGAGTAGGCCTAAATGGCTAACTTTAATTTTAAAACGATTTTCCAACAAAAATGCCCTACAACAGCGATATATGTAAAAAATATGTAAAAATACATATTTTTTTTGTTACCCTTTCACTTACTTTCCACTAAAATTGTTATCGAAAGTTTATAGTTAACAGAGGAACGAATCAGTGACTCACTCCATATCTGTCTCTGTATTCTGTCTGCCACAGAATCCCTTCTGTATTTCTCTCTTTTAATGTCCCCGTCTCTATTTATCTTTCTGTCTCTTTCTACCTGTGTCTCTATCTGTCTCCCTCTCTAAATCTTCTCTTTGAGTGCTTAAAATAGATAGGACTTACTTAATTAACAAGACATAATCAACACTTTGCTACGTAGGCGGCGATTAAGGCCTACACACTGTCGGCTTATTACATACACAGACTCATGCACACGACCATACGAGCGTGCGTACATACATACTCCTATAAGTAGGCCTTTCTGAATACATGTATGCATAGACTTATGTTTGTACACGCATTCAAACACAGTTGACACACGTACCTATCTGATTGATCGTTAGCGAGGATTGCTTCGAATCTGGGCAGAAGGCGATGACTGAGCTCCGTAGGCCAGACGTCAGGGATATCCTCGTATTTGATGCGACTCCTATAGCCTCGATACATGATCCTTCAACGACAGAACAACCCATCACTTGATGTCCAAGCAAGTTTCTGAAGGAGGCAAGAGGAGCAAATGCCTGGCACCCAGCGATTTTTTGGTTCCGGACTGAGCTCGCAACAACTTATGAGAAATATCATAATCAGTTATAAAAATTATGATTTATGCCTTTACGACTCGAATTACTACTGACACTTGGCTACAATCATGTCAAATTCACGCATTTCTTGTTATAAACACGCCCACATCTGTCAATGAGGTCCGTGAAAGCTCTGAAGGCTGGAATTCTATGTCTCTAAAGGTCGGGAATTTTGCTGTGTAGAGGCACGAAGTTTCTCTGTCCATGTACCAAGAATTTCTCTGCCCAGGGTCCGAAAATTTGTCTAGTTAGGAGCCCGAAATATATCTGCCTGGGGGCTCCGAATTTCTCTGCCTACATGTAGGTGCCGGGAATTTTTTTGCCTAGAATCCAAAATTTCTCTGCCTAGGGGACGGGAATTTATTTATTTAGCGGCCCAAAATTTCTCTGTCTAGAGGTTCGGAATTTCTCTGCCTAGGGTCCCGGAATTTCTATGCCGGGAACCGGGAATTTGTTTGCCCATAATTTATCTGATTAGAATTAATTTGAGCTGTGCAAATAAATCTGACTGGCAATACAAATCAGTCGTTGTATCTGTTGACGAATCGCTGTTAGCCAATGTTAACTATACATGTAGTTAACCAAAGTCTGAGCGTCTAAGTACATGTATTATCAGAAGGCTTACGTAGCAGCCCAAGCGAAGAAAAGTTTCGAGAGAAAACTTGAGGATCTCATTGGTGAGTCCTTCTAAAAATACAGACAGAGAACACGTGGAATTATGTGTCGTTTTCATCTGAATAGTTCTGAATTCATTCATTCGTTCATTCATTCATTCATTTATTCATTTAAATAGCGCCTCTCAAGAAGTCTACTCGGAGGCGCTCCCAGCCCAGCCACGTTGATAAAAATCAATCATCAGCAACTTGTAAAAATAAAGGCGCATTACTCCTATTCAATTCATGACCAACTTCCTTTGTCATCAAAAGTTGTAGGCCTTACTTGACTACATGATATAAATGATAATTTCCTCTCACCGACCTATCGTATGCAGTTTGCGCTTGCTTCTAGAAATTTGCTAGTATTTTGATAAGGTATATTTTTGTGTTCAAGGTAGAAGCACACAACTATTGTGTGCTCTTTTCTGGAGCGTCGAGCAATGGTTAGCACAGTGGCATGCAGAGCTGTGTGAGTTCGCTGTCACGTCCCCTCAGATTGACTAGTCTTCCATTCGCTAGGCCACGGCGTTGGTTAATTAGGCGCATAACTTGATAGCGCCTTGCATAGCTGCCGATAGTTAAATTCGATTTTTGCAATAATAGGTGCCACTCAAAAGCAGTACTAAATTCCAACTATCCAGTTCTTAGTCGCTATTTTACGACACTGTGTGATAATAAGGTTCATTATCGTCGCGCTCCTTCTCTATTGGGACTGGCACCGTCAGAGTATGAACAGTGGCGGAGTTTATATGTTCATGCATATGCATTTGTGCGGATCCTCATGCATATGCATTGTTTGGCGCTCACGCACTTGTCTGACACTCAGTGCCATCTATGATAGACTCTACTACGACTGCTCATATATATTATGAGCTTTTTCGTACTTGCGCAGATTAGAAAACACTAACTCGTTCTTTTTGGCAGTGCATCAGCGGTGCTCTTTCGTCGTTCTGGTACTCGGCCGCATGCTGCTGCTGCTGCTGGGCGCTTTGCCCTCCATCGAGTCCAGTGATGCGGAGAATGGTTCCATCTCGAAGCAGAGAGAAGATGAGCTGAAGCAAGACGAGACTGTAAGATGTCATTCGAACTTCACAGTAGAGTCGGTAGAATTCACTGATCTGAACAAAATACACAGAATGTAGATACTCATCCAATGTGAATGTCATGGCTTCTATAGCGCCGCTATAAGAGCCAACATAACGCCATTCTTTTCTATCATGCAGATTGGTCTTGAAATAGACGAATAGATTTCAAATCACATATAATTATAGTATACGATGTATATCGATAAAGTATATCCTATAGATATGCATGATGGATATGTATAGCTAATTAAACATCGCGATTGAGTTACGTATCTTACGACAAATGAAATAATTCTACGATGTATCCTTACATGTATATGCAAACATCTTAAGATGATATAGGATACGTGCTAGAATATGCAACCTTTTATTCTTTAAAAATTAAACTGTTAACTTAATGATTAGAAATCTCATTAAGTTCCACTGCCTCTCAGTTTTATCAAAGTACTAAATTTAGAGGTTTCAGATCCTGACATTTCAAAAGAGGAAGAAGCGTTTCTGTTCATCCTCAGTGAAATAATTGGTCATTTTTATGGCCCAAAGGTTGCGTTACTGTCCCAACTTAAAACTTGAATATAGCTATTCGTCATTGGACATTGATTCGGTAACAATTTTTCTCAGATAATTAGCAAGTCTACCATTCATGATGATGATGATTTTAAATTTATGTGCATTATGACACAAGATTGGAAAGAAGTTCTCATCAATTAGGGCATAGTTTAATTATTATGGCTACATATGGTAATCTTCTGTGGTACTGAAATAAGGGTTTCTAATTTGTAAACAAGCTCGATCCAGTTATTGCTTACAAGAAGCAAAAAATGAATTCGCTATCATTTCTTGAAAACACAAACTAAACAAATTTTGAACGAAAAGTTTATTTAGATTCTAAAATGCTTATGGAGGATAAAAACAGAAATAGGAATGAGCAATTCATTGCGAGTAAAGTCGATCCTTGCCTCGTGTAATGTCGTGTAGCTGTAGATCATTACCGAGTAGCAAATGGCATAGACCAACCAGAAAACGAAGAGGAATCCTGAGCTATAGACAGCCTTACGAAACTCCCAGGACATAAGGACTGTCACAACCACCTGCAAGAGAAAGGCAACACCGATAGCCACAGAAATATCAAAACACACAACAAGACTACGAATAAGATGGTAACAACATCTACGATGTTGATGATTATCACGATGACAATGATTATGATTAAAATGTATGTATGTATGTGTGTATGTATGCATGTATGCATGTATGCATGTATGCATGTATGCATGTATATATGTAAGTATGTATGTATGCGTGTATGCATGTATGCATGTATCGATATAGGCATGTATAGTTGTATGTATGTAACTATGTATGTCTGTATGTATGCATGCATGTATATACGTAAGTATGTATGTATGCGTGTATGCATGTATGCATGACGCATGTATGTATGTATGTATATATGTAATATGCATGTACATGTATCTACGTATCATTTATGTATGTATGTATGTATGCCTGTATCTATGCATGTATGTATGTATGTATTTATGTAAGTATGTATGACTGCATGTATGCGTGTATGCATGTATGCATGTACATGTATCTATGTATGCATTTATGTATGTACGTACGTACGTATGTATGTCTGTATGTATGTCTGTATGTATGTATGTATGTATCAAGTCACAAAAGTAATAGACGTTATTATTAATGATAACCAGGATAATAATATCCGTGATACCAATTAATATTAAAATCAAAATAAAAACATTGATATCAAATTCTGATAATAATTAATAAAAATATAAGAAATTTCAATTAAACTTCTAACGCCGAACAGACATCAGGACTACATGTATAATCACGATTACGCATCATGAATTTTTTATTATTATGGATGCAGTTAGTCACCATGGTGACCAGTCTGATGCAAGATCCGAGCATCGCACTTGTGAAGTCGCCGCCATGTGGATAAGGAGCTTTGATGGCGACCAGGATGATTTCAGCAACTGACAGCAGGGACAGCAAAGCACCAACCACCTGCAAACAGTTGGCATTCAGACATGCTAGCTAAACACTTATGTGTTCACAGGGGTGTCAGTCCAAGAGCCAATAATTATAATACATCGAATAATCATCATTCTTTGCCTTGATTAGTCTGTTTGTTATGGTTACAAATAAACAAGATTGATTGATTGCGTGATTGATTGATTTGTTGGTTGGCTGGATGGATGAATGATTGATTGATTGAACTTGAAAGTCTTTATTAAACATCATGTGATTATTTTCAACGCAGTCCTTTGGCGGATCTTACGGTATCACATTTTGCATAGCCAGGGCAATCGGTACTAGGACAATTTCCCCCGGCCCTCCTCGTCAATAATTGCCCCCAAGTGAATTACCCCCATGAGAGGTTATGAGATGCTAATAAATGTTTAAAATGTCATTTATTGCAAATGTAATTTATGATTATGTGAATTATGTAGTGGAAGTAGCAGACAAATGGTACAAGTAATTAATATATATAATGTATTTGCGTTCTATTGCCGTATTGCTCTATTTGTTTCTAAAAACCAAGAACTAAGATTATGGACTATGCTACGCAACTTGTCCGTTGTTCTGCGCCTATTGTACTTTCACACAACAGACGACAGACGACAGTTGGAATCCGCACATTTCCTTTGTCGATTGCACAACTTCTTAGTGTCATTATTTGCACTACACCAAGACCAGATGAAAGAATGTTGTTTTATATACAGATTTTTTCATAATTTATTGAGTTAATTTTTCTGATCTGATTAATTGAGTTATTTACTTAGTACTATTTAGACATTACGTAAATCGTTTGCTCGGAGTGGTAAAAATTTAACAAAGAATATGGTTAGATACAAATCTGGCGACAAATCAATTAGCTAAATACTACTATTTAGACATACGTTTAAATTCAACAAAGAAAAATCAAAATTAACACTAAATAGGCTACAAGGGGATTCTATGGGGGCAATTGACTCGAGGGGGGGGGGCGATTGACTCGGGTGGCAATTGACCGAGGGCAATTGACCGGGGAAATTGACCGGGGGCATTTGTCCTGCTACCAGGGCAGTCGTACAA
The DNA here is from genome assembly GCA_959347315.1 of Bimastos eiseni. Taxonomy (NCBI): domain Eukaryota; kingdom Metazoa; phylum Annelida; class Clitellata; order Crassiclitellata; family Lumbricidae; genus Bimastos; species Bimastos eiseni. The sequence goes on from OY365819.1 coordinate 16,666,080, forward strand.
GTCGTCCGTGCATGCACGGGTCGATTTCATCTTCAAATGATTCCTCGCCAGGGTAGACATTCTGGCAACCTTGTGACAGGGCAACGTCTCTTTGACCTGGGCATTTGTCCTGGCTCGCCTGCTGTAGCGCCGCCACTGGGCCGTTTGCCCTTGAACACCGGAACGGTGCTGCGAGCCTACGAGATCCGCACATATGGGCGACTGAAGCGCACGTAGCAAAACCGTAATCGCAATCTAAAATCATCTAAAAGACCACTAGAAACCAAAGCAAAGGGCACCAGATGATTCAGAAACGTTGACGATGACCCATAAGACCCATTTCTAGCCCTGACCAGAAGGCCTAACGATGATAACAACCTCCCTCCCCCTAGAAAAGTGCGATGCACATCGACGACCGTTGGATATAATAGGTCGAAAACCAAATTGCGTAAATTCCAACGAAACTAATTCAAAATCCAGGAATTACCCAGCGCAGAAGAAGCCACGGTCAAACGCCGCTACCAATTAGCAACGATTGGTACGACTAATTGCCTTAATTCTTAATAAATTAATATACTGCTTCACTCATGTTTAGTTCAAGTCTTGTTGGCCTATATATAGATGGCGTCCGATGATGATGAGAGTGATGATGATAACGATTATGATGATGACGACGACGACGATGATGATAATGATGATTATGATGATGATGACGACGATGATGATGGTATGAGGTACTTTTGTATTCATATTGTTAATGCCTATTGATGCGCTGAACTGGACTGACCCTTATAAGAACTGATTAAACCCTGTTCTCATTCAGGATTTATCAAACGCGGATGCTCATGTAACAACCTCGAACCGGTTTCAACAGTGGTAGTGAGCTATAAAAATCTCCCGGATGTATCCAACCTGAAGAGCCGCAGACTAATTGCCAACGGATACAGTTACCATGGTAATTAATCCGCTGATGGACCTCTGCATTGTGACGAAACTGAAAAGCTCCCGGATGAGAGGGTCAGCCGACTAACTAGACAACACAATGATTGGTGATTTAGTACTTGCTTTCCGCAATTGACTGATCAGATATCCTACTCTTCAAACGCGAACAATAATAATGTCTCCTCAACTCTTGCGCCTGTCATGAACTATCTCTCTTCAAAGTCGTTTACAATAGGTCTAAAATAGCTAAATCTGTCGCTCTTGATGCAAAGAAACGATGATATGTATTTGCATGTATGTGTTTAGCTATATGTTTGTCAGATAACTGTTCCCTTCCCATATCACAAGTATCCCAAATAACACTATAGCAGGCCAATGAATTTGTATATAGATATTTGAATAAATTACTACCTTCTGCTTATTTGAACTACCTCAAACCCCTCCAATTAGCTAATCCTTATTGTCTTATAAATGTTACTGATTATCGGCCTATTTTTCCTCGTACAAACACACGTAAATTCTCAATTGCATACACTTGTCCTATGGCCTGGAGTTGCCTACTACGCGAAATACGGAATATAAATTACTATGAAACATTTAAATACCGATTCCGTAAGCACCTATTGACTCACTCCACATGAGCGCCTATTTTTTTTACTATCTATTCACTCTGTATATTTTTTACTAATTAACTAGTTAAGTCTAGAAACTTCCCACCTTACTAAATATACCAAATTTGTTAACCACCACTACTTACTTTCATCTTGGTAATTGGGTGACCCTGCTAGCGGGATTTCGGTCTCTTGAGGGTTTTCCATTATTGTTTTATTTATTACCCTGTGTAACATCAGATGGTATTTATGAAAATCTAATTCTCATAACTAAATGAATAATAACGTACATGTACATTGTTCAGAGAATGTTTTACCTACGTTTGTATGATGATGGTGTAATGATGAGCCTTTGTTTTACAAGCCACTCAAACAGTTATAAGTCATGAAATAATATTAGTTGAGCCATTCGTCACGTTTACAAGTCTTACATATCTCGCCTTTTAGAAAACCTATCGGGGAGGAAAGATGGCTGAGAAGTCCTCTTGAAGAGGCGCCACGCAAATAATCTTAATGAATAAATGAATGTTAACAAGCTGGCACTTATATCGATGCCCGCAATTCAGCTAGCAATGTGAGGCTGGCCTAGCTTTCCACTCCTTAGGGGAATGCAAATGAGCAGTAGGACAGGTGGTCGTCTTGAAGCTGACCACTCAGTTAAATTCGATTCCTGTTAAACTTGTTATCGCCTGCTACTACATGTATATCATAATTGTAAACTTGCAAGCATATCAGTTTGAGTTGATGAGCAATTGTCATAAATGTTTACCCATGGTGTATCAATGAGCCCTCAGGATTTAGAAAAAAGTTCCTACAAGGAGCAGAAAACTTGCCTGGATTGCCAGACCTCGTCTTTGCCTTTCAATGTAACCAAGTTATGGCGTTGGACACAAGTAGATAGACGCGGGAAAAGATGTGGATTTTGCGTTGTGGTCACCAATGAATGGTCTAATAATAATAATAGAAATTTTTATTATTATTTATTATTATTATTATTATTATTATTATTATTATTATTATTATTAAGGGTGTGTGAGTTCCGGAAAATAACAGACACTAGGAAATACGCGGAGATACCAATGCATGGTACATGCTGTTTCCTGCCCAATTACCACCTTAGCAACAGCTCCTATGAAGCTCCTAAAAACAATTTAATATAACAATGAGTAGGCCTACCACCCTTCATCAGGCACAGATGATCATATAATTATGAGGCCGACAACTAGCGGGGTCACTTGTAAACATAACAAGGCCCTCTATTCGGCAAAAACTCTGGCTTACAAAGGCTAAATTTAAACTCATGCGGACCTGTATACAGCAACTTGCGTCCTGTTGCAGACAGATCACTCGCTAGTTCGGAAGAACACCTGATTGAGACGCTATATAATTAACCGATATCATGAGGCATTTGATAAATATATGGGAAGCAATAGGTTTCTACAGGAAGCTTTAAATTGTAAGAATGGTTCATATTTTGTATTTATTGTATAACTTGAGCCACTTTCATTAACAATATAGCCAGTTTCGTGTTTTAAGTGCTTTCTAGCTTTGGCCACGATGAGTCAATATAAATATATATATATATATATATACATGTTATTTAAACGACATCAGTAAGAATCAAAGCCCTCGAAAGATCCTAGTCTCCCTCCCGCCAAAAGGTAGGATAAAATGTCGCCTGTCCGATCTCTGCCGTCAGTCACCTTCGATCGATAAGGTGTGTGTAACTGTAGCCTATACGTCAAGTTGAGATAAGAAATTTTGGATTTTCGCAATTGACTGTATAAGAAGTGTTGCGTCGGTCTTTGATAATTGAAAGTGTGAAGTTCGATGGCCCTCGCTTTCATTATCGAATATGATCGTGATTGTTCTAGTATAAGCGCTCGATTAATTGAGGAGCTTAAGGCTAAAGTGAAGTAACTGGCCAATTTTTCCCAAGTACATTTACTTGCATCACTTTAGCAGTAAGCGCCACAATTATTTCTGTGTAGATTAAGGTGCTCTTGTGGATTTATACGGGCTCTTCAAGTAACCTTGGATTATTATCATTATGTCATTTTCAAGATCGGCCAATTAGTCGAAACATTAAATAATAGAGAATAGATTTTAAAAGTTTTTTTATTTTTCTGCTTCTTTCTTTTCATCTTCATCATACATTTCTTCCTCTTCTTTTTCGTCCCCTTCTTTCTCCTGATCCTCCTCTTCCGCCTCCTCCTTCTCCTCCTCCTCCTCATCCTCAAACCTCATAAATCCCAAACAGAAGCGGCATATATGTTATGAGAAGAATGTCTACCAGTTTGATGATGTTGAGCCAGCCCCTTGGACATCTCTGACACTGTTGGACCTCTGGACCGATTTCCAGTCGAAGTAACAGGACATAAAGAGGCGAAAGGAGCCAGAGAATAAAGCATGGAATCCAGACAAGCGCAGTATCTTGGAAGCAGAAACTGATGACTAGATGAGACCTGTTAGTTATCAGAGGATCCTGTACAACAATAACAATATGCCAAATGAATGCGCTATATAAAGTGTCAAACACTTAAAATTGACTTTGTTCAGCAGAAGTTTTCATTAATACTTTTAAGGAACATTTTAAAAATAAGTTCCGAAACCATTTGTGCAACACTTTGTGTAATAATATCAAGCGATAATTTGCCTTAATTTCAAATTGACTAGACGCGGTATGATTACAATCAGAGTAGCCTAAGAAAGAGTAAAACACAATAGGCCTATCAACTTATACTTACATATAGGCCTGCTCACAACTCAGATTAAGAGCGGTACTTTTGAAATAGGCTAAAATGCAGTTCCTAAACCACCTTATTGCTGCTGCAAAAATGTTTCGCAGTGCTAGTAAATGAGGATGGCAATGATGATGATAATTGTACATTTTTATAGCGTAACTTTTAGTGAGACTCATCAGAAGCGCTCACGACCTCACACAATGAAAGCACGATCGAAGAAAATAGTCTCAGAGTATTTGCGGTAAAGAGGCAAAGAGCTCATGTGGCAGGTAGCTAGAGAGGGCTTGTTCTAGGTGGATATGCTTGAAATATGAGCATAATTATGGTCATTTAGTGACAATTACTGATGATGTATTTAATCAGTATACAGAATGACTGTGGAGAGGCGCTGCACAGTGTGATAAGTCACTCACCAGAAATACTTCATTTTCTCCGCAGAATGCCCTCGTCAATTCGTCTCTTGTTTCGTTACTGCCTGCGAAAATACCGTCCTGCATGGCCGTGGATGTTCAGCCGGCGTTATTTCTAGACACGTGGTACTGTTTAAATGCCACAGACGCAAAGCACGCGAACGCTTTGAATACAGAGGAACTTCCGTTAAGGCAAGCGGACCCTCTGATCCGGCGTCTGGTTACCAATGAAGCCCTGCGTTAGAGTTTTATACCGCAATGCTCACGTATATATATGCACGGGTGTGCTACGATGTGTTGTGCCAGGTTATTGTTCAGGCTAATTCGGGTGACTAATAGTAAGTCAAAATACCCGGCCTATCGAGGCCGTTTGGGCTGCACCATAGACTGGCCTATAACCCAGCACACGGCGTCCGGGAAGGAGCAATGGGGCAAATATCCCATGGATTTGGCTCATATTTACCAAAGGCACTTATCAGCACTTATTCAAAAGCACTTAATGGTATTTCAACAATGATTTCAGACAGATTTTTATCCAAATTAGCAAAGAGAAGCTAAAAAAATTACAGATATATAAAACATTGTAAATGTTTGCTTAATTATTTTGTCATCTGTGAAACTTCAAGCGATTGAAGTTCATTCCAGAATGTTAAAAAACATTCATCAATATAAACCCTCGGTTGCCCCCCTGCTAACATTTCTAAACTTTGCCCTCCTAAAAAAATTCCTGCAGACGCCAAAGACTAACGCCTAACTAGGCCAACGTGTAGGCCTAATTAAGACGGGTGCTGAGGTCAAATTTCTAGACACATGCCGGAATTTTCTGACTACGTTTTTCCCTACGAAGCACCGGGGTTTTCCGCTTAATTCGAGTGTAAATGGATTGCTCATTAACTCTAATTATTCACTCACGTGGCTAAGTCACCGGGTATAAGGCGGATACGGAACCTATCTTTAATGCGACGATTATTATAGTCAACAGTTGACTGTCTAAGAGAGGAAGGTCACGCCCGATAAGCAGGTCTTGCAAATGAACAATATCTTGATCAAAGCATCAATCCGAGGGAGGATAACTTCAGAAGAAGATGCATGCACGGATGATTGCATTGGAGAGACTCCCAGCCTAAATTACCTATAAACTTTAATCCACAATTGCAGCGCGGATATACACTACTGGAAAGATCTTTCAGAGAGAATTCATTGCTCTAATGAGATCCAATCAGATATATTTTGCTATAGGAATTTATATAGCGCCACTCATATCGTAATGCACTAGAGATCGGTTGATGGTCGCCTCTAAGCAGGATGGCATTGCCACATCAATCCGACAAAACGGTTGACGTAGTCAAGGCGGTTGAGGAGACCACCTTTGAAGCGAGGCAACATGAAGGGGAGTTGAAGCTCCATGATTTCCCAATTGTAACTGCATGGAGTAGCAGCCTTCTGAAGCCAAAGCCTCTGTTAAATTTTTATGGTAGTGGAAACAACTAATTTCATTCCGAACGCAGATAATGACACTAGGCCTATTGAAGTTTTCAGATCTGACTCCTAATGCATGTACAGTAATAACAAGTCTTCACGGTGTAGAATTACTTGAAACAGTTCACTCACCGGATAATAATTAGGGATCCTGGAACGCATATGGTTATTTAGGAATAAGTTTTCTGATTTTAAGCACAAAATAATCTCAAACTAAATAAAATTAATCTTAGTCGTTATAGAATCTGTTTATTTTCTTACCAATGAATAAGTTGGAGTGCGCTTGGTTTCGATAGACGCTTTGGTAGTTTGAACATTACGATGACGATTACGATTACAATCGAGAGGAAAAACAAGTTTATTTCCAAAAAAATGTCTTACCGAACGTAACGTGTATTTTAGAGAGCTAACGACGTTCAAGTGGTTCATTGGGAAGAAATGCTGGCAGTGGTTGTTTACCGCTTATCTAGGAATGATCTTTCTGAGGTTTGTTGGGTTGAAGCCATAATTGCACTAGAGGCCCTAGTGGGGCTCAGACCCAACCTTAGATTGTTTTGTGCTATTTGTGTTATAGGCAAGGGGAAAAAATGCCGCCTCTGTATGCTTGCTTTGTTTAACTTATTTTGAAAGAAAGAAATGTGTTCCATTGAATATTGATTAGTCCTGTGGTAAATAAATAATGTCTGTAGTTTACTTTGTAGAAGGATTATAGGCTATCATAGACCTGTATAGATGTTTAACAATCAAATCCTTCAACTGATCCATTTATAACTAATAGGCCTACATACGCATCCAGTCTCCAGAATCAAATTGCATTTCAGGGTTTTTAGTTTATGATTATTTAATAATATTAATATTAATTTCTTCAAGAAAAATAAGTCTTTCTTGCGTTTGCAGAGGAAATTCACGAACTATTTCTGTCAGATTCAACTCTTGGGCAATCTTAATTCGATAGATATTGTGGCTAAACAAACCGTAGATTTAAAAAGACAAAATATGTGAATAAAACTATGAATAAGTGAAAGTGAGGCATTTACATTTTACTAATTTTTTCAGTTTTGTTATATTCTCATAAAATTGATACCAATAAAAAAGTAACAATTGTCTAAGCAATACTTATACCAAACCCAAAACTCTAGTCCTTACATCAGACACACACCTACTATTAGCAGATCGCCAAAAGGCCGACGAAACAGAGGCAGTGAAAAGCGAATAGGCCTATAAGGGAGATCGCCACATGCAGGCATGCATGTAAACACGCGATAAGGGAACATGCACGCTGTGAGATTGAACGATAGTCCAACCTAATTGATGTCAACACATTTCTGAAAACAGGAAGTAGGGTTTGAATCGAAGTAACAAAAGTTCATATATATATATATAGGCCCTATAGGCCTCGTCATACATGTACACTGTGATGGAGAGTCTGTATTACCCTGGATCTCTGCCTAACAGTCGGATGCTTTTGTTCTCTTTATCTCCTCTGCCACAGGACCGGCTTCTATCACAAGTTAGCTACCTATAGGCAGAGGTGTAACAAGGTTTTGAAAAGTGGGGGGCATAATTAAAAAAAATATTGCGCGAAGAGCAAAAAATTTCCCCCCCACTTTTTTAATTTTGCTCCCCAGAAATTTGAAAAATGGGGTACACAAATTATCTTAACAAAAGTAATCTTAAAAATCCAATGGATAAACATAAAAAGAACTGATTTGAGGGGAAATGGGAGGGGGCCTGAGCACTAAAACTGGGGGGGCTTTGCCCCCCCCCATAGTTTTGAAACTTGGGGGCCGGTGCCTCCCTGCCCCCCGCTTGTTACACCCCTGCCTATAGGCCATATATATATACATATGATTATATATCCCTTATTTCGGGAAATGAAACTTGCGATATATGCATTGAGAGGGCACTATTGAAATGCACAAATATATATGGGCCTATATGCATGTACGCACCTTACATATAATTAGGCATATGCAGTAATGCACACATATAAACTTACAGGGCTTACACAAATTCTGTGTAGGCCCTGTAAGTTTATATGGGTGCATTACTGCGTTTATGCTTAACTAGCTGGGGCAGCCGGTGCCCGGTAAAGACAGATTTTTGGCCCTGGCGAGGAGGAAGACGGCGGCCACCCCTGCACTGGGTGTCCGAGTTGTTCCCCGAGCGAACAGCGAATGTTTCAAGTGAATAGCTGTAAAAGTGTACAAATCCATAAACGGAGAGACAGACATATTCAAAGAATCCAGATATACATGTAAATAAATAGTGTTTATAGTATATGCCTACGTGACCGACTGTATGGTACGTGTACGATATGTCGCAGGTGACACGATCTTGGCGAAAAAGAAGGAAACTTTGCTTTTATGGTGCGCCGTAGGTTTTAAGACCTGGGGACCAGGAAGAGGGCGGCTGGGGTTTCAGGAATTCCTTTACTGCGTGTCCCAGGTGTTCCCGAGCCAACGGCGAAGGTTTCGAGCCAATAGCTGTAAAACTGTGGAAATGCATCGCCGGACAGAGTGACACACAGAAAGTCTTCTTTATTTGTAAGATATTAATATTTAAAATTAATAGTTACATGAATACATGCATTACTACATCATACACACATATTATGGTCGATGTTGAGTTCATATGCTCATATTTCAAGTCTTATTCAACGAAAATTCTCGTTACATTGCACGACAAAAAAAATTGTATCAATAGTTAATTCCTGATTTGAATGGATTCAGAACGCCACGCTGTCTCCCCAGCCTGACCCCGTATACTCAGGGATGGCAACGCAGTTTGACCTCGTGTGGCCTTGATTTGACTAAGCGCAGATAACTGAGCTTCTATTTCTTACGACCACACTTTGGCTTACATCGGGAAATTTTTTTAATTTGCTTTTTTCTTTACACCATAACTTCCCGCTAAGTAAGCCCCGCCACATTATGTCACAACGCAGACGCTGGGTTTCTACCTAAACTTTGGGTCATTATAGTCATGAAATTAATTAGTATTTGCTTAATTAAGGTAGCTATCTGTTCGCGCAATCGCCGTCATCAGGCCTTCCATTGCCAAATGGCTACCTCGCCTCCCATTAAAGGGGACGTCGCATTGGGTACTTCTACGCACACTAAGTACCATTAATGCGTACCGGCTAACGAAAAGGCTGACTCTGCGGAGAGATACTATACGCGGATATGTACGGACTGTGATGAGTAATTGGAATTAATACATCAGATGGTAGGTAGACGCCTACACGTGAAGCCAGTTTCCGCACACATTCATTACTTGTATGGAAGACAGACACGATGCGGCCAGCTTATAAATACCCGTGATAGAATGTAGGCAAGATTGTCGATAGCTTGTAGTACGATAAGGAGCGACGCCACAGCAAGGAAAGAAACAAAGAGAGAGGTAATCATGCGTGACAGTAACATAAACAGCTGTTGTTCCTTTAAGACTCTATAGACAATGAATGAGCTGAAAAACTTCTAAGGCGGTCGGAATAATCTTTATAAAACCGTTGAGATCTGTATACATCGTTGCTTAGTTTAATTGATAATTCCATAAAACATCGTAAAGCCATTTGAGTCTAGACGTGTTAAAATATTTTCTACAAGATGTTTGCTTATGATAATACCGTAGTTTCAGTTTCACTATGACAAGAATCATTGGCGTCGCCCTCCTCTTTTATCCAGGCTTGGGACTGGCAAGTGCTAATTTTGCTCAGACGTAGATTTTACAGAGACCTGTACATGTACGTATAAGTGAATATGAGTTGTATGAGTCTTGAATTGTAGCCTGTTTTGCAGTTATTTCCTACTATATATGCACCCGTAGGCCAAAAATCAATACCGCGTTTCACTTCGTTGCTTTTCGCACTCTGACAGTGCCAGTCCCAAGCCTGGATAAATAAGGATGGCAACGCCAATGATTTTTGTTGTCTCACAGTACCGTTAAACTGAAATTACTACTATAATCAATGTCGCGCATAAAATTATATGTCTAACAAACTTTATTTCACTACGAAAACACAACAGACAAAAATTAGAGATCGTAAGCAGACGTGTAAAGCTAGTCAAAAGATTCTTGATCATAAACGACAGTAGAATTACATCATTCAGAGTTCAAGAAAACAAGCAGTGTCCATAGTGTGCAGCGACGACGGGCGATAGTGTCCGCGTTACTATGACAACGCCACCGTCCAGCAGTTCGTTATTGGTGGCGGTTGATGCATGTCCTAGGCAACACGCTGACGCTGGCTAAACGTTTCGTCTTTAGTAGGGAGCGTTGAATAATAGCTTACGTTAGAATCTGAACGACCAAATCACGCTGCAAAACGTTTGTAGCTAATCTGTTAGGATAAGAATGTTCGACTACGTTGGCAAAACGCCTTCACAAAACTTTAGAAAGAGCCAAATATGATAGCTAGCACCCAAATTGACTGAGTTTTAATTCTATGTGATTTGCAAATAAGTAGACAGGCGTGATTTTATTTACGGTTAAAGTGACAAGCGTGGAAGCTGTGCAACGATCTCTAAATGCATGTAAAAATTATGATTGTAAAGATCATTTAAAATAAGATATTATTATTTCCACAGGCGACGATTGAGCACAAGGCACTACAATATTCCGCAACATCGTCGTCATGGTTCCCACAGACGGTTTTGGAACTGGCTTCCACGTGGCAGACTACGTCATCTTCGTCATCTTTCTAATCATTTCCTGCGGGATTGGAATCTTCTACGCGTGCCACGGAGGCAGACAGAAGACGAACAGTGAGTTCCTGATGGGCAACCGGAAGTTGCGCACACTTCCGGTAGCCATATCGATCGTCGTGTCGTTCGTCAGTGGGGTCTTGGTCCTGGGACATCCGGCCGAGATGTACACAAGAGGGACTCAATTCAGCATGCGCATGGTTGGTCATGCATTCGCCTGTGTTCTGGCCACCATTATCTTTGTACCGATGTTCTTCAAGCTAAACGTCACGAGTACATTTGAGGTAGATATTGAGCTCACTTGTATCAGATATCTGTAGCCGTTTACTCAATTATGAGTTTATTAAGAGCCTTGTGTTGAGAAATTTCTCAAAACGAAAAATAGTTCATAACAGTTCATTTACTAATACTGTAAGAACGCCGAGGGTTCTACATAAAACTAGCTCTACTATTATATTAGATGCTTAATGAATTAGATTATGTTAGGGGAAACTAGCTACACATGAAGAGACAGTTAGAATACAACTTATCTTTATTAAATACAGAGAAGAAGAGGTAATAATAATAATATATATATAATGATTGTGACTAATACACAACAGTTACATGTACTTACTAATATGAGTATGGATGAGATGATAACGACCAAGTCCTAAGATGATATGAGTTGACGAGCCTGACAAGATAGCTAGAGTTCTCCGGAAGTCAGACTGCAAAGTTCCTAACAGTGCTGTAGCTTATAAGTCACTTTCCTCAGCCAAAGAGGAAACTGGCCTATCCTAGGACAGACTACTTTGATTGGCCAACTACTGACCACTCAAGGTATCCCTAGAATGTGGGTTGACTGTAACTGATAGAGCCTACACGAGTGACTGACAGAACCTATACTGTCTGAATTAGTGAATGTTCATCTAAAACTAATGTATAATAATGATCTATATATATAATTTGTTCGAGGCTATCTATTGTAATGTAAAGTTCATAATAATCACGGTTACAATACTGCAAAAATTAATATTAGCCATATTTTGAAATGATACTCTGGCAGGTCAAAAAGGTGATCTTATTATATAAATTTTAATATATTGTATTGAAATAGTTCTTGATGAATACAAATTTCAGCTGATCTTCAATGTTTTAAATGCTTCAAATGGTAAAAAATGTAATGCGTCACAAATAGCATTTTATTTTGAGTTCCTAACGACAGTTTTCCTTTCCTTCCAGTTCATCTAGTGCATTTCATTTGCGTTTCCTTGTGTCTATTGTAGTATTTAGAAGCGAGATATCGGTCGAAATGTGTGAAACTCATGGGTACAATTACAGTTCTAATGAGTATGGTAAGCACGTTTCAAAATAATTGTAATAATATCTTCAATTTTAATTAACCGTAGCGTCCCCGATGGATCATGTAGAACTATAGGCCCTAGTTTGGGCCAACAAATTATGATCAGGAGAATAATGGAAAACTATAAATAATTGATGGGCTACTATGAACTTATGGTTATTATAGTATACAGATAAACGAAAACAACCAATTTAATTATTAATCTGTTTATACATTTGGTTGCTTTATAAAGATTAAAGTTGTTATAATTCTAAATAACGGAAAAGTGAAATCAATAACAACATCATTTTGACAAGCTACAATCTGGGACCAATATTATTTTTTAAATCTCGGGGAATCAAGTATAGGCCTACTTCGAAAATATTGGATAATGAAGTTTACTATTAATGACAATAAACTCAGAACCGTAATTAACGGCGGTGATGATAACGACATTGATGAAGACAATGATGCATTGCTTGGCTTCTTGTTCATTCCTCATTCTTTGTGAGGGTCTGAACATAGACTGTATAAAATTCCGGTATGTGAATCCATATACTTGCAGCTCATACAGGTGGGAATCGTGTTGTACGCTCCAGCCGTGGCATTGCAGGCAGTCAACGGGATTCCAGTCTGGGCGTCAGTGCTAGTAACATCCATCGTTGCAATCCTATACACTACTCTGGTAACTTTAGACTTAAATAGTTTACCCCGTCTGCTTCAATACGTTTTTATATCATCGATGATGCATTATTATCATCATTAGTATCACGATCATTATTCGTTGAATCTTCTGCCTAGGATTCATTCAGATGCATTTTACAGTAGCCTTAAGACGTTTCTTTTCAGCAAGGGTTGAGTCGGGAGCGCTCCTGAGTAGTAACCTTAAATGTTATTATTATAGTTATTATTATTATTATTATTAAACGAAGATTATAATTATTATTATTATTATTATTATTATTATTATTATTATTCATCATTGGCATTGCCAACGGATCTGTCATCAGGCTATCTGGGTCGCCGCTTGTCAGTGGATTGTAATCTTGACATAGTGCCCTGAAAAGCCACCGCATTGAAACGTTGGATCAATGCCGACAAGTTCTGGAAAAGGAAGTTTGTCTCTCGGGTGTCACCGGTAGTTGTCGAAAGTCGGCGTCCAGTCTCAGACAGAAAGGCGAGGCCCTCATTATTGAGGGGACCGAAGGTTTCTATAGCGATTGGAACAAAAGTGTATTTCTTCTCTAGCTCAGAATATTTTGTGTTTCCTTGTGGCTGCTATCTCCGCCACTCCTCCGGCTGTGGAGGAGCGGCGGAGATATATAATAATATTATTATTATAGTAATATAATAATATTATTATTATAGTAATATAATAATTTTATTATTATTATATTACGGTATTCATAATCCCTCAGGCGATCCAAACAATATCCGGAGATGTGATGATTTTCTGGAACGGCAAATCACTCGGCAGTGTGAGGTAGGGCAAATGTGCCTCTGAAGGCAATCGCATTAAAGCGTTGGATTGCGGTAGATAGGCGTTGGAAAAGATAAGATGTCTCTCTAATATCCCAATGCTTAGTGTTGAACGTTTACCCAGATTCTTAATAAAGTCTTGTCCAGTGATGTTAATAGGGCTTGGGGTATCGAAGGCCAACCGGTACAAAATGATGGTTGGCCAACAGGTGGACGTATTTCGCATTCTTTCTTGTGGCCGCCATTTCCGCTGCTGCCCCTGCCGCAGCCGCCGTAGCATGGAAGTAGGATGGAGCAACCGTGTCTGTTATGGTTGCGTTCCATACGAGGCTGCTTCCTCCTCGCCATGACATCAATGTCAATCCGTCTGCTCTTTTCCCATCCGTTCGCTAAAGTCCTGGTGGTTCCTTGACGTCTTGCGTGAGACTTCCTTTTATGATCGCATGTCTGGCAATTCGGCCCGGGCCTAGACTACATGATGGGCCATGCGAACCATCTGCTGTCACCCTCGACCCACATGGACACGTGTGAGGCTCGCATATCATCGATCCAAGCCTGAGATCCACTGTCACTCTGATCGTCGTTTAGTCATCCATATTACTACTATTTCTGTTATTATAACTTATTATCATTATAATTAAAATTACCATTTATGTTGTCATAACTTCTTATTATTATTACTAATACTACTATTTCTATTCTGATTTATTATTATCATTAATACTATTTCTGCTATTATGATTCGTATTATTCTCCTTCACTTCCCCTTTCTATTCATTCGTCCCCTCTCCTCGCTTACTATTCCTGTTTCCTTTCCCCTCCAAATTCCATGCGCCTTTCCTCTTCTTCTCTATCTTCCAATCTCCATCCACTCCTGAATTTTCCTTCCGCAACCTGAACTGCAAGATATCCGCCACCTGAAAGAGGAAACTCACCACAAATATTATTTTCATTGCAATAATCAACCATAATTTATCCAGATTTTTTCATACATTCAATATATTTTACTTAGAGTATAACGATTAGCGAACATCACCTGTTGATCCATGCACCAGAGATCATTAGATCTTATATTGGCAAAAATGTGGAGATCCTCCCCCCTACGTGGATGTGCATTTTAACGCATGAGGAAACCTAAGATATTCGCGATTCACTTTACACTATCTCCCAATGATGATCGAAATTATTATCTCAATAGTTCTTTAGAAGGATTTATTTTGATCACATATCCTTCTTCGTCTTGTTTTCACCTTTCACTCGTCAGCAACAGTGCGGTGCTGACCCTCCAATCATCTTTGAAATATCTGTTTGTAACAAGTTTTGTCTGTAGCAACTTGAATTAATGAATGACCGCATATTGATCGATTGATTAATTGATTGATTGATTAGGATATTGGGGCATTGGAATATTAGAGATATTAGAGAGACATCTTATCTTTTCCAACGCCTATCTACCGCAATCCAACGCTTTAATGCGATTGCCTTCAGAGGCACATTTGCCCTACCTCACACTGCCGAGTGATTTGCCATTCCAGAAAATCATCACATCTCCGGATATTGTTTGGATCGCCTGAGGGATTATGAATACCGTAATATAATAATAATAATAATAATAATAATATGAATAATAATAATAATAATAATAACTATAATAATAACATTTAAGGTTACTACTCAGGAGCGCTCCCGACTCAACCCTTGCTGAAAAGAAACGTCTTAAGGCTACTGTAAAATGCATCTGAATGAATCCTACGATGTTACTACTGAAGAAATACTATGCAAATTTGGGGATGCAATTGCACTCATGGAATAGTTATGCAAATGAACAACTTTGTGACTGGCTTTGTAATCGTAATCGTAATCTCCAATCTTCTAAAGCGCCACTCGAATGCCAATTAGCGCAGGACTCCAGCTCATTCATGAAAGCTAAGCCTTTATTGCATAGCGTCTGTGTAACGTACCTTCGTGTTGTGGATATTTTAGGGTGGGATGAAGGCCGTCATATGGACCGATGTCTTTCAGGCTTTCTGTATGGTTGCTGGAATGTTAGCGATCGTCATTCAGGTTAGTTTCTTCGGCACTAGGAAATCAGTCACCCACAGCAAGCCATCATGTACGACGTTTGTCAGCTAATTTCTATCTATGAGGTAAAAAGTTAAAAGGAGTCCTACGGTTGATAAGCTGTGAGCTTGTTTACCACTTATAACCAACTAATTCTTCTATCCCAATTGGTGTAGATATGCTTACTTGTTTTAAAGCAATTACATTTTTATATTACTAATATGTTTCATTCAACGAAAATTGAATTTGCAATGTATTTGCAGATATAGACTACCCACACGTACAAACCAATTGAGGCAGACCTACTTGTCCTCTCTAGTGCAAAGCAGCATCGAGAAACTAGGTTTATTTCTAGCTTCTCACGAGTTGCTGTCATAGCCTATCAAGGCTTGTTAAAAACATTGACGTGTCAAATACTATTTTATCCCGACATTTGTGTTCCTAATTGCAAGTAATTTAGGCATAGAGGCCTACACGTAACAATACATGCATGCATACATGCATACATGCATACATCTCTAAAGCACATTTTTTGGAGGAATTCCGCTCGAGAGGCGCTATTTAAACGGGCTCTTAGATTAAGAAATATGATAATGACTCCAGTATACGTTTAGCCATACACTGCATGCAATATAAATTGACCTACAATACATCTCGTTGATGTTCTTTTCTGTTTGTTTCAGGGTACAATAAAAGTCGGAGGTTTTGAGAAGGTTTGGGAGCTCAGCTCACGCGACGGAAGAATCGAGTTCTTTAAGTAAGAGCAACGTTCATACTTATTCAAAGATATATCTAATCGAAATGATAAAATATCCATCTCCAGTTCTTCACACCACTGATCTGTTACACAATATTTTCCGCATAGATCGTAAAAAAGGCCACATGCGACACGCAAGCCAATCACATGCGGTATGTTTTGTACGCTGATGCGTAGCCAAAGACTTTAATCACTTAAAAATATGGAATTCGCCGTAAGGTTCATACTTATTCCGCAATCAACGCCAATTAATATTGTGCCTAAAAATTGGTCTATTTCATAGTTAACAACAACAGCAACATGAACAAAAATATCATGCCAATTGTAATTGCAAATTATATGCGCCGCCTCTACTCCTAGGGTGCTACTGTTGGCCTACTCCTACTGCAACTACTACTGCTACTAATAATTATAACAGTAATAATAATATGTTTTCATAATGATAATAATGATGATAGCATGTGTGTTGCTTGTAAATTCTTATAGCTTTGATCCTGATCCGACGGTGAGAGCGTCCTTCTGGTCAACGGTGTTCGGTGCCACCTGCATCTCGCTCTCAGTCTTCGGAGTCGGTCAGACAACAGTTCAACGCTACTGCGCCCTACCATCACTCCGACAAGCCAAGCAGTATGTATACACCTACATAATTATATTGACTTTACCTTAATACACCTTAATAACAACCTCATTCGTCCTGATTTAAGCTACCTCATCGTACCATGTCTTACTTTTTCCCCATATACCTTGCCATTAATTTCATTGATTTGCCTCACTTCATCTTTACTTACCATTACCATACCTCTGTTACAGATTACGTTATCTTTTCTTACCATTACCATACCTCTGTTACAGATTACTTTATCTTTTCTTACAATTACATACCTCTGTTACAGGTTACTTTATCTTTTCTTATACCTTTCAAATCCTTTTCTTATCTGACCATTCCTAGCGTTGCTGCATCTCTAAGTACTTTCTTGGTTGTGCTCAGATCTCGCTGTATCATTTGCTGCTTGCAATGCAGTTGCTCTGACACATTAACATCTGTTCGACATGCATTGGTGGCCAGTGCGTGTGACGTCATTGACAAAAGGCGCCATCTGGATCTATTTTTAGGGCTGTGATGCTTAATGCCGTCTTTCTCGTTCTCCTCTACGTTCTGGCGACGGCTGTTGGTCTTGTCATCTACGCTTTCTACGCAGACGTCGGATGCGATCCACTCCGCGCCCGTTACATCACCAGCCAGAATCAGGTGCACTTCCGTTCCATAAGTCAAGCAAACGCTAATCTAACCCGTCGATTACTATAGCGCCTTTATCTTAATGCACGACACTGATAGTCACGTTTGTTGGACCAATATTGTGCATTAGCAGATCGCCGGTTCCCACCAGTGGTCTATAGGAGGCTCTGGGAGCAAATCACTCGGCTGTTTATACAACTATGGTCGGTTGAAGTAAAGCCAGTCAAAACTATTCTAATCCATTGACTGAAATGCCACATGAAATACAAACTATAAAAACTGTTTATCCTCGAACTTAAAGCTCATTACATATCTATGCGGGCAATTCTTTTATTTAAATATCTCACCTAAATTGAAGTTGACTATATGACTAATAAACCGATGTTTCTCAATGCATTTTCCAAATACGACGACGCTTGTGCTGACATCTGCTAAGATGTTAAAATTCAACCAAACAAGATGTGTTGTTCGTGTAGCGACGCATTTACAGCCGCAACTCAGGAATTATTGCAGGCCTTAACATAATATCCGGCCAACAGTTTATAGATAGATCAGTTCTTGGGTCCTGCATTGGGCTCAATTGGCATTCAAAAGACAACACGATATAGTTATATTAAACAGCATTTATAACGTAACAAACGAGACATTTGTTTTGCCTTTCAGCTTGTACCATATTTCGTTAGCAATGTGCTCAACTATCCTGGGTTACCCGGCGCTTTTCTGGCCGTTCTGTTTGGAGGAGCATTGAGGCGAGTACTCTCATTACTACGTTATGTACCAGTTTTTCGATCGGTTGAGGCAGAGATTGTTTTGAATATGCGCGTTGGTTCAAACAAGAATATTCTGGGTATTACAATGTAGCACTTTAGTTAGTGCACTATATTGTTATTGGACTTGGTTCTGACGGAACAGTTTTTAATAGATTCATGTACCATCGTAAATGTAATTTTCCATGGTCTTATTAGCTTCACAGGAAGAAGCACCAAATGCTGAACGTGGTTTTGACTCTCGTTTCTGTTTCGTTGATTCTGACATGCGTTGTCTGTTGCGTGCAATGTATTTAGCACCATGTCAAGTAACCTCAATTCGGCTGCAGCTGTAACCTGGCAGGACATCCTCAAGTACTTCTTCGAGAACCTCACGGAAACGAAGAAGACCATGATTACAAAACTACTGGGTTAGTCCCCTCTCCCCTTCAGCCCTCGCTATTCATCGAGCAATAAGATCAGGCGCTGTCCTACCCTATACAAAGATAATTATATCCGAGAATTGACATGGTCATTTGAAGTCAAAACCTACGGGGATGGCGGGAGTCAATAATTCCAAACGGCATTCCATTATTTATGGAAAGTAGTTGGAATGGGGACTATGACATAGTCACATCAATAGGAACAGGCTATAGCATAGTCCCCATCAGATAATAGTTGATAGAGTAATGTGATTGGCCTGCGTATGAATCCTTCTCTGACCGGCGTTCGCGTCTACTGTACATGTAGGTATGCCATTGTTCAATGATCGCCGAGTATCGTCATCCCAATCCCTCTTCTGCCATTCACATTAGAAATGATCTTCTCGCGTGTTTACATATATCAAATATTTATAACAATTGGCTTAGTTTTCCCTAATTAGTGTGACCTAGGCATGGTCGTATTTTTTTGGCGGAGTTCAAGGAATAGGCCTACTTAGAACAATTACCGAGTAATTTAATTATTAAACCCTTCAACTTTTTCGACTAAAGTTACGCCCCATGGTGCACAATGCACATATGTGCTAAACGAATTCTTATTATATCCATTGAATTTTTATTTTTGAAACAATTCACGTCTATTTGAATAAAAATATCATTTTTGCCTATTTGATTTATTATTGATGTATTAATTTTTTCATTATAGTGTTGATTTACGGAGCAGTGGGAATTGGTATTGCCTTCACCGCGAAATTCATGGGTAGTCACGTTCTGCAGGTAAGTCATTCATCGTAGTCATCGTCATCATCATCGTTGTCGTTGTCATCCCCACCATTATCATCATCATACCCACGGTATCTTGACAATATTATATTACGTCATATTACATAATCCCAGATAATAGCATAAAATATGAATAACCTATACCAGGGCTATTCAATTAGATTTAGTCAAGGGCCATACTAGAGAAATCTGGAGATGGTGGCAGGCCAGAGGCTCAAGGAGGGGTTTGGGGAGGGGGGCTGCTGAGGGTTTGGGGAGGGGGGCTGCTGAGGGTTTGGGGAGGGGGGCTGCTGAGGGTTTGGGGAGGGGGGCTGCTGAGGGTTTGGGGAGGGGGGCTGCTGAGCACCCTCCAGTAAATTTTAAAAAATGATACATTTGCAAAATATATAATATAATTCAAATAATTATAATTATAATAATAATAATTCAAAAGCATAGATTTAAACAAAAAATCCTTAAAATTTTACAATTTTGGCATAGGTCCACGGGCCAGTTGTTAGGCCTTCGCGGGCCAGATTTGGCCCGCGGGCCGCTAATTGAATAGCCCTGACCTATACGGATATGAAGAAACCTATATTCCTTTAGTGTCATAACGCTCGTACCACACTCGTTATTCTTTATCCGCAAAGAATAATAGGCCACTACGATGCATTAGTTGAAACTTCATACATAATATTCGTGCACAATGTGTTCAATGAACCTTTTAGATTTTTCGTACAAGTAATCTTTTTATTTAGGGTCTGACAGCAGTCCTTGGAACATTCTCAGGTCCTACTTTAGGATTGTTTATGCTCGGCGCTCTCTTTCCGTTCGCAAACAGCAAGGTAAGATGTCCTCATTGCACTCGCTTGAAGACTATCATGGCCTACTATTTCTTTTCAAGGCCAGGAAATGAATTTAATGACCAAATGAAGAAGACGCAGGCAATAAATATAAAATAATGAACATAAACGATCTAAATGATTTTGATATTTCCTTCATCTACTAGTTTTAACACAGCATAGCCTACTCCCAATATTTGTGCCAGCATAGTTTCTTAATCAGGGCATTCTGTAGACCCCTAAATGACACTTTTGACCGGATCAGGTTCAGTGTTTGACAACGGTCGAAGTGGCAACTGATCGATTGATTCCTCGCGCATTATATGAAAAACATCAGAACAGCCATTGTGAAGTATTATTAGATCTATATGTGTATATATCGTTAGAGAAGTCCTCAAGTTCAACCAAAAAGTATAATATAAATTAGCTTTAGTTACAAGTAGTTAAACATGAGTATACCTTTTCCAGAAACCAAATGAAACAAAGTTGATCTTCAGGCAGAACAGAGTAATAAAACAGTAACTTTCAACACAATCTTGTTGGTAATTTGACAGGAAACAGTCAGTAGGTTTAAGAATAATAATTTGTCACAAAAGAGTAATAGCTAAAGTTTAACCTCAACGGATCTGGCAAGAACGATCGCGTCCGATCAAAAACACCAGTCTGTCCCTTACACTCCTTTATAGATGGCTTATATAGCTATCACCACACCTCTTTCTAGTCTAGCCACTAAACTACCGAAGGTAAATACACATTACCATCCCTCATCAGGATTCATGCTCATACCAGCGACATAAGTATCAGCAAGATTATGCAACAATATATGTGTATATATATGTGTATATATGTTCGTGCTAATGTATATATATATATTTAATGTAGGTCTTTGTATCTGAACTGTATTAAGTGCATTTGGGAATTCCTCTAAATGAGTTTGAACATATAAAATTATGTCTAACGGAATCGAGAAGATAGTTTGTAAAATTAATTCGAGCGGAGTTTAAAGTATGTGCGGATCGAATGCCAATGGGAAGATTGTTCCAAAGAGATGTATTGACGTTCGACAGCTAATCAGCTGACGATCTTCACGGGTGAATAAACGAAGCTATCTGCGACCTGATTGAAGGGACGCCAACTCAAATAGCCTTCGTCTGTGCAAAATTGTAAAGCCAACCAACGAGGCCCGACCAAGAAGGGAATCTTGAATTTGAGGATGTCCTTGACAGGGAGCCAGCGGAGTGTATTCCTCATATACAGTATGCTGCGATATGAGAAACTTTTGGTGGATTTGCCACTGGATGTTTGGTGCAGTTTTGGACGGACTGGAGTTAGCTGCCAACGTAGCATGATTTTAGACAATATATAGAATTACAATAGTCTAGGCACCTCAATACGAAGAAATGGAGCAAGGCCTCTGCAGCGCTAAACCAAAGATTATAAAAAATGAGATCGGATGTAATAATAATAATAATAATAATAATAATATATAAGCCTATATCTGAACAGATCAGATCATAGCAATTTAACAATTATATTTTCATTTGGACCTCAGGCTTCTCAGTGTCTTTCCATTTATCCTGCGCTATATAATAATTTCTGCCGACGTGATGCTTAGGGTGCAGTGGTTGGCTGTTCGATCGCAACAGCCTTCAACGTCTGGATCGCAGTGGGTTCAATGCTCCTCAATCCACACAAGACGACTCTCCCAACCAACATCGACAACTGCAACGCCACTGTCACGTGGTTGCCCCCATTCATCAATGAAACCACGTGGTCCTACTACGGTGAAACCAATGTCTCTTTACCAGGGAGCCAGTCACTCTTCAACGGAAGCACGACAACATCACCTCTCCTTACATCGGCTTCGAGCAACTCCAGCAGAGACTTTTATAACGACACCACGATGACATCGCTCTTCAACGCTTCAAGGTTAGATAAGTGTCATTGTACTCTAGACACGTATGGTAATACAATCCAGAAAGTATCTAATAATTATGAAGTCAAAATATTGCCCCTAGGACTAAAAAATATCCCCCTACCTGAAATTGGAGGCATTTTCCACCGGAACCCCATCTGGACGCCTATGACCAGCCCCCCCCCCCCCATCTCGACACCGATTCCTCCAACATGCAGTGTACGATGAGCGTGCTCATTATATATCTGAGGTGGTAAAGTGTGGTGAAGAGGAAACACCGTTCTATTACTGCTCTGCCTAGGAGTTAACCTGTACCTTATCTATTTCAAAGCGTCCACCGTGTTGGTATGCCTCTAGTAGTGGAGACCTTAGTTACAGTGGCTGGTAAACTTCAATTCACCATTATCTTTATCTTTGCCATAATTCCCTTCGATAATAGTAAAGTAAAAAGGGAATGTAAACTTCTAAAGTAATACGCCTGCCATGTTGTCAGACAAGAATGTCAACTCGCAAGAAATTGGCAGTGCTAGACTTCAGTGTAAGGTATGCCTAATTAAGTAATGTACATGTATTCTATGAATAAAGATGGTTCAATGATTTACAAGGCAAAATGTAAACACAGAGGAGTAAGACAAGGGCAATTAATGTGAGTGCGACTGTATAAGGTGCTACATTCTCGTAGTTTAATGCGTTTAGATGTGTTTGCGTGTCTGTGAAATGAGGCGCAGCTATGTTGTACACCTCTGCGTTGTGTGTAGGTGCGTGTGCCTATGTGTGTGAAACTGTGTATAGGCCTACGTGTAACAATGCGTCTGATGTTGTTACAGTGAAGTTACGAGAGTATCGTCTACGCATGTGTTGGACTATCTCTACACCATATCGTTCAATCTCTATCCTATCATTGGTCTGATCAATACGATGGTCATTGGCGTCATCGTGAGTCTGCTAACAGGTAGGCACAATCATAGGTATATTTACCTATCTCAATATTTGTTTTCTGAACTTAACAACAGCTCCTCTTTCAACGCTTGATTGGCTAGAGTGTCATTTTCTTACGTGCCAACATCCTTGCTTAACGTTACCTAATCACCTTACATTTCCTCCTTGCATTGCCATTATCTGATGTGTTAGCATCCTTGTAATTGTAATTGAACATTTAAGTAGCGTCTTAACATTGTCTCATTAACTTCCCTTGCTTCATCAAGTCGTTGGCGCATATGCACCGCCATCTGGTGATCAATATATTCTCTTGTAAATCGATAGGTTCTGATGACATTCGTAAGATCGATCGTCGTTTGATGATTCCGTTCTTTGAGCGCCTCTGCTGCTGCTGCTGTTGCCTCCTCCCAGCATCACTACGTCGGTTTCTGCGATGCGGAATCGACAACGACGCAGATGAGGAGAAGTCTGAGACAGAAGTAGATGACGACGCGGATGGTGGCTGCTGCCAATCATGCGTGACGAAGGTCAGTGGTACAGAGTATAGACCTAAGTATCTTGAATGGCAGTTATATGATATTCTACGTAGCCTACGTATTTATATAATGTAAGTAAAATTAACTTAGACAATCTACTATAGGGACTAATACATAATAATAAATTAATATAATACGTACCTAGCACAATATATGTTATAATTATGCATATGTGATCTATTTTATAACTAAGGAAATAAAAATTATTTGTTGACAGTTTTTCCACTCGAATTTCCGTTAGGCCTGCTGATAAAATAGTATCAGCTGTTGTTATTAAACTCGACGTTTTCGTTCATGGGTCTATACAATTCTGTCAGCCCGGTCCCTTTTAGATACCTATCTGCTTGTTTGGTTTCATGTCTTAACAACATAGGTTTTCGCTTGTTAGGTTTCCAGCAGAAACGAAAAGCAGTCGAATAAACGGCAGAATTCTAGTCGTTGCTATTTCAACGCAAATCACCAATTCCAAGTTGGAAAGAGCAACGGAGAACTATTTAGCGCTGGACCCACTCTACCCGCTCCATCAGTCGAACTCAAGCTCATAAAAAAACTAGAAGATTTCGAAGATGTAGAACTCTAGATATAATATCATCATAGGCTAAATTATGTTAGCCTAGAGCTCCTTCTGCATGAGTGGCAAAGTCAACGACTAAGGCACCTATTATAGGAACGCCATAATTATCAGGGCCGTACCGAGCTATAATTGCACCCTGTGCCTAGCTAATTGCGTTTGTTACAATATTTATTTATGACAGTACATGCAGGTTATGCGGGTTTCTATTGGTGCTGTGTTTTTGTCTCAGTACGTTGACTTTTATGACTGATCTCACACATTATGAGACTAAATGCTTCACTAAGGTAATGCTACTGAAGTCACAATGACTGTGATTTTCATTTGTTTTATCATAACTAAAGGGTAAAAACACTGTATGCACGACCTGGTAAGAGAATTCGAGTAAACAGTAGGCAACACTTTCGTCAAGTAATACGCTCCAGGTTTTCCCAGTTCTTTTAGAAAACTGCTGGACTTCCGAGTGTCTGTTTTAAAGAATTCGAGACGATTACAATGATTGTGATTTTTAAATTTGTTACTAACGAAATGTATTCGCCTATTTTTACCAAGAGTTTTATGATTGTTTGTGCAGACTTTTATTGTAATTGAGTAGCAAGATTTCTCCAAATCATTCATATAATTTATAAACTTCTTTCAATCCTCTTTACTGAAGCGCTTCTCTCCACTTTCCTACTTTAAGTACTTTCCGCTTACTCTTTCATTTCTGTAACAAGTGATTATCATTGTTGCCATAATTCCTACCTCTGTCGTTTTATTGAATTACATATTTATATCAAAGTTGTGTTTTTATCGAAAGTTACGACACTTAAATTACCATCACCATCATCACCACCACCACCATCACCATCACCTCACCATCACCACCACCACCATCATCATCATCATCATCAAGCATCATCAAGCATCATCATGCATCATCAAGCATCATCAAGCATCATCATGCATCATCAAGCATCATCAAGATCACCATCACCATCATCATCATCATAATCATCATCAAGCATCATCCGCTACTGTTGTTGCAACTGATGCTATAATGAAAATGCAGTGGGATGACATAGGTTTAACCTTAGACACACATCACTTACACAGGTCCAATAATATAGCGCCTCTTCAGCGGTGGCTACTTCGAATTAGACAGCACAAGGCAACGAATTTACCAGAATGGTTTCAACCGCTTATTAAATAAATGCATAGAAAGTGGAAGCTGAAGACGCATCTAGCATGCTATAGCCTGTTGTTACGCGTTGTTAAGCCTATAGGCCTACAGGCTCTATGCTACAAATGCAAATATTGAGCACGTGCATATAGTTTAGGCGGAGACTTGGTCCTCGGTTGGGGCTCAAATCCAAAAATAGGGTTTGAGGACATGTCAAAAAAAATTCACTTCCAAACATGGACACAGTAAAAGAACGGACAAACAGTGGAAACACCAGAAATGTATCAAATTTTATTAAATAATGGAGGATTACATAATATATAATTCTCCACTATTTCTGTTGTTTTCCACTATTTCTGTTGTTTTCCAATTATATGCTTGATTATAATATATATAATCATCCACTATTTCGTAAAACTTACTACATTTCTGGCGTTTGCCACTGTTTGTCAGCTAGGTATGGAGGCAGCTCCATACCTAGCACAGGTAGAGCAGAAGTCTCGACTGTTTCTTCTCTGGTGAGTGCTAAATAAAGGAAATTGGATAACAGGCGAACTATGAGGCACATGTACTACAGGTCTACAGATAAACTACTTGATATGCATTTTAATAAATCGTGTGACATCCACATCAATAGTGTGTGCGTGCGTGTGTCTGAGCCAATTGCTGGGTTCCTAGCCATCTCAATTGACAATAATGACCACTGCCCCCCCCCCCTCCATTAACAGCATTGAACAGACCTCTGCAATAGACAGCACTGACCACACAGAGCAACAAAGGAAATCTTTTAGGCGGTCCTCAGTACATTTGGTTCGAGATTCGATTGACAGCATGCAACCACGCCTCCACGATGTATATGCATGCTTTCCTTGGAAAAACGAACGGGGCAAAACTAGGCCTTTAATTAACCTCTCTGTCCTCTCGATTGTAAGTCCAAAACACTAACCAATAGACAATGATCAGGCAAAGGGGTTACAATTTTCAAAATGCACTGACTAACCAGAAGACCAGAAGAGTGCAAGTCTTTGACCATGTTTTTAGCCCTGGATATGTATGTCTGTATGTATGTATGTATGTATGTATATGAACATTTATATAGCGCCCTACAAGAACCTCACGAGGGCGCTTAGCGAAGCTACCTAACAGTTCTGAAATAAATGCGTCTTCAATAGTCCAGAAAATGTCTCCTGTGCTAAACACAGTGGAAGACTCCGAATCGGTAACAGCAAGGAGTTCCACCGTAACGGTCCAATGCACAAAAAGGCGCAGCCTGCCCGCATGGCGGTACGAGAGCGCGGAAACACCAGGGACTGACGCCCCAAATGGCTGGCAACTGGAATTATATTATGGTATTTATATTAAGTAACCTATATTATGGGGTTGACTCTAATCTGCAGTAACTACTAACTGGTGAATCGCGACAGACAGACATATTGCTATGCATCTACCATCTCACTTGTTACTAATATAATTGGTAGGCGGTTCATGGTAGAGGATAATTATTCTCCTCACATGGGTGCTGCCCTGAGCTGCTTGTAGGTTGTGTTGACATTTGAAATCGAAATCACAGGACGTACATCGAGTCAGCGAGATTCAACTGATATGTTAAATAGATTTATTAGAAATATTGCAAAAATATTACAATGTCGAATATGTATAAATATTTAGATTATAAATAAGATATCATGCTGGAATGCACCAATTGACATCTTTGACAGCCACACCAGAAATAGCTATGAGCAAGACACCTAAACCAGAGGCGTCCAGATGGGGGGGGGCTCCAGAGGCAAATTCCTCCAGTTTCGGGTAAGGGGATATTTTTTTAGTCTCAGAGGGGAATATCTTGCCTTCCTGACACTTGGGACCGTGGCTTGCCTCCATCACTCAGAGGGATTGACGCCCCTGACCTAAACCAGGAAATACAGAACAGGATGTTAATGTAATGTAACGATGATGATATTTCCTTTTTTTAAATTAACAAATTACAAACTCTAATAAAATAAAGACAATGGCAAATTATGAAATCCCTTTGTATTTCCTGTAAAATGTTGCCTAGATCTTGTTCTCCTTTATATCTTAGTAAGCACATCAAAAATAATTAGACTTAGAACTGGCTCAACCAGAGTAGGGGCAGTGGTGAAGCTAAGGTCTGCGGTGACCCCATGTAACCATAATGCCCCATCTTGACTGTCTTTATCTTGTCAGCTTGAATCCTTCTTGTAACCCAGCTGAGTTTGGTAGGCGGATATCAATGGGAATAGCAATGACGCTCACTTGAATGGAAGCGTTATTTAGGAGTGAAGAACACATTATTGGAATTTGCACAAACCATTGCTGCAGAATAATACAGTAAGTTTACATAGAAATTGAATTATAAGCATTGAACATTGTGTAGGACAGGGATGGTATTTATTAAGTCTACATTAAGTAACAACATTTTAGTGTCTAGAATCTAACAGCTGCCACAATCATGAAAATTTTTAATTTTTCTCATTGCTTGATAAACAGAAAAATGTGTACAACCTATAAAAACTCGACTAACCCCAGACAGGACACCAGTTTTCAACTTTTGGGAGAATGGCCCAGACTTGACACAGCCCCAAGTTCAATGCACACTTAGAGCAGCCACAGCAATTTTTTCACGAAAATGATTGACTTTCATATCGTAGCTGGTACTGAAGTTTCAAGAACACAAGTTGCTCATTGGAAGTTAGGACTGAAACCATTTAATCCTTCTTCTGCCTTCTCCTCCTCCTCCTCCTCCTATACCTTCCTTGCATCTGGGCTTCAATTTTGGGTCTTGGATCCATGATTAAAAAAAGAATATGACTACAATGCCATGATTCCATCGTCTGGCTAATCTGATGTTTTGAAATGCTGCTGCTGCTGTTGTGGTTTCAGCAGCTGCTGATTGGAACCATACTCGTCTGTCAAACAGAACATAAGGCAAAAGTAAGAACTCCTCTGCTGATAACTAGAAAGCTGTGTTTTGCACTCACATATGTATGAATGCATGCTCACCTGTACGTATGAATGCATGGGTGAAGGGCGTCATTAAAAAAAAAACTTATATAGTGCCCCTTCAAGGTAACTACTTAGCAGGGTAATGCATGCATGCATGTGTTATTGACAAAAGTAAACAGTGTTTAAATAACTAGAGGAGCCGCCTCTGATACGAAGAGTTCAACTGATTCATTCACCTCTAGATCTGATGACAAACACATTGCATCCAAATGACAACAAGAGACAGGGGTCATCCAAATCACAACAAGAGACAGGGGTCATCCAAATGACAACAAGAGACAGAGGTCATCCAAATCACAACAAGAGACAGGGGTCATCCAAATGACAACAAGAGACAGAGGTCATCCAAATCACAACAAGAGCCAGAGGTCATCCAAATGACAACAAGAGACAGAGGTCATCCAAATCACAACAAGAGCCAGAGGTCATCCAAATCACAACAAGAGACAGGGGTCATCCAAATGACAAGAGACAGAGGTCATCCAAATCACAACAAGAGCCAGAGGTCATCCAAATGACAACAAGAGACAGGGGTCATCCAAATGACAACAAGAGACAGAGGTCATCCAAATCACAACAAGAGCCAGAGGTCATCCAAATCACAACAAGAGACAGGGGTCATCCAAATGACAAGAGACAGAGGTCATCCAAATCACAACAAGAGCCAGAGGTCATCCAAATCACAACAAGAGAGGGGTCATCCAAATCACAACAAGAAAGGGGTCATCCAAATCACAACCCCAAACAGCAGTTTGCCCAGAGACTAATATGGAAGGGGCATGCAGCCGCAATGTATCAGCCAATCAGCTACAGTCTTTAATGATATATTGTGGGCGATGTTTGTGATCAGCTAAATAATGAATAAAATGACATCCGGGTACATAGAGGGATAACTTTGAACACTTAATAGCCAAAGATTTCTTATAAATTTATGCTACTCCAGTCAAAAAATCTTCCTGGGAAACACATTTTATTTATATTGCAAGTTCTATAACCTAATTCATTTTATTTTGACAACAAAAACAAATGCGGCTGCCAATTTATCCTCAATAGTCACGGATATGACCAAGTTTTCAACGGCTTCATATCCCTTCCATATTAGACCCAGGTCTGCCCTTCAAAATCCACAGATCAACCTCAACTAAACCTCAGTAATGCACTGAAGTAATACATCACATTGACATGCACAGGGAATAAGATCAGGTAATGCAAATGTGAAACAAAACGGGCACGGGGAGAGGGTTCAGTATGGGTCCTATATTTTAGGATATCCTTCATGGTTGACCCCTAAGAGACTCACGGTGCATTCCATGGGTGGAGTAGAAACCCTTGCATTTCCTGTAGACCACCTTCGTCTGAGCGCACTTCGTCGAGTCGCCTCGAGTCAACTGAAGAGAGACTGTGCGTTTGTTGGTTGCAGGATCACAGACTCTTGTTCGACCAGAATGTATCTTGTACTGGCAGTCTGAAGAGAGACACGGTCAATATAATAGAACTTAGGCTCATCAGCATTTATTCAATGGCTCTCAAAGGATGTCATCAGAATCCACAGTATGTATCAGTCCCAAGCCTCAAAAAGTAGGGAGCCACTCCAAGGGCTCTGCTAGCTATAAGATGAAAGAAGCCCCAGTATATAGGTTGGTAGTGCCAATCCCAAGCTTGAAAAGGGAGTCATAAGTCAGGTTATTAATCAATTAACTATGCTTTCATGCAATCACTGTTTCCAACAATCAACATTCATTACTTGTGAATTTCTTTCCCCACTTATAAAGCGCAACGTAACTAAAAAGTGAACTCGTGCTCCTGATAATCATTCCCAAAATGAATGTCAAGTATGTCAAGATATAAAGCTGCCGCAATTGACAATACAGTATAATTGAACAATCAAATGAATTGCACATACTGACCACATTGAATACAATTGTTGAAAAATGACCATGGTCAAGGCCATATGGTCGCTATAGAAAAACATGAACATTTAGATTTTACATTTAACATTTCATAAGGCAATGTAATCAATATTTTTTACAGTAGCTGAACTGACCACAGGAGACCTTGCACTTGAACAGCTTCTGCTTCAGTGGGCAGTTGGCGTCTGTTGGATGTCCAACTTTCTTCCCAATTCCACAGGCAGCTCCACCCTTGAATAAGCATGCACCAAACTCCCAGTTGACACAGTTCTTGCTAACAGCGCTTTGAGAAACCTTGGTGCCTGTATGATATAAGAAAGCAACAAATGCTTTAGATGAACACACCGGTAAAAACTTCCTGAATAATAAACTTATTGAAAGCAAACCAATGAGATGAACTAGATAGGTCAATCGCATAGCCAGTAATTAAAGTGATTGCAACAATGAAAGTTTGTTCGAATGATAGAAAATAAAGTAAAATCAACATTTGTGATCACAGCAAACTGTAACACCAAAACACTGCCCAACCAGGTCCCCTCTATCCAGCCACCCATACTTGAGATGGGTAGAAATTACTTTGCTTGGACATAAACTGTGCTAAACGTGATATAATGCATAATCCATCCTATGCTGCATCTGAAGTTTATCTGAATGCTTTTGGATGCCCTGCTCTTTAACTGTATTAAAGTAACAAACATTGAAGTAAGAAGAAGACTAAACATCAAAGTGAATATCATGCAAGCCATAATCAAACGAAAATTGGGATTATTTGAACACAATTGTAGAATGGATAAAAACAAGAGGAGGACCTTGCAGAGAATGGCTAGATGACAATGAAGACTGGTGTGGAACTGACATACATAACTTACTACAGCTAACCCAAGACAGAGGAGCATGGAGAACAATGGTCAAATGTGCAGTGGACACCTACAGGCTTTCAGTCCATGGATCCTGATGATCATTATTATTATTACAGTAATTTCATATAGTGCCCCTTCAAGTTTACCTACTCCAGCCGAACAGAACAGTCTTAAGAGTAGTTAGAAACAAGGCAGACTGATTAATAGGTATTTGTCGAAGGATGGTAGGGAGCCCATTCCATGTCACAGGACCAGACACTGAGAAGGCATGGCGCTGCCTCATAGCAGTCCGGGAACAGGGTACAATAAGTTCAGCTTGTCCAGCTGAGCGGAGAGAGCAATGGCGTTGAACATGTGTAGTGGAGCAGCAGAGCTCCCGCAAATATGGTGGGGCTAAACCCTCAATACAGCGCCGTACCAGAACAGAAACCCGATAAACAATACACTGTGGGTAAGGAAGCCAGTGGAGTACATCCCGCATGTACTCAGAAACTCGCCCGAACCCAGGAATGCGGCCTACAAGGCGGGCAGCAGTGCGTAGAACCCGATTTAGGGCCCCGATCCGGCAAGCTGGAAGTCCATCATATAAGACGCTACAGTGATCAAGCTTTGTTGCAACAAAAGCGTGAACAAGCGTTGATACCAAGCTAGGAGTCAAAGAACAGGAAATTACCTTCAGCTGTCAAAGCAGATAATAACAACTGCAGCAGAGGAGGTTTATATGGTGTGTAAATGTCAGCTCCTGGTCAAGGATAACTCCCAAATCTCTGACCAAAGTTGAAAAGGTGAAGAGTGGGTACTTCAAGTTAAGGTAGGCTAGGTCTATTTTTGAGAGCTCCTGGGGTGTGCTAAGCCAGATAAGCTGAGTCTTAGCTTGGTTAAGCCACAGGCAGTTTCCAGACATCCAGGTCTGCAGGGTCTCCACGCTGCATCAGCCTGAGATACCAGACAGTGGACATACGCCTGGAGGTCATCGGCGTAAGACTGGCTGAGGACAGCTTCAGCTGGAAGTAGAGAACCCAGATCAGCGGTGTAAATAATATATAGGAGAGGACCCAGGACGGAGCCGTGGGGCAAACCAATTGGAGCTGGGACCCATGTGCAGGGACTTAGCGAACCCATGGGCCACCATGAGAGAGCAGTCTTGAAGAAAGGAAGTGAGCCAGTCAAGAGCGTTGCCAGACAGACCGAAAGAGATCGATAAGCACTGCAAGAGGATTTCGGGATCGACAGTGTCGAATGCAACGCTTACGTCAAACAACGCGAGGAGGGTTATCTGGGACCTGTCAATGGCCCCGTAGATGTCAGAGAGGAGGCGGACAAGTAAAGTTTCCATGGAATGACCCTTTCGGAAACCTGACTGGAAAGTTGGGAGAAGGCTATTATTGTCAAGATAGTGCATAAGCTGTACAGCTACTAGCTTCTCAATAATTTTAGACACAAATATAACATTTGCTATAGGCCTATAATTGGTTGGTTCTGCAGCATCGAGTACATCAGCCTTTGGAACAGGAACAAGAATGGATCCCTTCTGCTAGTAGATGATGATGATGAAGGGCCTGTCAGTAGCTGTCGAAGAAGAGAGACAATCAAATGAATTGCATATTATGATTCCTAGACTTAATAAAATAGTCTGCTTTCTTTAAAAAGAAATCTTCTATGACAGGATGGCTTAGAAGTCCAAATTGTAATAAATTCTGATAATTGATTAGGAAGGGAATGTCTGAGTGACCTACTAACATACATTGTCTGAGTGATCTCCTAACGTACGTTGTCTGAGTGACCTACTACCGTATGTTGTCTGAGTGACCTACTAACGTTCGTCGTCTGAATGACCTACTAACATGTCGTCTGAGTGACCTACTAACGTACGTTGTCCTTTGAGTTCAGCCACCAAAATCTGAATGAAAGCCGAGAGACAGAGCGCCAGCAATAGATGTCTCCACATTTTTCAAACAGCCGATCAGGATTCTGAAATTAGGAAATAAAATTCAGAATTGAGAAGCAGGTCTAAGGGTGGAACTTCCCAATGAAATGAAACTTATTCGCAGGCGCTTAATCAAAACAGAATCGATTGGCAGGGGGGTCAAATCCAGAGAGTCAGGCAGGCAGACAGGTAGACGGCTAAGGTGGATGGTGTTTGGAGTTGAAACGGCGTTGAAAGTGACCACTACATCATTATTACAATATAGGTAAGATGACGAACACATTACAACAGAGTGGATAAGAGCACAGGATGGTAGACTGTACCGGAGCGAGAGTATACGGCAACTGTAGGCCTGCTATGAACTAGTGAACACTATGAACGGATAAAAAATCGTATCTGAGATGACGAGGAAAAATATGGAAGAACTAAATGGAAAATAGTCAGCAAGTAAAGGATATTGAAACTTTCAAAATTGCTATTCCTACTACTAACATTAGAATACCTGAAAACAACAGGTTTCATTAATAATTCCAGCATAATTTAAAATAATTATTTGAACATATTAAAGTCGCATGACAACATCGACTATAATTGCTTTTAGAATAACTAAGTAAGCAGCCTGTCATGCCCATACACAATTATGCTATATTAATACGTTTGATCTATGGTCGTGCTTATTCATGATAGCAAACTCGACATTTCTACAGTGCCCACAAATGTGTCGTTGCTTCCAGCTTATTAATCAGAACAAAATTGGTGGGCATGTGATTAAGATCCAGTGTTGTATGCAAGACATGAAACTTCAAGACCAAGACGAGACAGTTAGGTGACGAGACCGAGACAGTGAGGTACCAAGACCGAGACCAAGACCGAGACGCTAGGTTCAAGACAGTACGAGACAGTACGAGACAGTAAAAGACAAGTGATCCTATATAAAATGCTGAAAAATGCTAATGCATCAGTTTTCAAGAATAACGTTTATTTGTAATTTCAATTTGAAACTTATAATGTATATAGCACAGATTCCTGAGAACAGTTTTTATATTGCCGCGCAAGATTTTAAGACAGTTCACGCAAGACTTATCGAGACCGCTTGTTCGAGACAGAACAAAACATTCACTTCAAGGCAGTTTCTAAAAATTCGAGACAATACCTCGTGACCGAGACCGAGACAGCAGGCTTCCGAGACCGAGACCGAGACACTAAAAAACTGTCTCGAGACCGAGACACTGTTTCGAGACCATACAGCTCTGTTAAGATCCGGAGGATCCGGTAGGCAGACCATCGGAGTAGAAATAGCGAAGGAAATAGAGGAGGAGGAATCAGGATGTATTCAATTTTGAGTGATACACCTGTGGGGAGATGACAAGAGGTGAGATTATGGTAAGATCGTACGTAAGACGGATCAGATATTTGTCTTAATAAATAAAGGGAGATTATTCCAAATTCCCCGCTAGTGGCGGCCCTGGTCTTGAAAATTTGGTACGCTGCTTCTACTCCCTTTGATTTGCATTCTCGATTTTCAAATAAATTCAGAAATTCGTTCTTATTCTATTAGATCGGCTGATAACTTGAGAACTAGCCTATACGTTTCCGCACTAGAAATCGTAGTTTTACTTTTTAAAATGTCGATTATTGGAACTCAGTGACAACGACGCTGAAAATATTAGTATTCTGATGGTAATCAAATTCCAGGTTCCCAGGTTATTTCTTTCAAATAAAAAAGTGAAGGGAAACAGAGTGGTGTAACGGTGTACGTTAAAAACCGCGATCACAAAATAGCGATCATGATCAAAACTGCGATCATAAAATATCGAAGCGCAAAAGCGCGACTGTTTGAAAATAGCGATCATCAAAACTGCGATCATTCATTGAAGATTTGTAAGTTGTTTATGAATGCAGGCTACATGAATCGGTTCAATTATTAACAATTAGGGCCTACCTTATTATGTACAGGCCTACGCAGCTAAGAAGGAGGCGTGTTTCGGATTTCGGCGAGTTTGCGTATACGGGAGCGTTTGGTGGGGTGAGGTATTGATAAAATATGTAGGCTGCGCACGCAAATTTAGCTGTATGATAATGACGTCCCCATTAGCCTATTTTTAACTCTATCCTATGGTCATCCGAATGGCCTTTATATGAAGCATTAAAACTTTTGGAAATGTAAGTCCTGTTAGTATTTTTATTACTTTATAAGAGTCAACAAATTTAAGCTGTGAAATCTCATGCCTAAAAAAATTTGAGCGCCTCTGAATAGGTTGTACTGTGAGAGGCGCTTTATAAATCCGTTAATAGAATAGAATAGAATAGAATAAAAATAAATAGCCTACGGTAAAACCATGCAATGTTTTATAATGCAGGCCTATTTAGCTATTTCTCATTTAATTAAGTCGGTGGGGTGGGTTATTTATTTAGAGCTCAGATGTACGTACGCTTGGGTGAGAGGTCCAACCTGGGCTGCAAACATGTTGGTTTTTGGTGACTTTGTTTTTTGTCTTTTTTACAAAGCAACAGAGGATACCAAAAACGGCAATTTTGGGTTTTTAGTTCTTTAAATATTTTTATTCAGGCGAACGACGTCGGCCGTGGAAAATGATGCAAAAGACTAGTGTATCGACGCTCGTCATGATCGTTATGACGAAACTGTAGCGAGGCAGAGGGCCACAAGTCGACTCACCGGAGAAGAAGCTTTCAAAGCCACGAGTCCACAGGACGCACGTATAGAAAAGAAGGACGATGATCGTGAAAGCCAGTGCGGCCGTCTTCGCCGTTCGCGTTATATGGTAGACCGATACGTGAAGACTACGACGACATCCCAGACTGTAAGGAGTACAGCCTGGAATCAGACGTTGCGTCGAAACAGAAAGATGTCTGTTCGCCTCAACCAGGCGATGAGAAGTCCGAGCAGGTATCCGATATCACCGATCGTAAGAGCCGACAGGTAGATGGTGGAGCAGGGGCGGTGCATGTAGGTCAAGGAGAAGACGAAGAGAGACAGCGTGTTGCCAAGGGTAACCGTTGAAATGACGGACACGGAGTACCTCCACAAAGACTTTGACCTTGAACTTGATCTTGACGTCTACATGTTCGGCAGCCTATTGGGGCAAGCGGAACTATTGAACGTGACTGAACTGCTCCGGGCCGCCGCCGCCGCCGCATCGTCCGGACCGCAGTCCTTCGATCCTTTCAAAGATGTGCTCAATAGTCTGAATCTCTACGTCACTCCAGCGATTATCGTCATCGGTATCCTTGGCAACACAGCCGACGTCGTTCGCCTACGGGTTGTCATGAAGACGTCCGTCTCAGTAACCGGAAGTATGCACGTCCGGTTCAGTTCGGCAGCGAGACACTGCCTCAATCGAAATGTCATGCCCAGTGACCTCGCAGGAGTCAACGGTTCAACGCCGCCTGGTGGTCAATTGTTGGTAGTCTGCTATGATTCGGCCAAGGGATTGCGCATTCTAAGAATCTACGGATCAGACTCAGAAGTTATTCGATCCGTTGAGTAACCAAGAGAAATAACCTACGCAACTGATGCAGTGGAAACGTCCATCGTAAATTTCATGGTCATTCATGAATGGGTAGACGATGAGAAGGAAGAGAGTGGGTCAAGTGTTGGAAAGGGCTTAAGAAAATGGGCTATTAGAAGTGAGTTGACCAGAGATGGACAGATGCTCATTCGTCGTTTTATTTCCTCAAATTAAACACCAGGATTGAAGGAACCTTCATGTCTCACTCGATTCCGACGATCAGGGCCATCAGGTGCAGGGGCGTCGCTACC
The DNA here is from genome assembly GCA_959347315.1 of Bimastos eiseni. Lineage (NCBI taxonomy): Eukaryota > Metazoa > Annelida > Clitellata > Crassiclitellata > Lumbricidae > Bimastos > Bimastos eiseni. The sequence continues at coordinate 16,703,224 of OY365819.1, forward strand.
AATGAGGCGCAGGGGCGCGTACTTCCTCTGAGTTATTTTTATTACTTTATATTGAAATATATTTTTGCATTGAAAAAATAACTTGAAACGTCCGGTATTGACACCATTACGGTAGAGACGGCTTGCCGTAATCATTCTGCGGTGGCAGGAGTTTCCCGCAAGCTATTCGCTGCATAAACCAGTATTAGCCCACTGTATTTATGATCTAATCGGTGACTTCCCGCTGGAAGTTTTCTCCCGTTCCCTCTCTGCTAGTTCTGCAGCTACTCTAGTCCACGCTTTCGTCACGAGTTGTCTTGACTACTGCTCAACCTTATATGCTGGCCTTGCACGTGGTAGGATTAGGCAGCGAGAGAGAGAGAGAGAGAGAGAGAGAGAGAGTTCATCAGGTTATGTGCGGGATATTTTACATTGGTCACCTATTCCCCAGCGCGTTGCATTTCGGATTTCTTCCCTTGTCTGGCGCTGCCTTTGTGATGCAGCACCTGCTTACCTTAGGGAGCTTTGCAGTCCTGTTGCCGGTAATAGAGATGGTGGCAGGACTCTGCGCTCTGCCTCACAAGGTCGTCTTCGTGTTTTTTTCTCTCTGACCTTTACGATGCAGTATCGTGCTTTTTCAGTTGTGGGCCCAACTGCTTGGATTAGCCTCCCATTGGATCTTCGACTCTTACCTAAGAACTCGATTTATTCCACGCTGATATCTGTCTAATATGACCGAGGTTGGACCGGGAGCGCTTCGGAGTAGATATCTTGAAGAGGCGCTATATTAAGTTTCATTGATGGATTGATTGAAATAGTTCTTCTTTTGCATAAGTGTGTTTACATCGTCATCAACAAATGGTTATTGTTATAATATTGTTATTTGCACAAGTGAATCCTGACGCTAGAGAGGAGATACAGTAGCCCATCTCCTACCCCCCCTTTATATTCAGTCTGACCTTCTGACCTCTAATCCTAGCGACGCCACCGTCTCTCTGGATTGTCATTAATTTCAATCGAGCGTAATATTGCAGAGGACATTAATTTTGAATCAATTATAAATCGTTTTTTCTTAATGAAATCACGCAGAAAGTACTTAATATAGGCCTAACTACAAGCAATTTTTTTCTTATAGATCAACATAGATACCACTCTCAAGTCCAAAAGTCTCTCTTTTGATAGATGTTTGATTCTGTTTTGAAATCTGATTTTGACCTTCCTGTGGCTTCCCTTTTGACAACTCATTTCATTTGACGCAGCGCATGTAAATAAGTTGGTGCGCTGCGCTTGGTTTTGAGTGGCGCTTTAGAAGTTTGGAGATAACGAGCACGATTAGCATTTCGCGTGTTCGGCTAATTAGGAATAATTTGCTAAATCACTAAATTCAGTAAATTTTGCAGAGCCTTCTGAAATTTTCGTCGCCCTCCCCTCACGCAACAAAACCTAAATCCGACACTACGGTTAAGGATGGGCCTACCCAGAGACTGGCAGAGACAACGACAAATACAATGTTGCAAATAAGCAGATTTTTCAAATCATTCTTAACGAAAGACAAAAAAAATATAACATTATTTATTAATTGTTCATTCGTTCTTTAAAAATAAGCAACTGGCGAATCAAAAGTATATTTACGATACAGAACGAATTTGGTCTAAATCATCATTCTCATCTCTTGCACCACGAAACCATCATTCTGCATTTCCGTTCATCCATCACTTCCCCGTCGTTACCATCCCTTAGTCGTTCATTTCCTGTTCTTATATGGCATCAGCCACAGGTGGTTGCTGAATGCCGATCGTTTGAAGCGATAAATTCGAATGTTATCTCAAATCTTAATAATTAGGTTCATTGGTAAAAGCATCTATAAAGCGCGTAGCATTAAGAGGGAATTGAATGATTCCGTGACCTGGGTAAGTTCTCGGATGCCTTATTTCGCCTGCCATGGAGAGGTTTCAGGACCTTCTTCCATGCATTGCGTAATCCTTCCTTAGAAGGACTCCAGAAGTTTCACGACCTCAGCATACGAGGATGAATGCTGAACGAACTCGGCCTCAGATAGCTTGTTGTCTTTGCTATCATCAGCCTTGCTGAATACGTCTCTCGCCACCACCGTCGCCTTTCCCTTCGCATCTGGAAGTCCACGAGATTTGTAGATCGTCTGAGGCACATCAACAACTAACACTCTCAACAACAGATCGGTCATACTGTAATGTAGTGTAATGGAAAACTTATATTGCTCTGCTCGATTTTGGAGTCGCTCACGACCTTCCTTATTAAATATCTCAAAGGATAACAGAAAGTCTAAGCCACACGTGATTATTAATATGATAATATAAATAATATTCAATACTATATTTAATGCTAATAATAATATTAATAACAATAATAATAATAAAAATTTTATACTGTCACTCATGTTCGCATTTCTGCATTTATATCAGATTGCTTTCTTTCTCAATAATAATAATAATAATAATATAATAATAATAATAATAATAATTATTATTATTATTATTATAACAACAACAACAGCATTATTATTATTATTATTATTATTATTATTATTATTATTATTAATAATAATAATAATAATAATAATAATAATAATAATAATAATAATTGAATTCATCAGAGATCTTGAGTGCCGCATAACCATAGTCACCAGAGAGCCAAAAGAGACACTTCCCTCTTAATATTATGCGCTTTATATATGCTTTTACCAATGAACTTTACTATTAATAATAGTAACAACAACAATTGAATGATTCCATGATCTCCGCCGTCACCATGATCACCGGACTAGTCAATCACCTTCTAACAGGCGAATGTCCTGAAACAGATTAGACGGGTACTCTTTGGAGCCACTCTAATGGTGCTTCTCAAAGAGTCCGGAAGCCTACGCCCGATTGTAATCGGCTACTCCTGGCGCAGGTTCGCATCCAAATGTACACGCACCTATCCGGTTCCAAAGGCAGTCACATACCTCGCACCGAGACAGGTTTGGGTTGGCATTCCGGGAAGGAGAGTCAGCGGTGCGTGCGGCAAGGCGCATCCTAAAAGCAATGCCAGCAGGGTCAATCCTTATGAAGCTAGGCTTCAACACTCTCTACAGAGGCAGAATGATGGCTTCTATAGATGAGGTCCTGCTGGAACTGGCTCCATTCTGTTACCTTGCATACGCGGAACCTTCAGAGCTTCGGTTTGGACAGTATACCATTTCGTCACAGGTTTGACCCCAGCAGGGAGACTCGCTTTGCCCTTTTCTTTTTTGCCTTCCACTGCAGCCAATCTTACAGGAGATGTCGTCAACATTGGTTTTGGGCTACATGGACGATCTAACCCTTGGGAGGAGAGGAAGCGACGGTGGCGGAGGATGTGAGAATACTGGAACAGCGAGGTGTGCAACTAGGGCGACGACTCAACCAAGACAAATTTGAGATCATCCATCGCCAAGACAGACTAGTTTCCGATCATGTCTTCCAGCACTACGTGTCAATTGCGCCGGAAAAAGCTTGTTTGCTGGGCGCACCATTATCCACCAGCGAGGCCTTGAGGACATGTCTGGAGGGCAGATGCACGGAACTGGCCTTAGCAGTTACCAGACTAGAGTCTGTAGCCAAACACGACGCTTTGCTTCTCATCAGATGTTCACTGAGTTCCCAGAAGCTGATGTATAAGTCTGCATTGCTTCAAGCATCATCGCCGGTGAAGACGGGAGGACTAGGAATTCGTCGAGTGACCTCGCTGGCGCTTCCCGCCTTTTTGGCTTCCGCTGCGAACACCCGAGCACTGCAGTCCTCTAAGTTGGGCAGCATCTGGTCCAACGTCGACGAACTGGTTGAGAAGATGGAACGTGAGCCAAACGATGTGTCCGGACAACGATGCGGCACACGGCAAAAGGCAGCCGGCGAGCTGAGCATTGCCAAAGCCGACTGATAACACCAGACGCGATTCAAGGCAGACGCAGCACCGCTCTTTGCCCTCCCAGTGACTTCATGTAGACTTCGGATAGACGACGAAGCGATCAGAATAATTATTGCGGTGGGACTCCATCTTGGGACACGCGTATATGTGAGCCACAAGCATGCCTATGCGGGTCAAGAGTCAAAGCGGATGGAGCACACGGGCTTTCTTGTGGTCTTGGGCCAGGGCGGTTCGCCAGGCCCGTTCCTTTAAAAGACATGATTAATCAGTCGTAGTCTCACACGTGTGGTGGGGAAGTAGTAGTAGCAGTAGGGGTAAGGGGAAGTGGTGGTGGTAGTAGTAGTAGCAGTAGGGGTAAGGGGAAGTGGTGGTGGTAGTAGTAGTAGCAGTAGGGGTAAGGGGAAGTGCTGGTGGTAGTAGTAGTAGTAGCAGTAGGGGTAAGGGGAAGTGGTGGTGGTAGTAGTAGTAGCAGTAGGGGTAAGGGGAAGTGGTGGTGGTAGTAGTTGATTAATCAACGCCGCTCACACGTAGTTAGAGTTATTGTTAATAATTTGTGAACTTACAGCTTGATTACATATTCCACAAAAGAATTAGTGTTTTAATAATCAGATTTTACCAATGCTTTGAGATTATCTCCGACTGCCTTTGCTAACCAGACTAACAGTACACCAAATAGGGCATTAAACATTATTATGTTAAACTCGGCCAATCGTGTTCGCTTCTCGTGTTTTTTTTGCCCACGGTCTACATGGTCAACGACTTTTGTGTTGTTCGAAGCAACCTTGAACAATTACTACGCCTCGCCCATTTGGAGGGAATTCGACAATGTAGGGATGCAGTCGCCATATTGGTATATATATAGAAAACCGACCCATTCTGACTTCCTGTAGACCTTTCTTTTTGAAGAGCACTGCTTTAAGGATGACTTTGCTCTATCTCGCTCAGTCCTGGCCATTTGACCTCAGCCTATGGAAGGTTGATTCTCTTAGCCAAGAGCTCATACATTTTGCGACTGTTATATGAATTAGTTTAAAATTGATGCAATCCCATTGTATCTCTTGAAAAATTATTGTGCTATTGTAAGAAATATTCTTACTTAATTACTTACTTAGTTATCTACTATATTATAGCTGACATTGAGATTCTCACTTATTGAGCACTATCACTGTCAGTTTGACCAAACTTCTTACTATCTCTGACGTCTAAATTTCCCCAGCTGCTTCTTCTGACATCTAGGACCAAAACGCTTTCAAGCACTCAACAACAATCTCACCTATTAAATTTTGCGGTACGTGACGTTTTAGCGCAGCGCCGTTTTGGAGCATGACGTTTTGGCACATATCTCTGATACAATGATATTCTATATTGTATATTATATAAATATATTGTATGGCAATCTACCACTTTAATATCGTTAACTTTTCCACATGGCAGATCAGGTTAAGCATACGGGAGCGTCGGTAGTAGAGAAGGGATCGGTAAAAAGAATCAGGTTTAACTAGAAGCTGGATCAATGAAAAGGTACTGCTAAACTGGGAGCCGGATTGACGAAAATAATTATTCTTAATTGGACGCTGGATTGAGGAAAAGATTATGCCTAAATGAAAGCTGAATTGATGAAAATAATCATGCTTAAATGGAAACTGGATTGATGAAAATACTCATGGTTAAATGGAAGCTGGTTTGATGAAAGTAATGGCTTAAATGGAAGCTGGATTGATGAAAATATTCATGCCTAAATAGAAGCTGGATTGATGAAAAGAATAATACTTAAATGGAAGCTGGATTGATGAAAAATAATGCCGTGTGATTGCTAGCGGTATTAATGAAAAGATTGTGACTAAACAGGTCACACGACATGTAGAATTCTCATACCCATCCCGCTTCTAGTTAAGCAAGATTCTTTTCATCATTCCTGTTCCCAGTTTAGCATAATTATTATCGTCGATTATGCTTTTTTGTTAAATTATTTATTGTATCAGATATCTGCGGCAAAACGTCCTGCGCCAAAACGGACTGGTCCGCCTACTTGCTATCTGTGGCAACTGGGATCGAATCGCTGCGTATATCTCGCATCTGTAACTTCGCGTCTTGTTCTCTGTATTACCTAATACCGCACCCGTTTCAATATCTCGATTCTAGCCTCTCACCTCCTGCTACAGATGACACCTAAATCCTCACCTGTTTTAACTTGTCTCTGGCATCTAAAACATCGACTATTGCAATCTGTCTGACCCAAAACTTCACTTCTGACTTCATCTGCATACGCATTAATTTGAAAATTTTTAATCAACTTGGCAAAGATATCCCGATTTCTGCTCTTATTCTTAGCTCATCTCTATCTGCTTCAGTTCTAATAAAAATTCATCCTCTGATTGAAATCTTCTTCTGCGCTGAATTGAACCACGTCTGACTCTTTGAACCAAGCGCTGGAGCCAAATCTAACCCTATGTGCATTTTGCTTTACTGAAGGCCTGTGAGTGAATTGGTGTTACCCTGAATTGAAAATCTCATAATTGCGATAAAAACGTTTACCAACCGATAGGATCTCGACGATCTCAACTTCTATGAGGTATCCGCTGTTGTCCTTGTCGTAGAGCTGGAAGGCCCAGCGCAGCTTCTCCTGTGGGGTTCCCTTCGAAGCGAAGCTCATCGTTGCCACAAACTCACGGAAGTCAATGCTTCCACTGTTGTCTTTGTCGTACTGCCGAAAGACGTGGTCGCAGAAGTCAGTTGCACAACCTTCGTCAACCGTCACGAACATCTTCATGTGGAGTTCGATGAATTGCTTCTTGTTCATTCTCTCGCCTGGGAAGTCTTCCTTGAACGTCTTGAAGAAATCCTCCAATTCTTTGGTCGTGAAGTCTTTGCCCTTAGACAGTTCTTTGAAGTCTGGCAGGCTCTTGGTCTGGTGCTGCCCCACACTTCGAGCAGTCCTTATATTGATTGTGTTGCCGGAGCTGTTATTCACGTTTGAAGTCACATTACCCATATTCGCTTGTGATGAACCTGCGGTAGACAAATCGTCCTATTTTGAAATCTTTGCAACATACACGAACAACTTTATATGTGCGCCGTGGCCGGACAAAATGTCTTCGGACAAAAATCCCAGGATAAAAATTCCACGGTAATAAGTTCCCTCAACAAATTGTCACCGGGCAAAATGTTCGAGGAAAAAAGTCTCTATTCCCTAAATAACAGTTGAATGGATGAAAGATTTATTGCTTAAATAGATCATGCTTAAGCAGAAACGTGATTGATGAGTAAATTACGTTTAATTAGAAGCTACAATGATAAAAGGAATCATGTTTTAATAAAACGGGATGGATAAAAATAATCGTGCTTAAGCAGGAGCGGTATTGGTGAGACAGTTATGTTTAATTAGAAGCTGGAATGCTAAAAAAATCATGCTTAAGACGAATCTGGAACGAGGACTTAATGGGAGCGGTCGACGAAAATATTTTAAGTTTACTAGAACACAATTGTTTTCACCAATACGGCTTTTAATTAAACATTATTTTTTCATCAATTCGCAACTACTCATGCCTGATTCTTTTCATCAGTCCATCTTCGCCCTAAGCATGGTGTTTTTCGTGAATCCAGTCTCTAATTAAACATGATTTTCTCATCGATCACATATATACTTAGGGCTTAAACATTATTATTTTCATCTATGCTCAAGCATGATTCTGTTCATCAATCCAGCTAGGCCATTTGGTCGGAGACCCCGAAATGCGAAAAACACATGCAAATGCGGTGTCACAGTAGAGTCCAATGGCCATCACGGATCTCTTGCGCCAAAGGAGCGGGAGGACAACAACGGCATGGCACGATGAACGAAATAATCTGGCGAGCTTTCACCAGAGCCAAAATCCCGGCCATCAAAGAGCCCAACGGACTCTCCAGATCTGACGGCAAAAGACCTGACCGAGTCACCATCATACCCTTGTCAAGAGGGCGTTGTCTGACGTGGGATTTCACGGTGCCTGCTACCCTTACAGCTTCGTATGAACATCTGACGTCGCAAAACGCTGGCATCCGAAAAGCGTCTCATGACAAGCATTGCAAATACGCAGCAATCTCCCAGTCACATCATTTTATCCCTGTTGCAGTCGAAACCGTATATATATTCGATGATCTAAGAAAAAATATTTTTGCATAATATAATGATAATAATAATAATAATAATAAAAACAATAACTCTTCCCACCACACATGACTTCGTCCCTTGGCATTCGAATCGCTGGGCCCCATCAATTGCGCTGGATGCGAGTTCTTGATGGAGTTGGGTCGCCGCATGACCGCCATATCAGGAGATTCCATGGAGACCGTGGACTTGTTTCAACGTCTCTCCATTTGCACTCAAAGATTCAACTCCGTAGCGTTCAGAGGCACGTTTAAACAGCCCACCGGGATCGACAAACAAAGAACTGTCAGTCAGCATGTCAGTATTTTTGGAAAAGTGCAGAAGGACTGTTGTACGTGCAAGTGCGCTGATAATATTAACAATAATAATAATAATAAAACCATCTGCGATGACTAACCATTCCAGAACAACGCTCCCTTAATTTTTTTATAATCCCGAGTGATTATATGTACCTTGAGAAAAAATGATGATGATAATGATGATGATGATGATGATGATGATGATAATATTAAAATAATAATAACAATAATAATAATAACTATAGTAATATTAATAATAGTAATAAATAATAATAACAATATTGTTTTTTATAATAATAAGAAAAAGATAAAGATAAAGATGAAGAAGAAGAAGTTGAAGAAGAGGAAGAAGAAAAAGAAGCAGAAGAAGAAGTAGAAAAAGAACATTTGTCTGTGTCGTAAAATAATCTACGCTAGGCCTACCCAGTTTACAAATCTTTTGACGTTTTCTTGTGTTTTGTTCCTTGCGAAAGAAGCTGTTTCGATGCTTATCATCAGGCTAATGCGAATAATATGTTTTGTAACTGCATTCAGAGATTCGTGATCATTTAGAGATTTTTGAGCATTTAGTTATAAAATAATTCAACTGAAAAAATAAGACGTCTTCGAAATTTGATTGACTGCGAGTCTTTGATGCCGCTGGTTTTTGTATTTTTGTAGATTAAACTGAAGCAAAACTACTTGGGTAAAAGATCGTCAGAGAATGTTCGCGAAACAGCAATCGATAGACTCGACAATAGGGCCTGTAACCAAAGTAAAGCGAGATAAATATTTAGCCCAATAATGTTCTTATAAAACAAATTTTATTTAAAAATTCAGATTTTATAATTTTTAACTTACGTATATCGTAACTGACTGCGGTTTGTCATTCAGACATATCAAACGAATATATACAGATAAATAGCCAACATAGGACCTACAGAACCGAGTCTTTTATCTTGAATGACAAACCGCAGCCAGAGCCGTGTCACCAGAACACCAGAACCCAAGCATCATCACATCACCCCAATCCTCAAGTTACTTCACTGGCTAAAAATCCCAGAGCGCATTCACTTCAAAATCTTATCATTAACTTACAGCTCCATACAATATTCACAGCCCAAATATCTTCGCGAACTCTTCACCATCCAACCAACCCGCTCTACCCGATCGTCCTCTTGCCTCACCCTCACTCGACCTCCGATCACATCTCATCTCAAGTTCTCCAACCGCACAATATCAAACGCCGCACCTCGTCTCTGGAACGATCTACCTCCTGAATTTCGTGCCTTCTCGGTTCCTTCACCATCATTTCCCTTCATGCAGCATCATCTGTCCCTAGCGCCTCTGTCCATCACACCCCGGGCTTTCCATTCTAAACTTAAATCCCACCTTTTCAAGAACTCTTGCCCAGACTCACTACTTGACATCCCATCTGTCAATCCTCGACCAAAGCGACACCCTCCTTAACAGCTACTCTGCCTCCCTGCTGACTTCCTGGTAACCGAACTCTGACCACCCACGGACTATCCTTTGGACACCCCTTTGATTTGACGCAGCGCTCGTGAAAAAGCTTTAAAGCTTTAAAGTGGCGCTTTAGAAATTTGGAGATTACGATTACGATTACGATTGTAACATAGCACCGAACGTTTAATAATGTAGCCTACCTTGTGAACTAACAGATACAAATCGCGAAGTATGGATCTGTTGAAGAAGCTGTAGCTCAGTCAATCATTTTGCAGAGGTTATATAGGGAAAAGTTTTATTACAAATAAATTGTAATGCCCGATAAACTTCTGTAGCTTTTTTGTGAAGAGGACAACATATCTTCTGGTCGTAGGCCTAATATCTTCAAGCTCATAGGCTCAAACAATAAATTAAGCTTTTAATTTTCTACCATCAAATCCTTACGCAAAGAAAATAAAACCCACGCCACCCACGCATTTGCGAACTGAATTTAATATCTGCAGATCGTAAACTGAATTTACGATAATTCAGTTGAAAACTGAATTCAGTTAAAACCCACGCCACCCACGCATTTGCGAACTGAATTTAATATCTGCAGATCGTAAACTGAATTTACGATAATTCAGTTGACGATCTGCAGATATTAAATTCAGTTCGCAAATGCGTGGGTGGCGTGGGTTTTATTTTCTTTGCGTAAGGATTTGATGGTAGAAAATTAAAAGCTTAATTTATTGTTTGAGCCTATAAAAGCAAGTGCCTCGAATGCTTCTTGGTAATTGTGTGCGCTGTGGATTTTAAGAAAGTGCTTGACTCAGTGTCACCAGAAAAGTTATGACATAGACATGGGTTGCCCTATTCATATTGTCAACCTTCTATGCTGACTATATTCAGAGCAGCAGGCCAATGTGAAAGCAGCTGCTGCATTATCTTGTGGGTTCCGTATTATGAAAGGAGTCAGACAAGGCTTTTTGTTGTCACAATATCTATTTAATGTCGTGGCAGAAATGATAAGGAGAGAAGTGTGGTGAATCCCGGTTGGGGTCGGCACCAGGCGTTTGCGTGTCAACGGCAGTAGGGGCGAACGTCCTGGGAAAAACCTTGAATTCCTTCCCGTCCAAACGCTACCCCTAGGCAGTCCCGGCGTAAAAACGCCACAGGAGCTATGGTGGGAGTGCAAGGAGGGTTTGAGATGGGGTGGGGGGTATAGATCACAAACCTTCAATATGCCGACGATATTGTTATGATAGCATCCTCGCAAACTAAACTACAGGAGATAATGGATCGTTGTGATCAAGCGAACAGCAATAAAGGTTTCTTAATAAATATTGACAAAACCGCTGATTACCAACGGCTCGGATCGTGACTAAGAAATTCGGTCCAGTTTGGCAAAAGGACAGGGTGTCGGACAGAGCTAAGGAAAGTATTTAAAAGTCATGGCATATCGATACCACAAAAGATATGACCTATTAAAACTATTGCATTGCCAGTGAACAATACGGTTGTGAAAGCTATACAACAAAGAAAAAAGCAGCACGAATTGACGCGTTTGAAATACAAAATGCTTACGGCATATTTTTAGTGTTCCGCGGACAGCTAACTGAGATAGCAAATGAATGGGTCCTGAAGAATGCCGGTGTAGAAACAATTTACTCAATTCAATGAAGACGAAGAAACTATCCTCTTTTCTACACATAACAAAGAGGACTGGAGATTGTCAAGAGAGGAATATTATCCGAGGCACAGCACTAGGAGCTCGACTCCGGAGAACACCCAGGATGATGGACAATATAAAGTTATGGACTGGATTATATCATCAACCCAGTTATTATAAGAGACCAGGAACAGGCACAGTTGTCCATGGTGCAACTAGTCCTTTGAGCCAGGAAGATTGAAGACAAGACATGACAAGACCAGACAAGAATGTCTCATAAAAGTTTGCAAAAGACTTGTGTTAGTAAAATCAGGCACGATGAAAAACTTCAAAGACGTAACGAATTCAGGCGAATTCAGCCGATGCGGGTAATAAACACACTGCTTCTAATAAAAACGTCCACTAAGCTACAACTGAATGATGACTAGATACTTCACCGCCTGTAATAATATAGGCCCCTACCCTACGCAATTTCAACTCAAAGACTTGAGCCGCTAATGAATTCAACAATGAACACTCAATTGCCGTTTATGGGATTGCACGCACGACAAACTTGGTGGAATGGTGGCATCTCGGATTACATATTTACATTCACATTTTTAGTCCCACTCTACTGGAAGAGATGATTTTTGTCTATCGTCTCTTCCAAAGGTATGTGGTGGCGAGCGGTGATAACTCGTGGTGGGTAGCTGGTGTTTCTCTTCGGTAAGTGTATGTTCGTTTAGCCACGGAATCAGCGAAGACTTTTTGATGTTACGTTATATTAAGAATGCAAACGTATATTCACAGCAAACTGGTTTATGTAATATTCGATGTCCCGATCCGCCCTCAGTCAAACAATTCCGGCCTCAGTGCGTGTAGAGATGCTCAGCAAATCTCGTCTGTAGCACTCCGCACTCTCCTTGCCTATTGACTCCTTCTTGGGCGAATGCCCACTATTGCCCGCGTCTCATATTTATATCCTTCCTCTCTTCCCTTGTCGGATGTCTGCTTAATTTCTTTATCTGTCGCCCCTGCCTCGCTTGCTTCCATCGTCCGTCTGGACCGTCCACCTTCCGAGTTATCTGTCCCGTCTCTCGTCACTCCCTCGCTTCCGTCGCCGTGCCCTTGCCCATAATCTTCCATAATGTGTCTTTCTACGTCTCCTTCCTGTCTCTCTATTTATCCCTCGATTTCTTGCTGTCAGATGCGTGAATCTGGTAATGCGCTGGGAGTTGTATTAATTAAGCCAATTACAGAAGCGATTGGCAGCGGCAACTGGTCTGTCACGTACATGTAAAGTTCATTAAGTGCATAGCCGATCTGAATATTCTGTAGTCCAGCTTGATTCGAATGTTCACATGAAAACTAATAGCTACAATTTCATTTAAACTAAATAATATATAATAATACATAATAATCATAAAGCCACCGTCGATTGCGCAACTTGTAGTGTCCTTTATTACACTACACCCACCATCCGACAAACGACCCAGTGCTCATCTTTTTCAGCTTCATATTAAAGACAACCGATATTTCATATCTAGAGTTCTATTGATGCAATCAGGGCCGTACCGGAGGAGAGGCCAGCGGGGTCGTGGCCCTGGGCGAAAATGAGGAAAGGGCGCAAATTTCAGGATGGAATCACTTATTATTTCATAAAATGCACTACTTTAAAAATGTGGGGGCGCCAGATTGATGCTAGGCACATGGCGCAATTATAGCTCTGTACGGTCCTGGAAGCAATGGCCATACGCGCATAATTTAAGTTTTCATCTTTACTTTAATTTTTGGCTTTACGTCATTGTACATGAATGTAATTTGCTGCAAATTGTTAGCCTATATATATATATATATATATATATATATATATATATATATATATATATATATGGCAAACTTCGATTCACCTCACTTCGGCGTAGCAAATTTGTGGCGAACCCCTGTTAGGTTTGGGCCCGGGCGTTCACTTATTAGCAGCAGTTGGAGCGAACGCCAAGGGAAAACCTTGAGTTCCTTCCCGTCTTCTTCTGGTACCTCGGAAGGCCGAGTCCGAGATTCTCCCTTCTTCTTGACTGTCCGCTGAGTAAGACCTGCGCGATCTGGCACAGGATTTGACTACTGCTACTAATTCGAAAGTCACAATATATATATATATTTACATATACGCTAGATGGCCGTTCGTGAGTAGAGTCGCATCTCGGTTGAGGGGCGTTAACGATGATGACAAAAATCCTTTAAAGTCAGCTTCTCAACTAAATTAAAAAATTTAGGTAAGAACGTATTATTTTGCGAATAGTTCCGCTACAACACACGAACGATGGCAAAGAGAGGACTTAGGGCGGATGAGCTAGTCGAGCTCCTACAAGACGATACAGTTGCAACAGCGATGTGGGGTGGACTAATGACAAAGATTACCCCACTTATCGACACCATTGTCCAGAAAATAACATCAAATCTAAATGCGACCGTCGAGGAAATTGTTAAGTGTGTTACTGGCGAGTCCACTAAAGATACTGAACGGAAATTTCGGGAACAGGAGAAAAGGATTTCATCTCTTGAACATGATAACAATGATCTGCAGTTAAAAATTGACAACATTGAAAATAATTCAAGGCAGACGAACCTGATCATTCACGGGTTTCAGGAAAAACCTTCCTCTGCAATGTCCTCGACGCAGCATCATCCAAAACCCGCGTGGTCTCGCCAGCTACACGAACCATTCCACCAAGAATTCTTGGACTTATGCAACACATCTCTAGGTCTGAATGTCACCTCAGAAGACATCTCCCTCGCCTACCGCATACCGGCTCGTGGAAAGGCCCTCCATCGCCCTCTGATTGTGAGGCTTACAACTGAGAAGCTCCGCGACAAAATACTATCTGCAAAGAAAGTCCTTAAAGAAAAACCGTTACTAGGAGCCGCAAGGATCTACATTGCAGAACATTTGACCCACACGAATGCCCAAATCTACGCGGAAACAAGAAGGTTGGTAAGGGTAGACAAGCTCCATGCCACATGAACTTCGGGCGGACGTGTATCAGTGACGAAAACAAGCTCCCAAGAAGAAAAACCTACGAAAATCCTCTCCTTGAAACAAATGGTGGAACTTTCAGAGTCCTTGATTCACCAGCTGGAACCTACAAATACATTCCCAGCCCGAATGGAATTGCGATCTGCCAATGTAAACACCTAGTCGCTATCTTCACGGATTCACCTAGGTTTCCAAGAGCAAGAACAGCATGAGGACACATGTTTTCTCTATTCCTCCCAGCCGCCATCAAGATCTTCCTGCCAGATGGTGAATACTTTCTTCGTTTATCTTTATTTCCTCTCCTTCTTGTTCTGCTATAAAGAGTATGGTTGCAGTGACCATGGCCATTTATTTACACTAATCTTCCTTACGTATATCTCAAATGATGTGCACTGAAGGATGACTACTTTATGTTAGATGACTATGATGTGATACTATACAGATTAACCTATGTTACATTTGCTTATATATGTTCTGATAAGCTGTTAGGTCTCGTTATTTTCAAATGTTTCTTAGTTGATCATAGTGTTGAATTGTGTTCTTATTATACCTTATGCGCTGGAGACAATAACTGTTAGTATTGTAATGATTCGATTAGTGTCGTGATTCTTAGTAAATTAACAAGCATATCAAACTTCTGCACACCAAATTGTTTCAATATAAACTAAATTCGCCGATGAGAAGCTTCCATTAAGGCAATTATAAAATACTTCTAAGTTATCAGTTTGCGCGCAGCCTCTGGGATGTGAAAAAGGCTCAATAGCGAAGCTATCATCCTTTACTAGGCCTAATAGATTTAGTCTAGTTTAGCGTAGTAGTTAAGAAATTTTTTGATTTTTTTTACGCTTTACAGGCAATGAATAACCGCACAGATATTAGCACAGGTAACGCACTCGATGATGGTACAGTGAACGATAATCATATTAGCATAGCCACAGGAAAACAGTCCGACTTAATTATCTTCTCGCCAGAGACAGAGAACCAAGCTTTTATCAATAACATGGATTTGGACCCTGACCTAAACTTCTTTAACGACCGTCCATGTTCTCCTACTTACGCAATACCCCAATCATTAACTTCGGAACTTGAACAATCACCTGTACAGCTATCAATCCTACATATAAATTGTCGCAGCATGTTGCACAAAGTGACTGAAATTACTGACCTCCTGCAGGTTGTTCCGACCTCTATAATAGCGCTCACAGAGACTTGGTTAGACGAAGAACAAGCCCGCTGTTTGAGCATACCAGGGTACAACTTGATACATAAGGCACGATCCGAGGGCAGGGGAGGAGGTGTTGTCCTTCTGATTAGACAAGATCTGACATTTGAAACTATATCTAACGATTCCAAAGCAAACCCATATAATTCTTTTGAGTATCTTACTCTTCGAATATTGCATAATAAAGGTACTACAGTTCTAGGAGTTATACATCGCCCTCCCGATCAGAACGTCAATGACTTTGTTACCGAAATGGAATCTTTCATAGGTAACATAAAGCAGAAATTGAAGGAGCATTTACTGGTCGGTGATTTTAATATAAACCTCTTAAAAACATTACACACAGACCAACAGAAGAATTTCTAAACTGCCTATTATCGCATCATCTTCTTCCCATTATTAAACGTCCGACGCGCATTACTGAATTTACTACGACTTTAATTGATAATATCTTTACTAATATTTGGAAAAAGGTGAAACTATCGTCTATCTTGATATCGGATATATCTGATCATTTACCAATTCTGGCTGTATTTGATTACGATTTGACGGTCCAACACTGTCTAACCGCTATGACCAAACGGATCTTTTCCCCCAGATGCAACAAATTCCTTCCTAGATTCTCTTAGCTGTACCGACTGGAAACAAACCATTGATGCATGCAGCAGCTTAGATGTTAACAAAGCATATCAGATATTCATATCTAACTATCAAAAAGAATACAATAGAGCCTTCCCGTTAATTATACGCAAAAAGAATAAAAGGATGTTACCAAAAAAGGCTTGGATGACACAAGGACTTATCTAATCATGTGCTAAAAAATCGAAACTCCACCTTAAGTTTATAAAGGACCCGTCCGTAGCCAACAAAACTAAATACACCAGGTATAGAAATTATTTCAAAAAAGTAAAAATACAAGCAGAAAAAAATTACTTAGACGCTGAATTCTCAAAATATAGCCAAGACTTGAAAAAAACCTGGCAGATCCTTAGATCCCGGTTAGTCAATGGTAGTGATGCGAAACATAAGCATATTAAATCATTATTGGTTGATGGAGTGCCTACAACTGATCCGATAGCGATCGCTACCGAATTAAATACATATTTTGTGAATATAGCTCAATCGCTGGCTAATAGTATTTCTGTTAATTTGACACCCATTGACAAATTCATGACATCACCCAGATGTGACTCGTTTGGCCTACCTGAAGTCTCCCCCCATGAAGTGATAGCACTAGTAAAGAGTCTAAAGACATCTCATTCGACAGGAGTAGATGATTTGGATCCTGAAATAGTTATCACTAGCATACCTAAAATATCTACTGTTCTATCAGAAATTATAAACTGCTCCTTCAGAGCAGGCGTCTTTCCTGACGATTTAAAGATTGCGAAAGTAGTACTTGTTTTTTAAAAAGGCGTGCGAGATATTGCATCCAACTATAGGCCTATCTCGGTTTTACCTGTATTTAGCAAACTTTTAGAACAAGTCATGCATGAACGTCTTACTGACTTTATATCAAAAGCGAATCTCCTATACAATGCTCAATATGGTTTCAGGCCAGGCCATTCGACTATGATGCCTTTACTCACTATGCAAGATAAAATTTCAGACGCCATAGATAAAAATGAGTATTCAATTGGCATCTTTTGGACTTAGCCAAAGCCTTTGATACTATTAACCACACTGTCCTTTTAAGAAAATTATCAATATACGGAATTCGAAATACTCAACTCAACTGGTTAAAAAGCTATCTCCAAGACAGACAGAAATTGGTGAAATCTGGAAATGCATCTTCTACTCTATTAACAATAAAACATGGAGTCCCGCAAGGTTCCATCTTGGGACCACTATTATTTATCATTTATATGAATGACCTACCTTCCTAGTCTATTCATTATACTCTCCGCAGATGACACTAATTTATTTAATTCGCATCCATGTTTAGAAACTGTGATTAGTCAAACTAATGACGAGCTCAATAATATAGCCGAATGGTTTACAACAAACAAACTCACTCTCAATTTAGATAAAACTAACTTCATACCTTTTAGATCTCATAGAAAAACCCCACCGCAGCATTTACCTACGCTTACTATCATGAATACTCCCATCACACAGGTCATCTCAACCAAATTTCTAGGTATTTATGTAGACCAACATCTATCATGGACTGACCACATAACGGCAATATCATCAAAAATTGCTAAAACTCTTGGCATACTGACTAAAATATCAAAAATTCTACCGGCAAAGACGCGAGCAACTCTCTATTATACCCTCATATATCCTTACTTTACATATGGTAACATCATATGGGCCACTGCATATAAATCTAACTTAAACAACCTGAATATCTTACAAAAAAGAGCGATAAGATTTTTAGCTAACTAGCCGTATAATGCACATATAGAAAGTGAATTTCAAGAGAAGGAAATACTAAGAATAGAACAAATACGAATATTGCAAGTTGGACTATTTATGTATCAATACTCAAACAAATTACTACCTCGATCTTTCCGTCATTATTTCCCACCCAAACCAAATGAAAATCTGCACGTATTGAGACACCCAAATACTCTCTTTACCCCACTCGCGAGAACTAACATCAGACTCACATCCATAAAATGCATGGGCCCAAAAATTTGGAACAATATACCGCTTGAGATACGCATTGTGACAAATATTCAGCAATTTAAATAGAAGGTTAGGCAATTCATTCTACAGGATCTTAAATGACCAGGAGCCTAGAGTAGGATATAATACGCTTGGTCACGAGTCTACCTTGGTTGAAATAGGATTGCTTGGTTCCATTAATATTCCTTTAATATTAAATATGCTTATTACGATTGTTGTAACATTGTTGTAACAGTGTTTAAACTGCTATTGTACATGAACTGTAGATATTCTAGCCTGTAGCCTGCGATTGTTTGAATATAGTTAAGGGTAGTTAAGTTCGTTATAGTTCTGAAATGCTTAAATAGCTAAAACCATCGATCTACCGATGTACGGTCATCTGACTTTCTAGAATTCTACTTAATGTGGGGATGGCCCTAACTAGTGGGGCTATACAGTCCCTATTTGGGTCTCCCTTGGTGATCAGCAACAGTACTGTCTGTTATTACTCAAAACATTTGTATCATGATCTATGCTGTTTTACTGAATAAAGCACTGACTGACTGACTGATATATGTATAAATATATATTATTACATATATGTATATATATGCATATATACATATACATATATGCTTACTTATATAGGGCTCACATTTATCACTACTAGAACAATTGTTCCTCTGTCTGATGGCTTATAATAATTGGAGGAGCATGCTGAAATGGCTATTTTTGTTATTATCATTATTATTACTTTTTGTACCCGAGGTAAATAGGGTTATTATTGTTATTAATGTTATTATTATTATTGTTATTATTATTGAGTTGAATCGTCATCGAGATGCGCTGGTAGAGGAAAGTCGTCTCCCTCTGCTCCCAGGTGACGGCGCTCAGTCTGTGTCCCAGTTCTGATAGGAAGCTTTGGCCCTCGGAATTGATGGGGAGGCTGGCCCATGGTTCGAATGCCACCGGTGTGAAGATGTGCGTAGTGGATAACACGTCGCATTTATCAGGCTTGAGGTTCGCCGCCCTCTCGGCCGCAGCGCCCGTGTCTGTAATATTTCTGGCAGATAAGACGTGGCCATTGTATCGGACACAGTCGCATCCCATACCAGACCATGGTATGTGGGTTTAGTCCGTCTAGATTTTTTCCGTCGGATCTCGCCAAGACCACCGGCTCTTTGACAGTGGGGATCCCTGCACGGATTAGACTTTTACATATAAGGTCGTTCAGGGCCACGTGTCTGAGCCAGTGACCCACATGAGAGGCCGTGGTATCCATTACCCTCGACCAGGTCACCATATGGGCAGCCATGAGGCAATCAGACGGATATCCAAAGTCTGTAACCCATCGCCACTCTCAGCGACTCATCGTCTAATCTCAGCCCTAGTTGGTAATCTCTAACCTCATATCAGTTTTCGAATCTCTGATCTCAGATCAACTTGCTTTCAGAACCACTGGATCCACCTCTGCAGCCATCATAGCGATCATTCACCTTTCACGACTCCTCAAAGCAAATGTATAACCTCATTTGACTTCTCGAAAACTGTTGACTCTGTTAAGCATTCTTCCCTTTTTGACAAGATCTCAATTCTTGATATTCCGATTGAAGTTTATTACTGGCTAGTAGAATATCATCTTGAACGCTCGCACCTCACTGATTTCAAATGTCTTTTCTCAATTCTCCTCCCTATCAATGCTAGCATAGTTCAAGACTCTGTCTTAGGACCAATAAACTACTCAATAACTGCATAAGAACCGCACCACTCTCAGCCCTTCAATTTTATGTTCAAATTTGCAGACGACACTCACCTTCTAACCGGATCCTCGCAAGCTCATACTATCCAATCTGAAGTGCTCTCTATCTCAATCTGGGCTACTGCTAATAACCTTACCTTACATAGTTTTAAACCTAAGGAAATGATCATTATCCACCCTCGACACCAATCATCTCCTCCCCTCAAACACCAGGTACAACCCGTGATAACACTTTAAAAATACTGGGTGTAATCCTTCCTAAAATCTTAACATCACAGCTCACATTGACCACCTCACAACACCTTGGTCCTCCTCTTTTTATGCTATCAGAAAATTTTCATGACCCGACTCATCAAAAATGGATCCGATCCGACCCGACCCGACCAGACGCCAAATATCTGACCCAACCCGACCCATGACGTGCATGACCCGTCTTTAGTGCGTATTTTTGCAAATATTTGTTATAGTCAAGTTCTATTGTCGTAAAAATGCAACACAGGTAATGGAATAAACGAAGGGTCTTTCTCGGATAAATTCTCACAAATCAATATTACTATCATATATGGCGGTCTGTCATATATGATCATAATATCGATTTGTGAGGGCGTATCAGGGAAGATACCCTTCCTTTATTTCATTTATTTTGACCTAAACTTACTTTCTTCATAAATATATGCACAAGAATTTGGGATATTATTGGGTACGTAAGCGTCAGGTTTGCATCCACAGATAAATCACACGCTGTACTAAATCCTTTGACCTTTGTTTTCTCTTAAATTCATGAGAATTTATTCCATGCGACAGTTTGAGCCAAGTTCGGTGTTATAAGGTACAAATCCGGTGTTGCCCTAAGTTTTCGCCCTAACTCCTTGACCATATTCAATTTATTTGATTGTAACTGATTAACACCAGGGTCCAATGTGGACCGTGGTTCGCTAAAGCGATGCTGACTTATGTAAGAGATTATAATCTCAGGCTTGTTCGGTCCTTGCACAGCGAGTGAAAGATTCGGGCACTTAAAAATCGCCCGATTATTTATCTCAGAAGTCAATCGCGCGTATCAAATTCAAGCGGTCAATCGGTTTTGCGATAGCCTTGCGGCGTTCTTATGCTGTTCTTTCCTCACCGAAGTGCCATGATGATCTCTCGCCAATGAACGCATGCACAGGAGATGTACACCGTAACGATTCATCATGAACTGCACGGAGAAAGCAAGGGAGCAAGGCCCGCAGTTGACGGTCCGACCGAGCTACCTACGACGGGCTATGCTGCCTCAGGTTTGAGGCCAGAGAGATTCGATAGATTCGAGACCAGGGACTCTCGCGCATTGTCACCTTTCGGGCTGACCGCGATGAACGAGCCTCGGTACTTACCGGGGCTAAGATGCCACATTGTCGCTGTCCGACGATTTCTTCCTGTCGCCGGAGTGTAGTGTCGAAACATGTTCGCGGTGTAAGTAAGCACCTAGACCGGAGAGTCTCACAGCAGTCATCGCCTGCACTCACTATTAGCGTACGGGGAGTACAGACGACGCTCGGTGGAGTGCCCCTCGCCTGTTCAGGCCAACAGTGACACCTCGGGCGAAGGTCGAACCCGCTCACTCTGCGCACACTGAGTGTTACCGGCAGAACGCTCTAACCAATCGGCCACCGTGCCACACTATAATAGCGTCGTTAAGTCTTGCTGACGTTAAGAACGATCGTCAAAATTATGTGGCGAAATCAAATGAAACAATTGATCACATTGGCCATAATAAAAGCTTGTTGATCCATATAATATATCTGCCTCACTCTGGAAACCATGTCGACGCGCTTGCGAGCACTGATGGGCCCGTGACATAGGCTGGCTTCAAAACGCGACTGTGTGCTATAATTTAGGAATTGTCTTAGAAGGACGTCAATGTAAAGTACAGGCTGAAACTGACTGGCTGCCTGCTGATATTTGTAACTGTAATAATGGACATTTAAATGGCGCTTCTCTGAGAGCAAAGCAAATCGGATTGATCGGAACCAACTTCTGCGGTATCCTCTTTGATGTCACATGTACTTATAAGAACTGAACACAATGATAATGATGCAATATTTTTACTCAGATTGATACATGTAGATCACAGTAATAGCAGCCTGCAGTATTATTGCTCTATATTCAGGCTCATGGGTTCACTATATACTATATAGTCAACGAGAGCACTACAAAGCCTTTCAATGTAGCGAAGTGATTATCTAACAAAGTATGCAGTATGAACACAATCAATAGGAAAACCAAAGCCGATCGGTTGAGCACGGATCATAAAGGCGGAAATTTAAGAAGCGCTGATCATAATATTAACTATGACGCTGCGTCGAAAATAGAAACCATCAATCATCCATTGAACTCTCGCGTCACAGCAACAGCTAGGCCTAATCATATCAATTGCATAACGATTGACACAATGATAATAACAACGAAACAGACATTTTATATAACGACCGCATGGCATTATAACCCCTATAATTCCTCAAAGAATTGCTCTGGAGGAATCCTTCGCCAGAGCTTCCCGTTTGCTGGCATGGACCGTGATAACCAGAGATTCAAATCTACGAAATAAGTCACCATGCACAGGCGATCTGGCAAACGCGTAGATAGAGGTGCATGAGACGTACGCTTTTATCGATGTAGCTAATTGAATCAGCAGACATATTGCAACAACAGCTGCTGATAAATGCATGCAGGCTTCATTTTGAAATTAAGTTTTGCGTTACCGTTACGTTCGTTAGTCAAAACCGATAAATTCCAAACTGCCTGCCACTAGTTATCTAAATCTCATGTTTCCTCGCTTGTTACACATTGTTCATCTCTCCAATTCAGACGAAGACTATATGATCTTCATCTCAACCTGACTCTGTTGTAACATGATCAGTCAGAAAACCTGGAAACCGTACATTTGCACTATAGCATGGCTTAATGGAATACGCAAATCATCAATACGACAAAATCGCTCTTCAAACTTGACCTAAAGACATATTTGTTCAAGATCTATTCTGACGATTCTATTCTGTTTGCTTAGGCGCGTTATAAATGACAGTTCAATAATAAAATAATTATGATGATGATGATGATAATGACGACGATGATGATGACGATGAGGAGGAGGAGGAGGGTGATGACGTAGAGAGGTCACTTCGCTGCCTCTGGAATGGGTTTAAGGGTGTGCCACTGAGCGATGGGGCGTCGTGGGTTGGCCAGCATCTCACTCCAGTGCTTCAGGGCGTTTCCCGTTGCTTTGCATCCGACTGATACCTGACCTATGGGGTCAGAGGCACCGATCAGGTCGTAGTCAACCACAGTCACAACCACAGTCACTTTCTGTAAAGACATACAGCATGAATACACATCTATCACAACGGTCTCGAGGGGCATGGGAACAGACAGGTATACACAGGCACACAGACACACACAGTCACACAGACACGCACACAGACACAGACACACAGACACGCACACAGACACGCACACAGACTTACAAACAGATGGACAAATCCAGATAAATCAAGAGACAAGACAGACACACATACGGGCAGATAAAGACGATTTGAAAATCACATCGATATGATTTTTATTTTTATTAATAATTTCTATCGCGCGACTTTCTAATGTCTAATTTCTAACCACATGGAGAACCAATACAAAGGTCAAGTTCCAGCGGGATAGTCCTGTAAAAAAAATGGGCAGGTGGTTGAGTCATTTGAAAAAGACGAGTTTTAAGTCGATAAAAATAACAGAACCTTAAAACACAGAAAGTTAACCCATTTGTTTTTCCGATAAAGAAATTTGTGCGCACACTAAATTCTTGATTGCGCCGGCTCCATGCATGGCCCGTGCGCGCGCATATGCGCACAGTTTAGAATGAACACTGCCCCATTTTCAAAGGATGTTTCACAGTCAGCTTCATGCACTCCGGCTTGAAATCTTCTCCAGGAAACCACCTCACATATGTGTGGTTCTGGTTGTCAAAGAGGCAGGGATGCTTTCATCGCTGAACAAGACCTTCTCTCACATCTCACGACTCCAGTTGGCATACTGCAATGCTCATGCACTGGAATGGTTTTCGCCTATGGACATCAGTCATCACCTGCATCCTGTGTGCCTTGCAGCACCTCAAATCGAACTGCAAGCAACGACGACGCACTGTTGATGAGCTGGCAATAACTTTGCACTTATCCCTTCACTCGTGCAGGAGTTCATGCGACGCCAACTTTCACACACAATTCGTCATTTCTATGACGTTCCTACAGGAGGATCAGGTTTTCTCACCATAAATAATAATAACATTGGAGGAAATCTGTCTTCAGATGCTGCTTTTCAGAGCTAAATGCCCCCTTGAAACATTAAATAGAAATAATTGTATTGGATCTAAGGCAGAATAGAGATAACAGTGCTGTGGGGCTGATAAAGGTGAAGAATTTCGGTGATGCAAGACTCTTGCACACCACTCTTGCATACCACTATAACCAGAGAAAGTCATGGTCAATCATGTACTTATAAGAACTGGACATAATCATAATAATGAAATATTTTACTCAGATTGATACATGTAGATCACAGTAATAGCAGCCTGCAGTATTATTGCTCTATATTCAGGCTCATGGGTTCACTATAAATTATATAGTCAACGAGAGCACTACAAAGCCCTTCAATCTAGCGAAGTGATTATTTAACAAAGTATGCAGTATGAACACAGTCAATAGGAAAACCAAAGCCGATCGGTTGAGCACGGATCATAAAGGCGGAAATTTAAGAAGCGCTGATCATAATATTAACTATGACGCTGCGTCGAAAATAGAAACCATCAAGCATCCATTGACTACCTGCATGATGAGGTGATTACGATTAAGGTACAAGCGATCAAATGAATTGGCAAGTCATGACCACCACAAAACTTGTAACTTATTATCATTATCAGTGCCCTCTAAATGCTTTGTTCTCGCCCCCACCATCTCCCTCAGAGAGGGGAGAAGTAATCTACATGTAATGTTATTGAGAATTTACATGTATAGTGCCCCTTCCAGATATCTGCTCAGAGGCGCTCTTTGCACTAGTCCAAACACTGTCAAATGACGCATGATCAAATAAAATATATATTGGTTAGCAAAACGATGCACAGTTAGCTGAAAACTAGTCACTAATGGTAGGCCCATGCACAATTGTAAGTGTGCGGGGCTTCCTTTTTACCTCTATCTCCTCGAATTTCACGTCGAAGGTGAAGGATTCGTTGTAGTATGGATTCAACGTTTTTCGCTTAACTGACGTCTTCTTCTTCTTTACTCGTTTCGTCCCCATAAACAAAGACATCTTTATGTATGGATCTGCTCAGGAAATCAACGAACAAAACAACGACTTTATATTTTTATGCATACAACCTATATTTGCATATCAGCAGTTGTATTGATACATATAGTGAGCAGCAGGTTTATATTTATAAGTGTAAAAAGTAAATATAAATTATGTATATATATACTCTACATTATATAAGGAGTAGGACTGTATAGTGTAATTATATAGGCTTATAGGGGCCTATAACATGTAGTCTAGATATAACACGGGCATCTCATCTTTACATGTTATAGTTATGAGCATCTAATTAATCTCTCGGGTATATGTGTAATATATATGTATAAATTAAATATAGAATATACACATATGTGCAATATATATATGACATATACAGATGCACATCTATATATATATACATATGCAAAAACGCATGCTTCAGTACAGTCACCTAGGTTATCTGTGCTTAAGTTGAGGTGTTCAGTGACGCGTGTCGTTCGTCTATATTATTCGACTTGATGTTGTTGCATTTCAATGAGATGTTGTGTCTTCATGCATGCCAATGTTTAACCACGCAGAAATCACACGACTCTTCCGACTGAACTGGCTTCCATCTAAGATTCGACATCTTGCTAGCTTGTACATCAGAGTGCCCATGCAGTAGACCCATTTCTATTTCCTCTGAGCTTAAACATAATGTGTGTGTGTGCTCATACTTATATATATAATATTTGCATCTTACAGTTCATTTATCTGCAAATGAATAAATTATTTGAATGACAATTATACCTATTTGGCCAGAAAGAAAAAATATATATATGTCTGTTATTTACCTGATAGACCAGTTACGTCCATCTTTCGTAGGTTCTTCGCTTCTAATGCGATCACCGTCAGTTTTCCAGCCGTCGGTACGTAACGGAGTGAGAAGCAGACGTCACCTAGACTGGTGTCCTGTATCCACATAGCATTCGAAACCATACAAATAATGCATTTCTACGGTTTAAAATTGAAGTATATAAACGCAGGATTTGGTGGCTGTCAAGTGCATTCGGCGATTTTCGGATAGAACTGTGAAAAATGCGTTGTGTTTTAAAGCTCTAGAAGAAGCTCAGACAAGGCAAAGCTCAACCGTGGAGAGATGAGATGGAAATACCAGATTCTGTCAGTCACATCGCCTAGTATTTGTCAATGCTGACAGATATTGCGAACAGATATTGAGACTTCATACCAAATCAGACGAAATCAGATTTGCATAGGAAGAAACGTCTGTAAAAATCCGGTCCGCCGACGATGCTTTTCTGGCCCGTTGCACAATTAAGAATAAAACATCAAATTTTTTATTTTCTCTGCGCATTAAGCGAAATGAACTACTGTGCTATATATATATATATATATAATTTACCCGACGTCTAAAGCCAAATATCTGACCCGACCCGACCCATGAAGTACATGATCCGAACAAATCCGACCAGACCCGACTCGACCGACCGTTACTGATGATTTTACTAAAATTATTTATCGTCTAATTCACATTTCGTAAAAACGCAACGCAGTCAGACAGCCATATATCATCATAATATTGATATGTGAGGACTTATCAGGAAAGAGACCCTTCGTTCATTCCATTTATTTTGGCCTAAACTTACTTTCTCCATCGATATATGTGCAAAAGAATTCGGGATATTATTGGGTACGTAACAGTCCGGTCCGCACGTCCCAACGTTGCCTCCTCGGCTAACTCACGCGCTTGTAATAAATTCTCTGACCTTTCTTTTTTTCATAAATTCATGAGAAATGATTCCATACGACAGCTTTCTATTTCCACTCCTCTTCGATGTAAACAGGAATAAATCCGGTGTCGCTCTACGTTTAGGCGCTGAATTCATTCAATTTATTTGATTGTAACTGATTAACATTATGAATATCACTGTGTTGAAAATTAAGCTCTGCAAAAATGGGTGGAAAGGGGTCCGGGTTTGCTCCTCCATATTTTCTGGCATTCCTTGGAGCTGGATAAGGAAGTTGGAAAGCGTTTTGCGTTGAGCTGCACGCTTGATAGGAAGCATCCCGAGGACGGATCATTTATCTGCCTATATGCGGGATGTCGTGCGCTGGTTATCTTTCCTCTGCGCATTGCATTCAGGGTCTCTGCCCTTGTTTGGCGTTGCACCAGCTTACCTCAAGGAGTTGTGTCAGCCCGTCGAGGACACTAGTTCTGTCCATCGGGACCTGGTTGTTCCTTTCGTTCGTACCTCAACGATGCAACATCGGGCCTTTTCAGCGGAATTGGCTCCCCGAGAGCTACGCCTTTTGCCGGGAAATTCATCGCCTTCATTTTACATCCGTATTTTTCAGCCGTGGTCAGACCGGGAGCGCCTCTGAGTAGATACCTGAAAGGGGCGCTATGTCAAATTCACATTGATTGATTGATTGATTACTCTACTTCAACTTATTGTCCGTTTGGGTCGGGTCATGAAATTGAACCCATATACAACTCTGAGGTGGCTGCTGTACTAGGAGTGAGAGAGCGAGAAATCACACGCAGTTGACGCTATTGGTAGAAGCAGCTGCGGGAGACGGCATATATATGCTTCGAGAAGGTGAGCTCTGGGTCAAGAATGACCCCCAAGTCCGAGCAGAGGAGGAAAAGGTTAAGAGAAGAAAGCGGGTTGAGAGAGCATCCAGGTCAATTCTCACCAATTGCTGCCTAGTGCAAAGCCAAATAGAATCCGTTTTATATGGGTTTAGCCGGAGTCAATTTGTGGACATCCAAGATCCAAGAGAGTAGATAACTACCTGCATGTACTGGACAGCAGCGGCTGGATCAGACAATGAATATAGGCCTGAATGTCACATAAATGTGATCAAGCAATACATACGAGGATATGAGAATTCCTATTTCTGAGGTGTATAATATAGTGATGTAAGAACAGACATGGAAAGGCAAAGTACAGGGTATGGCAATAAATAGTTATTTCCGTTAAATTTCAAGCTGACAAACCGCAGTATGAATACAATATACAGCATAAACGAATGATGCCAAGTTATTTCAGCAGTCGAATTTAACTGTATACGACAGCAATGTATAGAACTCGGTTTGAGAAAAGCAAAAGAGGCGTGGTAACTTAAGTTACTATATATAAAAATAATAATAATAATAATAATAATAATAATAGTAATAATAATAATTCATTATTCAACGCCCTCTGCGAGCTATCCGTGACGGCCACTGCAATTACAGATTTCTTTTTACGCCTGTAATTGGTTTTCAGGCATCGAAAACGACGTTTTTACGCATAAAGACGTCAACAGTTATCTAGACGACCAGTCAATCTTTCTTCTGAGGAGTTAACGAGTTGTTTTATGAAAAGCACACCAATTGCACCCAAGATACGACGGTTAATAGTTACGACGTAGTCCGTATCTCAAATAAGCCTCTAATGGAATGTAAGGATGAATATGGTTTCTGCATGAACATAGAACTACAGTTTTGTAGTTTCGAAGGAATCAAATAGACCAACGTGTTTGTGTGCACTTGTGTGTACCAAGCAGACCTGTACCCACAAGATTAAATAATACATATAAATAGAAATGTATACGGCTTTCAAGGGTCTGACTTGTAAAAAAGAAGCAGAGGGCAGCTAATGGGAGCATATGGGAATCGTCAGGATTCCGCACTTTATCAACGCCCTGGTATCAGAAGCTGTAGGTCCAACCATCTGACCCCCCGGCGGTTTTCTACAGCGATCGTGTGGCCTCGACCGTGGACCATTTTTCAATGAATTAATCTGAATGGAACCTTAATTACCACCGTTTCCCAGTTTGAAAGATATTTTGGATTATTACAGGCTTTAGTGTTCGGAACCGCGCTTGGTTAAGTTTCAACTCATAAATCTAGTCTTAAACATAGCAGCGTTCGGTGTAGATATATATGCGACACACCTGTGAGGCTGAGTGTCAGGTGCGCGTGGCCTATAAAGGCCTAAGACTTGACGAATCAATCAATCAAGAAACACCAGGCCATCTATCTACCTGTTCAGTGGTTCTTCACAGGTATTCAGGATATTGCTTGAATATTAGTTTGAATATTATTAGGCCTATATTGAATATTATACGTCTGCGTGCGACTATAATTAAGATATTTATGCCATGCACTGAAATACAAGAGCTCTGCACTCGTGACCATCTTGTCAAAGTAGGAATCTCGAAGGGGCACTACATAAATTCTTACTGATTGATTGTAATAACTAATCTAAACAAGCGCGGATGATTTATCACCTATAGACAACAGTGCAGATAATAGTTTAAATAGTCTATACAAGAAATTACAGTTGCATTACTACACGCTACCCACACACTGCAAGTTATTCCGGTAATTCTGGTCTTCTAGGAATTAAAATTACCGGTTATCCCGGTAATCGATTTCATTTTAATTTACCCCGGGGTAATGTGAAACCGATCTCACGTTACTCCTGCTCTGTTCACATTACCCCTCTCTGATTGAGACAAAATAGCAATACATTAATATACTTACTACAAATGACACGTTAATTGAATGAATATGTGAAACATATACGTTCGAAAGCTAGTTTCAGCATGTGAAAAAATGTCACATAAATGTTTTTTACATTAGACCATAAACACACAAATTCAAAGTGCATCACACGTTATATACAAGCTTAGGATATATCAAGATTCAATCCACCTGAAAAATAGAATAATTACAAGAGTAACTATTCATTAGGGATACAGAATCACAAAATCAGAATTAATATTACAGTCCATATTTTCACACAACGAAACTAGCTTTCAATGTTGCATGTTTCACGTGTTTTATTCAATAAACGTATGATTACTTGTAAGTTTAAGAATTTATCATTTTGGCTCAATCAGAGGGTGGTAATGTGAAAAGAGCAAAGGTCATTTTTAATCGATTTAATGGATGGACGAATTGATGGATGTATGGGTAATTGGATGGATGGATGAATGAACAGATGGACGGATGGATGGACGGATGGATGTATGGATGGATGGATGGATGGATGGATGTATGGATGGATGGATGTATGGATGGATGAATGGATGGATGGATAGATTATGGATGGATGGATGGATGGATGGATGGATTGGTGGGTGTATGGATGTATGGATAAATGGATGGATGGGTCAATGGATGGATGGATGGATGGATGTATGGATGGATGAATGGATGGATGGGTCAATGTATGTAGGTATGTACGGATGGATGAATGAATGGATGGATTAAATGAATAGATTGTTGTCATGAATGTATTGTCTCCTCCATGTGTGACTGACCTTATCTGCCTCTGAGTCTGGTATCTGTATTTCCGACCATCGGTCGATGGCGTTTCCGAGATCAAGAGATCCGAGTGGGATCTTCAACTGACCGATGTGGTCAGACGCTGAGAAGCGATCGAAATCGAACAAGTGGAAGACGAGGGTCTTCGATGCCATCTCCGAATACGGAATCTGCCACGAATAACGCAAAGTAGGGCAAGTACTTAATAATGTACTGGAAATTTATATAGCTCCACTCGATATCAGAGGAGCTCACGATTCAACTGAAAAACAGGAACGTCTTCAGGCGCCTCCGGATGGCAGTAGGCCTATGGAGAAGAGAAAGAGAGAGAGCAGCTCCTACCGAAGTAGGTGAGGGGGATAAATTATGTGCGGAAATTTAGGCTAACATACATGTTACATGGATTTTGAGCGCTTCAGAAGAGTTATAAGACTGTCTTGGCTGTGTTAGAACCAGCGATAGTTCAATGACCATTCCGCACGGACAGCAGAACGAGTTAAGAAGGGAGTGGAAGAGAGATAAATAGAGGCAGATGTAGCATACAGCTTAAAAACACAGACCCCAACATAATCATTATTTTCAATTAGCTATTTCTATGGCGCCAGCATATAAATTGAAATTGGTCAATGCGTTGCGATAAATATTTATGGGAACAGCAGTAATGATGTAATTGGTCGCTGAGATAACGACATATTACGGTCTAATGGCATGCGATGATAATTTGAGGCTGTCTATGTCTTCATTTGCGTTCTGCTACTCACATTGGTCATTGCAGAGATCCAGTTTCAGAAAAGGGGAAAAGAAACTAGGTGATCTGGACGGAAGAGTAGTCGTCTTGAAGGAAGTAGATATAAAGCCAGGTAGATAGGCGAGCGGGTAGACTCGGAAGAGTCACAGACAGAAGATAGGCCGGTGGACAAAGAGAGATAGACAGACAGAGAGACAGAGAGACAGATAGATAGATAGATAGATAGATGGATGGATGGATGGATGGATGGATGGATATATAGATAGATAGATAGATAGATAGATAGATAGATAGATAGATAGATAGATAGATAGATAGATAGATAGATAGATAGATAGATAGATAGATAGATAGATAGATAGATAGATAGATAGATGAACCACACGACTATCCACCCATCCATCCACCCATCTACCAATCTATCCATTCATCCACCCATCTTTCTATCTCTCAATGAATTCATGTCGAATAGAGGATCGGCGGAGACCAAGTATGTCCTTGAGGTGGCTGACCTTAAAGATGAAGGTTTCGTTGAAGACCGGGCAGAGGGTCTTCTCCTGAACCTTCGTCTCAAACTTCTGCTTGTCGTCCGGATGCAGGTAGAGACGGATGAAAGGGTCTGAGGTTCCACCTGCGTCCATGGCACGCACCTCCGCACACTCCACCACTCCAACCGTCAACTGAAACACACCATTCCAAATAGCAATCGGGAGACTTGTATAATTTATAGATGTTTATAATATTATTTTTTACCTCGAGGTATGACTACTGTAGACCACCCAAGGAGTGTAACAACCATTCAGAGACTATGAAAATTCATTCTTGGAAGGTTAGAACTCGTCAAGATCCGGCGGAACAAAGATACATTGGAAAGCAATGGCGTTAGGTTACGACGTCAATGCGTTATTATTATTATTATTATTATTATTATTATTATACATTTATTTCTTTGTGAACCAACGGACATGGATACAGACTCACTAGTTCATTATTATTATACGTAATTTCTAGTCTCAATATAGTTCCATTCTCAGTCTGAGGTAGTATTATTTTTATTATTATTATTATCATTATTATTATTACTATTATTATTATTATCATTATTATTATTATTATACATTTATTTCTTTGTGAACCAACGGACATGGATACAGACTCACTAGTTCATTATTATTATACGTAATTTCTAGTCTCAATATAGTTCCATTCTCAGTCTGAGGTAGTATTATTTTTATTATTATTATTATCATTATTATTATTACTATTATTATTATTATCATTATTATTATTATTATTATTATTAGTCGTAGTAGTAGTAGTAGCAGTAGTAGTAGTAGTAAGAGTAGTAGTAGTAGCAGTAGAAGCAGCAGTAGGGGAAGGGGAAGTAGTAGTGGTATAATTATTATTAGTATGCGGTAACTAAGTGCATCGTCATGTATACTAAGCAAGCAGTTAAAAGGTTCTCAGAGTGCAAACTGTAACTGCAGAGATTGATGGGTTTACATAGGTAACTGTGCTTGGTATTAAGGCCCTACCTCTGTCTTCTGAAAGTCGTAATCGACCGTGTAGTGTAATCTGCCAAGAGTAATCTGTTCACTGTCCTTGGTTGAAGCTCCTTCGTTGTCTTCCATGTTCTTGCTCAACTCCTCCAGGTCAGGCTGAACCTAATCGACGAACAGATCGACTGAGCATGTATTTATGTATCTGGCTATTTATATAGCGCAATATAAAAGATCCTATCTATGGTGCTAATGATACTACTCATCAACAACATCTGATCTTCATCTAGGATCTGATACTGCGTCACATTCTTACATGTATCTGTATATGCATGCATCTGGCTACTTTTATCTAGTCATGGTCACCACCATTACTATTCATCATCATCAGCATCAGCATCACTATTAACATCATCTTCATCATCATTACCAATAATTTTCATTCTCAACATCCTCATCATATTCATCCTCGTCATCATCCTAATCATCATTCACAATAACAACAGCGATAACATTGAGCTACAGTATCACCATCATCATCATCTTCGTCATCATCATCGTCATCGTCATCGTCATCATCATCGTCGTAGTCGTCGTCGCCGTCGTCATCGTCGTCGTCATCATCATCGTCTTCATCATCATTATCATCATCACTACCATCATCATCATCAGTGACAGTTACAAACATCACTGCAACAGCTCTACGAACAGCATAACCATCATTGCCATCAAAGAAAATCATCATGATCACCACCAGCAACATAATCGTCAACAATGGCAACTATAATAGACAACGGACAAGAAAAGAATGTGACATCAACACAACAACCAGTAGCCTATATGAGTTTAGTCCTATTCCTGACTCTAAACAGGAAGGAGTCCTCGTTGTTTTCGACAGACCGCGTTGGTGTCGGGGTTACGGGGTTCACTCACCTTTTCCTTGTAGGCCTGTCCCAGCGCCTGTACATCCTTCATCTTGACCGCTCCCTTCTTGGACGCTCCCCGCGGTCTCTTTCTGCAGCAGCCACAGCATCCCGCCTTGCCTGACATCTCGAAGGATTTGCAGATGACGACGATGACGACGACGATGCTGATGAAGGCGACAGAGACGATAATCGCAACGACGGCTTAGAAAGGAACTACAGCACAAAGGCTTTGTTACTTAAATCAATCGATTGTCCTTCATTAAATTCACAGGTAATCCTTGGACTAATTGTAGCTTCTAATCTGTCTCGTTGTATTTATTTAGTTTTCTGAATAATTGTTATAATTATGGCCTATTTAACAAACTGAGTTTAGTGTCATTCTTCCGTGAAATGTTTGTTCTAACTCTCAGACTAGCAGGACTAAGCAGAGGTTTTATAGAAATGAGGGAATATTTAAATGATTTATCTGACGAAGCTGTATATTTTCAAAACATTGCTCACTTATATCGAAACATGATTTTTATCTTCCTTTATTAAACTAAACTGACAGATCACAGTATGATTTAAGGTATATTATGAACGGAAGATGATAAGTTATTACAGGAGAATAATTGAACTGCTTGCCAGGCATGCAAGGCGCTCATCACGCCTGCAATCTAGTTAAACTAAAGCCGACCCCTAGCGAATAGAAGGACTAGTTAACCCATGGTGTAGGGAACTCGATATAGTGTTCTACTGCTGATCTCGCCATTGCGTTATCCGTTACTCAACAGCCCTATAGTTCTTGACTCTTGAGTTGTCCATAAATATAGCACAACATAAATTTATAAGGCGCCTTAATAAAACAAAGCCCACTCAAAGGACGCGTTAAAATGTTGTGATTAGTCATAGTTGGCTACTTAGAGAAGAGTTTTACGTTTAGTCCTAAAAAATTAATTGAGGAGAATCGTCTGATATTTTCTGGCAGAGTTTCATTCAGCTGAACCCGATAGCTGCAGACGAAGAGAATCGATAAAATGTCAGGACATTTTTATGTATTCAATATTAAAGTAATTGCGAGCTGTGATCTATAGCAATAATTTCTATTCCCGCTCCTGTTGACTGCCCGGAAGAAGTTACAGCCAACTTCTATCGTACCGGAAGATCAGAATGGACTTCCGCAATATAGAAATATTGCCATTATGTTTGTTTCAGATGTCCTAAATAGGATGTTTCTCTTCCGACGCGACACGAGCATCTTCTCTTTCAAACCTCTTTGGATGATGTTTAACTACCTCTTACAGAAGCAGCCCAAAACGGTCAAAATCAGACTTGACTTACAGCACACAGACAACGTGACTGGCCCGTTTGAATGCTCGCCGTAAAGCCATGGACGTCGACGGCGACAATAAAGATTGTCCCAATATTGAAGAAGAGATGGCCTTTAATCTCTCGTGGGTCTTTAACTGCTTATGATTTCAACGGACTAACTGGTCCAATGTGTCGGTGGCATGCGTTCGGGGTCTCTGCGATGAATCTGCTATTAAACTATAATTGGATATTGGATCTTCTTCATAGTGACCGAAATATCGTCGCAGTTCCATTACAGGTCAGTCACGCAGCCTATATAAGTGTCGGCAGCATATCTCTCCCTTTTGGAAATTTCTGTTGAGATTATTACACATGGGATACATTTACCAAGACGAGCCAACGTATTCACCGAATGCTTATTAAATAAGCTAATTATATTTATATTTCCGCTAGCCTTACAACTCAACTTCGATTGAATTTTGAACTCAGAGGATGCGCCCTTCAACCCTGAAATTGTTTCCGCTGAGCTCTACCCAGACCGGTGCGATCAAGTGGTCATTACTGAAACTCGGGACTTTCCAACATGGCGGCCACTTCGGAGAAGGTTGACAAATCACATAAATTTGCCATGCCTCATAATAGGATGTGTTGCAAATAGTCACATATATTTAATGAAATATCGGAAGTTTGGGCAAGTCAAAATTGAAAAGTTGAAATACTGTGCGCTGAAAATAATCGCCTTTCCCAAGTTCTTTCGTCCAAGTGGGCGAAGTTTACTCCTCTGATTCTATCTAATTACGTTTCTTAAATTTCCATATATACGTCGTAGTTATGAGTTACGCAAGACTTCGCAAGTCAATTCTTCAACGGTGAATAACCTCTAATCTTGTTCTTCCAAAAATCTTTGCTCTACGCTGGCTCTGAATTCATTTGACTGAGCGCACTTTCTCGACGACGTCAGGCTTCCATTAGCACCGTGACTCACAATGCATCATCATTTCTTCTGAGCCCGAAGTGGTTCTTATTCGCTAAGTCTGCGCATCTAGTGGTATGATTGGAACGTGGACGAATGCCTTGTTCGATCCCTGGCCACGTTATCATCCGAAGCAGCGGTTCAGAAGAGGATTTAGACAAGCTCAGATTGCGGCACAGAGGCGAAGATGTAAAGTTTGTGATAAAACAATCACACCGGGTGGGGTAAGAATGGGTATATGTCGCCTATGTATCATCGAGCAGATAATCGGGGATTTCGATGGCAGGATAGTAATTTGATGCAAATTAGGAACTGTGCATGGGCAGGAATGGTGCTTCCATAGTGGGCTACGTGCTATGCCTTGAGACACTAATTGGCTATCTCACTTTCCAAACTTCTAAAGCGCCACTCGAATGGCCAGTGCAGGGCACCAGCTCATTCACGAGCAGAGGAGTAAAATTGTTATTTGCAATCGTTCGCTCAATGGCAACAATAGCGTTTGTACACATTTATCACCCTTGTTCTGTGCTTTACTGAGTGGCTCTCCAGGTTTTACACTTTTTGGTCGTTTAGGACTTTAGACAATTCTTATCTTTTTATCCGCAGAGTTCTAATGCTCGTATAGGCAGGCAGGAATTGCCTCTTATGAATGTTCAAAGAGACGCTATATAAATAAAACTTATATATAAGCACAACTTCATCCGGTGCGCTTTCTCTGCTAAGACGCGAGAAAATCCGTCTGATTTGAGACGAAGACGGTGTTGAAACTGCGATCTTCGCCTATAAGGCCCAGCGCCTTTTGAAGAAAGTCCGCGTCCGCTAACCCCCCCCCCTCCCTCCCCATCTGCATCACAGAGCAAGTACACAAGGGACGTGCGCTTGTAGCCGCTATGTGGGATCCGTATTCCCACCGAAACTGGTCAACGCACAATGGTCGCTTCCAGTAACAGGAAGAGATTGATGTCTGCGTGAATTGTGGTTTCATGTATGTTCGTCTAAGATATTAACCCCCGTTGATACACACAAGGCTTTCTCTACAACAAACCACTATAGGACTCTCGTCCACTCAACCCTCTGGTGGCTATTCTCTCGACATTTTCTATACCCACGGGATTTTATTTCATCCTACGCTCAAACCGCAAAATTTAAATAGAATTAACAGCTTAGAGAAAACGGAAAGAAGCCTGCTGTTTGCAGGTAGCGGAGTCCGTGGAAGAGAACGGAATTCAATTTCATTAGTTAACCGTCTTTCTCAGGACTGAGACCAGGACAAAGTTTGCGAGGTCACAAGACAGAAAACGAGATTATTACCTCAAAAGACGCCTTGAGACCAAGACTTAGTATCGAGATAATACAACCCTATTAGTTAGTGTTATTAATAGTAACGTTACCATTTTGCTGTAATTAAAATTTTTGCAATATTGGTCATCATATCATCATCATCATCATCATCATCATCATCATCATCATCATCATCATCATCATCATCATCATCATCATCTATATCTTCACTGTGAACGCTGCAGATCCTATTGTTACCTTATATTGCCGCCTCTGTTTAAATATTATTGTACTACTAGTGTATTGTGACAAGCACAGCATAGTTTACAGTATTTATTGCGATCATTGTTGTCGCCCCTATTGTATAGCTGTCACTGTTTCTCCTGTTATTGGTGTTGTTGCTGTTGTTATTGTTTATATTGTTTTCTTGTGATTATTTGCAATTTACAGTTTTATTATTTCATTAGCAGTCCGTGAGCAATTGTCTTTCGAGCAGATTTCACCATTATAATAATAAATTCTCCTGCTAAGCTATTGGTCTAATTCATTCATTCATTTCGAGAATTTATATAGCTCGTCTTCAAGCAAAACTACTCAGAGGGGCTCCCAGCGCAATCTAGGCCAAAAAGAAATGAATTTAGCAGCTTTAATGACTGATAACACAGGAGCAGAAATGTTGCACAATGAAAATTAGAAAATTAAAAATTTCAAAGAAATGTTGTAATAATGTTGTATAATGAAAGTTCAAAAATTCAAAAAATTAAAAGAAATGTTGTAATAATGCTGTACAATAAAAATTAGAAAGTTAAAAATTCAAAGAAATGTTGTAATAATGTTGTATAATGAAAATAAAAAATTCAAAGAAACGTGAAAGGCTTACCTCTGTTTAGTCAAACCCCATGTCACCAATAAGCTGCGACGGGGTAAAACCAGTCAATCTTTACAATAATTATGGTAAACGATGCAGTTGGTCTGATGAAGGTTAGTATGGAGAGTCGCTTTGAAAATCCTCCACAGCTTATAGGACACCTGTATACGGTTGTATATTTTATCAGTAAGAACAGATCAGCCTAGGAAATTGCTTCGACTGACAGGTGTCCGTCTTCAAGAACAGGGATTAAGTTTTCGATCGATACGTCATTGCACGTGTAGCAATGTTGAAGATATTAGTGCAATAAAACGGCGACCCCACCGCGCCACCTTAGGCGACATGTTTTTACGGTGAGTTACCGAACCACTGAGAGAGAGAGTTGCACACGAAATGGGTCACGGGTCGCAGCAAATGCATTGATTGAATCAAGTTACCTGACGCAATGTCTTAGGACTCAGCCCCATTGGTCGAACGGTTTGTTAGGCTCGTACAAGCGATGGGATGTATTTTATGAAATGTGTCATCCGAAGTCTATGCTTCAGAGGCTGCAACGATGATTTATTGTGATGGGGAGGGAAGAGAAACAGCAGCCGAGTTGAATTAGGTTAGAATATTGAAACGAGATTCGGGAAAAGAATATGGAGAGCAGACGGAAAAGGGATAGTAGAGTAGAAAGGAGAAGTAGGATGAGGAGGAGGAGGAGATGAAGAAGGGGGAGTAATATTGAAAGAGGTTGAATAAGTAAAACATAATGCTAACGCTCTGTGCGGGAAAGGGAGGCGTACGGAATGAAAGGGCGAAAGTGGCTTGTAGATACAATTGAGAAGGGAAGACGATGAAGAATAGTAGAATTTAAGAGAGGAAAGAGAAGTTACAGTAGGTGACAGACGAATAAATAGGAAGACAAAGGAGACGAGTAGGAATGACAGCGAGATAAGACGTAGCGCCCTCCAGAGAGATGAACTCCCAGAGCTTCAGTACTTGGCCATGACTTGACAACTTGCAAGACCCATGAGTCCATTTGATCAATGCCTGTCTTCTGCTGGTGATTGCGGTGTCTGTGGTGATGTATGTGATGGTGGCGGTGGTTGTGTTGGTGTTGGTGGTGTAGGTGGTGGTACAATTTTGTGACTCCGTTCTCAAGAACAATACGCGACGTCTAGTCACGTCTTACAAAGTAATACAGTGGAAATGTGAGCGTTGCCATTTAGAATACTAGATAAATGCACCGAAGACAATTATCAAAGCACAATATAACAGGATACTGCAAGATGGCTGGATGCTTTGCATGGCTGCATACAGTCAAATTCGAATCTTGTAATCACTTGCCATTGCCTCTGTTCTTTACAATTTCTCTGACTGAGTGTCGTCACAACTGTCAGCATCAATGCAGATATGCATATATAATGTACACATTAATTTATGTAGCGCCTTTCTTACGCTTTGATTCAACCAGGCATTAATTTAGCGCCTTTATTTTCCCGATAGTGATGAATTCATTTGAATGAGCAATCGTCAGTTATAAGTGAATAGCTTCTATTTCAGTAATGATTGGCTTCTGCTTCCTTGCGTGTCTCCAAACAAGACCAGAGCTTCATCGGAAGAGCTAATAACAGCTGAGTTATGGCACTGTCGCCATTTATTATGCGCCATTTCCTCGACCTCTGCGCTGTAGCTACGGTTACAGATATCCACCGTGAGAGCAAGCGAGAAGACGGTCAACAGATATACATAGTCTATTTCTGCGGAATGGAATCCAGTGCAGCCCCCAATGGGCCTTCTCGTGGCGCAATATATGGTGCAGTGGACGCAAGTGGCTTCCAGGATCAAATATTTAGCTTCTGTTTCGACGTGGAATATTTCGTGCGTATACGTCGTTCTACGGGGACGGAATGCCCGACAACTCAATGCGAGACCAGCAGACTAACTATGACGGTGAAGTAGTGCGTTGTAATGGCATTTATATATGGTGTCAATTTTCTGTTACATGTTATAATTTATGAGACGTATTCAGGATGCTGTCTGATAACTTGGGCACCAGCTTTTTCATGAGCGCTGCGTCGTATAGGAAGGTTTGTCCAGGGATTGATGTCCAGTGTAAGTCTGAGTCCGGTTGCCCGAGAGTCCAGAGAGAGTGGATCGATTGATTTATTGTGCAGGGTTCGTTAGGTTTCATCTTTAGGAAACACGACTGAGGCGAATACCTCTGCATGGATTAGACATCGCTGAGCTGAACTGGGTCGTACGCTGATCGTAATTGCAGATGGTCTAGGCGTAAGGGTTTGGTAAATTATTCGTATGGATTATGGCTTGATATATTGTACGTGTAGTCTTAACTGATTGCCGGACATTGATTATTTCGACTCTAGATCCCGCTAGTGTCGTAGTGTCGCAATTCTTTTCTCAATATACAACTATATTGTGTGAATTATATTAGCGCTGAAATACGGCTAGGAAATTTGTGGGTACGAGTACTAGTTCAACATCTCTCTCTCTCTCTCTCTCTCTTCTTCTATGTCTCTCTCCTTCTCTCCCTCGCTCTTCCTCTCTCTATCTCTCTCTCTATCTCTCTCCTCGCTCCTCTCTCTTTCTCTATGTCTCTCTTTATCTCTCTCTGTCTCTCTCTCCCCCTCTCTCTTTCTTTTTTTTTTCTCTCTCTGTCTTCTTCCTCTCTGTCTCTCTTCCTCTCTCCCTCCATCACTCTTCCTCTCTCTCTCTTTCCTCTCTCCTCTTTCTCTCCCTCTCTCTCCCTCCATGTCTCTTTCTATCTCTCTTTGTCTCTCTCCCCCTGTCTTTACTCTCTCTCTGTCTGTCTGTCTGTCTCTCAGTCTCTTTGTCTCTCTGTCTCTGTCTGTCTGTTTGTCTGTCTGTCTCTCTCTGTACATGTCTCGCTCTCTTACTCTTTCTCTCTCCTTCTAATTCTAAGGCTTTCTTCTCTTTGCTAACATAAATATTCTAAATTAATCCAATGAATTCTAATTAATCTGCTTGGAATGTTGTGCTCTCTTGAAGTTTTGATTCACATACTGACAGCTAAGCACGTTTGATTTAAAATATATTGATATACTTAAAAATATAAAAATACTTCGCTGAGTTTGAAGACTACAGGAAAGGATGAGAGTTTCCCCAAAAGCAGTTCCA
The DNA here is from genome assembly GCA_959347315.1 of Bimastos eiseni. NCBI lineage: Eukaryota > Metazoa > Annelida > Clitellata > Crassiclitellata > Lumbricidae > Bimastos > Bimastos eiseni. The sequence continues at coordinate 16,744,636 of OY365819.1, forward strand.
CAAAGCTCGCATGCAAGAAGCAATTGCATAAATCGAGAAACTGTGTTTTTATTTTTATTTTTTCTCTAATTTATACTGAAATTTGATACCGCACTTCTTCCAATATTTTTTGCTCAGAGGTGCACACGCCTCGACGGCGCAATTACAGTTGTACTGCAGAGCAATAATTGTGCTCGAAGGACTTGCTCAAGGTCCCTACACAATGACTGACGCCCCGGGCTAGGGTCGAACCCGCTCACTCAGCGCACACTGAGTGTCAAGGGCCCACCGCTCCAACCGATCAGACACCGTGCCACAAAGACTACTGTGTTTTATTCTCTGTTCATGCACCGAGTTTTAATCTCATCTGGTCATCTGATTTCTATTACAATAATTACACGCAAGTATATTCAGCCTCATATTCAGCAGTGATCTCGAAGTAATTAATTTGATCTTTTTTATTATTGCGAATCCAATGCAACCCACGCTTTGCTTATCTACTAACTTTATGCATAATGTACAGTTCATAACATACAACAGTCATGACGACAGTATATTTTTAAAAAGAAAAGCCACGATATTGCGAAGTTTAGATTTTAAAACGATCTGTCATAAAGCGTAGGCCTTGAGTTGATGACAAACATGTCCGCGTACGGGCTGGTCAACAATCACCGGACGCCATCGTCAGTATAAGTGTGAGAAACATAATGGAAGGCGTGCTATCATCTGATAGTTGTCATTGATGACGACTGAGCCAATAGAATAGAGATGACTTGTGTAACCTCATCCATATGGACTTAGCCATCATCGCTATCTTCTGTGTCCACAACCTGTCACGAGACAAGCGTCGGGTTTTACTTGATTACGATGACAATAATCGTGATGATGGTTACGAAATCTATTCTCTTGATATCCATTAGGGTCATGTATTGTATGGTATCACTGTTTACAGATTATTATAGCGCCTCTCCTAGTACAACCTTATTTATGAGAGGCGATTCCAGTGCAAAACGCTCTCTGTTGGAATAGGGTGAATGTGATAATTATATCAAGCATCATGATCATGACGATCATAGAGGTCACGATGACTGTTATGATCATTATGAAATTGGTGATCAGAAAAAGTTGTCATGATCAATGTGAAACAGGTATAATGGCAAGCATCGTAATCATGGTACACCGGTGACTGATGATTATGATAGCCATCATGATCTTTGTGAGACGGAGCATCATTAAAACAATGGGGATCACAAGCCACCATGATCATGACGCAATCGATGATCATGGTCATTGTAAAATAATAATCAGAGGAGCGAGGACAAAGAGGAAGACATACAAGAGGACAAATAAGAAGGCATACAAGAGGACAACAAAGAGAAAGACATACAAGAGGACAAAGAGGAAGATAAACAAGAGGACAAAGAGGAAGACATACAAGAGGACACAGAGGAAGACATACAAGAGGACACAGAGGAAGACATACAAGAGGACAAGGAAGAAGACATACACGAGGACAAGGAGGAAGACATACAAGAAAGGACAAGGAAGAAGACATACAAGAGGACAAAGAGGAAGACATACAAGAGAACAAAGAGGAAGATAAACAAGAGGACAAGGAAGAAGACATACAAGAGGACAAAGAGGAAGACATACAAGAGAACAAAGAGGAAGATAAACAAGAGGACAAGGAAGAAGACATACAAGAGGACAAAGGGTAAAAACATGATGAATCGGTGGATGTTGGGAGGATGAACGAGAAGATGAAGAGGAGAGAGCAGCAAATGTGTTGTTTACATTGACTAAATCTCACATCGATCATAGAATGGTGAGTTTAACGAACTATATATATATACATATATCTTATAGTTGACATATATAAATATGTATATATATATATATATATTATGTCTTATAGTTGACGGGGTCGATGTAGATCTCACAGCATTGACCGTCTGTCAGTATAACCAATATCCGATCAGTTGATATATTCATTCATTCGCTCATTTGTTCAGAGTATCCGTAATTCTCCCAGATTACTAAACGATGGCGCTCCTTCGTTCTCTCCCGTTGTACCTATAGGAATGACAGCGTTTGATTCTGACTATCCGTGTTTCTTGGTGGCTCTTAAGGTTACTCTGCCAAATACTTCGATCCACGTGAACTCACCAGTGGCTGGTCAGATGATCCCGGACACAGAGTTAGGGATAATTATAAAGAAGACGAAGGAAAGACAGAACAGTGTGGATGGTTGGTTAAATGCTCGCTTAATACCACTGAGTACGTCAGTTCGAACCGTCTTTTTTCTCTCATTCGATCCCTATAATATATGAAGAGACGCTGATCAGGTTCTTTAAACATGGTTGCGCTGTGAGCGACATCGATTTGTGGTTTTACTTTTTCAGTAGATTCTTGCGCTATATAATATACTGGGAGAAAAACAGGAGCCAATTAGAGGTATATGAGGATGAAGAAGAAAGTCAAGCTTATGAAAAAATATGAAGAAGAATTGGAGAAGAAGAAAAAGAAAGACGATGAATAAAGACAGATAATTGGAGAAGAACAGATGAGGACAGGGAGTATGATGAACGATAAACGACAAATAAAGAGACGTGGAAAGGAGAGCGTGAAACGAATAGACACAGTTGGAGAGGAGGAGGGTAATAAGAAAACATAGCTGCTGCATGAAGAGGATGACAATGAGGAGCAAGAAGAGGAGGTGATGAAGGAAGAGTTGAAGGAGCAGGATTAGTAGGTAAAATGACGACAATAATAGTAGTGTTAGTTTTCGTTTTTAGTTTCAAATTGACAAACCGCAATGATGACAAGTTATTGCAGGAGTCGAATTTAACCGTCGGCAGCCATTCAAGGCGACCATTACGTTAAATATTGAATTTAGCAGACGCCACCGCCGAGCACAAGAAGAACTAGTTAGCCTTACGGGGGTAAAACGGGAATCGAATTCGGTTCCTCAACTCTGCGCCCGGTGTGCTAGAAGAACTAATAAACCTTACGGAGAAATACGGGCATCGAACTCGGTTCCTAACTATGTTATCCATTGCTCTTCCCTAGGAGGAAGAGTTGCTGGAGGGAAAGAGGGCGAAGAGGGCGAAGAGGAGTAGATGCTGGCAATCAACCGAGCCTGGTGTCAATGCATTCGCCTCGGTTCAGTCTATGGCGTCGCCTTCTTTCATCCCAGTCCGTCAATTCATCGGACGGTGGCGTTTTCAACTGACGCCGTCATCTTTCTATGCGGCGCCCACTCGTCGTATAGTGGCGTCCTCTGCGGACATTGAAAGCGACACTTGTTTCAGCTTCTTCCACATCAGCCACAGTCAGTGAAAGAAGATAGTGGATACCCATACAGTCGGTTAGTGCTAGTCTTCAACTGCGAATCCGCAGAACACGCAGCGGATCTCATTATTGAACTTACATAGATCTGTATCAGCATTTTTATGCACCTGTATGTTAACCTACACTACGGTTACAGGTTACATTCCACGTCTGTTCGGATACTCGAGTGAGTGAAAGGTGTTCGATGCCCTATGTTATTCGCTGGCAATGAAGTCGCCAATAGCAACCGAAGTATTGCTTCTGTCGCTCCTTATCTCCTGCCTCTGCAACGAAACATCAGTCATCAAAAGCATCGCCAACTCAACGGATTCCGAAAGATCAACAACACCTATCGCAGGTAGACGATCCAATCCAATAGGATTAGGCAAACAGGTTAATGCATCTGCACATGTAATGTATGTATGCATGTATGTATGTATGTATGTATGTATGTATGTATGTATGTATGCATGTGTGACATTGTATGTATGTATGTATGCATGCATGCATGCATGTATGTATGTATGTATGTATGTATGTATGTATGTATGTATGTATGCATGTATGTATGTATGTATGTATGTATGTATGTATGTATGTATGTATGTATGTATGCATGTATGTATGTATGTATGCATGTATGTATGTATGTATGTGTATGCATGTATGTATGCATGTATGTATGTATGTATGTATGTATGTATGTATGTATGTATGTATGTATGTATGTATGTATGTATGTATGTATGTATGTATGTATATATGTATGTATGTGTGTGTATGCATGTATGTATGTATGTATGTATGTATGTATGTATGTATATATGTGTATGTATGTATGTATGTATGTATGTATGTATGTATGTATGTATGTATGTATGTATGTATGTATATATGTGTATGTATGTATGTATGTATGTATGTATGTATGTATGTATGTATGTATGCAAACTACGCATGTATGCATGTGCACGTGTATTTGTGCTCAATGTAGGGTGTGCATGTATGTAAAGTAAACATGTAAGAATGAGCATATGTATACATGTATGTATATTTTTTGGTGTGCGCACTTGACTGTATGTTGTATGTATGTACTGATTTCTAAGTTCACGATTCAGTATGTATCATACGTAGGTATAATTATGTGTTTTTATGCAGGTATAAGTGTGTAGGTTTATTGGTGTATATACTAAAAATATGCATGCATATATTGTATTGTATTGAATTTTCGTGTTTTTAAATAACTTCTTGTCAAAGCGCGACAGTCTACGACAGACATCACACGCAAGATATACAAGTATGGCGGCATTGGGTTGCAATAGACTAATCATAATGTCAGGGTTAGACATGTCGTTCAGAAGGAGAATACAACGGGACTAAGACTCAAGTCTTAGTCTCACTCACACGTGAGACAGAGGGCTGATTAAAAAGTTCTTGTTATCATTCACCAGGATGGTGAATGGATGTGCCCGATGTTTAATCACTAGTAACGTCATTCTTTAACTAGTCTAGACCGGCAGCCACTCAGGCATTCTTTCAACGTCGGCTTATCTGGTCCCTGCATTTGAACTGAACCGCGATAAACTCCCGCCTATCGTTTGTGTTTTACCACAACAAGGAAACCATATTATCCCAGTGTACACTTCAGACTTTTTCCACACAATCACCATCATCATCAACATCATCGTCGTCATCACCAATATCATCATCATTAGTATCATCATCACTATCATCATCATACCTATCGTCATCATTATCACTATCATCATCATCGTCATCATCATCGTCATCATCAGCCTACTACTACTACTACTCCTCTTTCTCACAATTAACATGATACAAAGTATTTCAGCATTAGCAACATCAGCATCATCCCTGTATCGGATGAGATGCATGAGTCAAAGATGTTGGGTGCATCTCTTCCGCAATCGGTCAACCCTTCGCATCCTTCCTTCGTATCTTCCGTTCTTCCAATCTTCTCGGATGAGACCCGAGACGGTCGCTATTCGTTCGCTCGTTGCCTTAATTTCGCTCTTCTATAGCAGTCCGTGCATACATCGTCGTCTTGCTTTATGGCTGCCTTCCACTTACTTCCTGAGAGAGCAACGAATGGTTCTACTGCGTTCTGCATTTCACTCATACCTGACAATTGCATCTCATACATGACGCGCAGTATCAATCGCAGTGCGTGACATCTTTAATTTAGAGTGACTGATTTATCAGACAGAATTTCATACTGTGGGATATTCGGTGATCGCGGCGAGGCGTTGACCGACGGTTGTGAGTTCGGGCCACATGAGGAGGTTCTTTGACATGCTGTTGCTTACACGTACCTCAATCAACAAGCACGATGAATTGGTAGCATTGCGAGCTAACCACACACAGTAAACCCTGCGATGTTCGTGTGTCAAATGGCTTTGGGTGGGTACGTTGTGGAATAAACAGCCAAAGAATAGCAAGACGATCGCCTCACAACGACTCTGGCGGCTCTCACGGACAGAGGGTTGACAATTATGACCGAGATGTCTTCGCTTCAGACTCCACTGGCTACCACAGACTTAATGGGCCAATGCCCTCATGAAGCTACTTATACAATTTTATGACTTGCGCTGCTTGACGATGCGAGTCGTCGTTTAAATGTTTTTCGTCTTAAAGTCTCATCGATTGCACACTTTCAGTGTATGTATGTGTGCAATGTATGTATGTATGTATGCATGTATGTATGTATGTATGTATGCATATATGTATGTGTGTATGTGTATATGTGTATGTATGTATGTATGTATGTGTTGTTGTTGTTATGTGTATGTACGTATGCATGCTAGCATGCATGCATGCATGAATGTGCATTGTACATGTATGTATTCGTATATGTATGAATGCAAGTAAATAAACTATATATGTATGTATTTAAGCGTGTATGTATGTATGCACATTGTACATTGTATGCATGTGTGTATGCATGTGTGTGTGTGCATGCATGGTATTTATATAGTATGTACGTGTGCATGTGTGTATGTGTGTAACGCTGTATGTTTTTATGCATATACGTGTGTGTATGCAATATATCTGCATGTATGCATGTTCATGAAGACGCTTAAAATAACTCGTTCTAAGTATCTCATAGGAGTTTTGGGCAATGGACCGGACGACGAGTGAGAGGACTGTCCACTCGCTCTCACTTCAAGCGATCCATACCATTAGGTGGCCTGCCTTGAGGGTTGGCTCATCCTTCTAATTAGATCCTCCCAGTCTTAAGCCCATAGTCAGTTGACAGCAACGGAGACTGACTTAGAACAGCCCTTGACAGTTATAGGCCTATGATCTCTCTCAGTATCGTTATATCTATTGAGTCTCTTTCTGTCTCGCTGTCAATCGATCTAACAGTATTTTGATGCTGCGTTCATGGACTGAAGATTTGTCAGTAATTAACTGCACTGATTTAGACTCGTCGCTGCAAATTAGCTCAGCGCTTGGAACCATCGACTTTTTTTACCAGATTGGCTATCGTTTTCAAGCATAGAAATGAGCTTTATTAAAATCGAATTAATAAAAAATAATAACAATCATATTATTATGATGATAATAACATTTATGATATTAATGATGACAAAAATAATAACAATAATAGTATTTTATTAATTGAAATTGACAAGCGCGCAGTTGAATAACATCACATATATAATAATGATTACAGGCCTTAATATAGGAGTCGAATTTCACCTATTTATGGTTACCACAAGGCGCCTATTTGACCTAATGCTCATTTTACGAGAGTCACCTAGCGAATGGACGGCATAGAAGGCTTAGTCAACTCTGTAGGGGCAGGAAGCATCGATCTCGTTTCATTTTGGATGTTCTGCTGTTCGCGCTTGTGTATAATCATACTGTGGTTTGTCTGTTTGAAATTAAACGAAAATTACAAATACTTCCACTGATCGAAGAAAATGCAATTAATTTTATTCGTAAACATCACTGCATCATGATACGCATTCATGCATAATAACCTATATCATTCATTCATTCATTTCGAGAATTTATATAGCACCCCTTCAAGCAAAACGACTCAGAAGTGCTCCCATGCAGCCCAGTCACGGCTAAAAAGAAATGACTTCACATATCAATATATGATTTGCATATTGATCTACATACACTTAACGGTCTTATATAGATAGATACGCGTGCATGTCATTATAATTATGATATTCAATTAACTTCTATCGCTTCGACGTCTAATCAACAAGAATTCAGCATTGATACACTACATAGAAGCAGTTATTAAAGTTCATGCAGAGAAACAGAGAGGTAGACAGACAGAGAGGCAGAGAGATAGAAAGGCAGAGAGGCAGGGACACCGATACAAAGAGAGGCAGAGGCAGAGGGCCAGTAAGGTATATAGAAAGACATCCTATGGCGGTAAAGCAGCGAAATGGCTAACTACTGGGCAGAAAAACGAATAAAGAATTTAGGCACACAGGCAGAGATGCAAAGACAGATACAGAGATAGACAGCCAGAGAAAGATAGACAGTTGACAGAGAGGGTTCTATTAATCATGGTCATGCAAACGAAAACTCTCGTTTATCATGAATGATTTTCTAATCCTAGACATGACCAGAGAAAGAAGGCAACCACGTGACCAGGTTGAATAAAGACTGATCTGCAAGTGGATTGGGTGATGGATAGAGAGGTCAATGTCTATAAGCTGCGATCCCTTTTTCCAGCCAAATACTGGACTAAAAAGGAGGTCAATGCAAAATCAAATGACTAGTCATCACTCTCGTTTTCTGACGCATTAGTTATTGCCATATATGTATAGCCAAAGATGATCCCAAAATGTATATCAACTCCTCCACTGTTCGCACTCTAGTAGTGCCAGTTCCAAGCCTGGGTAAAGGAGGAGGGCGACGCTAATGGTCTCTATCAACACACAGTGTCGTTACACGGAAACTTCTACAACATAACATAGCCTTATGGATACATAGGAATGTGTAGCGAGCTTCCAAAGGACATAAGTCGGATATATACGGACAGATAGTCGTATACACAGATTTTCATGCACACAATTGGTGAGAATGTTTTCTGTACGGCAAGGGACCTCGTCTTACTCTTAAAATTAATCTGGAAGCTTCAAGTGGCAGATGACCATTGGTCAACACTGACCAGCAAGACATTCGACTCACGCCTGTCACCCCGCAGAGTCAATGACCGTTTCATCTGCCTCCTCCTCCTCCTCTTTCTACTCCTCCTCCCATTCCTCTTCCTTCTCCACCTCTTCCTCCGATTCCTATTCCTCCCTCCTCCTCCTCCTCCTCCTCCTCCTCCTCCTCATCTTCGTATTGCTGATCCTTGTTGGACTGCGCTTCATCCTCATCATCGTCGTTCCACTCCTCCTCTGTTGCCTTCTCCCATGCTTATTCCTTGTTTGTCCTTACATCGGTCCATCTACATTCCATCCCCAAACGATGTCTACTTATATGTCTGCCTGATTGTCTGCTTGCGTATCTGCCAACCTGCCTGTCTCCATCAGTCTCTATCCTTCTCCATGACCACATCGCTATATCGCTTGGTCTGTCTGTCTGTCTTTGTGCCGCTGTGTGTCTGTCCGTCTGTATTGACTTGAGTATGCTGCAGATGGTGCAATGGGTGATCACCTTATCTAAGTATATTAAATTAGGCTCTGCCTCCAATTTAGTCTAATTGGCTTCTGTTTCTCAGTCGGTCACACAATCCTTGTAGCCATATCATTCAATTAAGTATTGGCCTACTTATCAAACGTGCATGAGCGATTGAACCTACACACCTAGATATATATGTGATATATATTTATAATATTAAGCAGTAAATGTAAGATGTCACGCATGAATATCTCAGTTAAATAATGTACATATAATTATAATTATTATGATGTTAGGCAGAGACAAGTGTGTTATATGTACGTATAGAAGCTATAGATCACTATAGACAACCTGGAGTTCTTAAGTACTAGACGATGAATTATCAAGAAACCTCTTTTCCACGATGCTTTAGCATTCTCTTTTACGTTTCATGAATAATTTGGTTAATCATAAACTCACCAAGGAAGAGTGATAGTCCTGAAGTTAGAGGTTCTTGTTCCTACCACAACAATACTATTGTTATTGTGACTGTTATTAATATTATCACTTATTTATTAAAGACCATTACCTAATGACTAAACATCATTCATCGATTGTGATGGGCAATTATTGCGAGCGATAGCTTGCGCGCTCAATATCCAAACACTGTAACCATCTCATGGGGCAAGTTGAGCCCGTACTCGTCGCTATACAACGGAAAAGCTCCTGCCAATCAGATACCCCACACCCCACCCATTCATTCATCCATTCATTCATCCATTCATTCATCCATTCATCCATTCATTCATCCATTCATTCATCCATTCATCCATTCATTCATCCATTCATTCATCCATTCATTCATCCATTCATTCATCTATTCATTCATCCATTCATTCATCCATTCATTCATCCATTCATTCATCCATTCATTCATCCATTCCTTCATTTATCCATCGCTACGTGTCAGTCGTTCCACTTATTATAGGTGAGTATTTAATCTTCTTACAGGTGATTGGGTTCCGTTCCGTGGTAAGGAATACCTGCTCGTGATGGATGCTGGAAGGCGTCAGGACCTCAACCGTAACGATGCCATGCAAAGATGTCTCGATCTCGGAGCTGTTCTCGTCGCCGTGGAAGCAGAAGAGGAATTCGAATTCCTCAAGCGTGAAATCCGGCGAAGGGTGACGACGGTTGGCCAGGAGTTCGCGCATGAGCAATGGTGGACGGCGGGAAGGGTACAGAACGACGTCTGGGTATGGGACAAGGGAAACCGACCCCAGGGTAATTTACATCCATCTATCCATCTCTTCATCCATCCATCAAGCAATCGTTCCATCCATCAATCGTTCTTTCCATGCTCTCGTTCATCTATCCCATCAGTCCACCAATCTCTCCACCCACCCATTTATTCACCCTTCCATTCACTCAGTCATCCTTCCACAATTCGTGCATCCATTCCTCTATTTATCCATCCATTCATACGCATGTCCATCAGACCATGCTTCTATAATATATTCTAAGAGTCTATCCATTTTTAACATTTTTAACCTGATGTCAGAAATGTAACCATTCAATCATGTATCGTTTATCTAGTTATCTATCAATTCGTCTAACCACTCATCCAATCCTTCTTGTATTGTCTAATACATTCACCATATCCGTTCATCGATTTATTCGCCCATGCACTAATCTGCTTGTTTATCTATCCATCTGTCTATCAATTCAACTTGCAATCCATGCATCCATTCGTCTACCATCCACTTGTCCATGTCAAGTCAAGTTAAGTCAAGCCATTTTTATTTTCAATCACCACTTACGTGTGAGAACAGAAACAAATACGGTTATATCATGCAAATTAAACAGTGAAAAGTAATATTTAACCCAGCAGAAGATGAGGAGGAGGAGGTATGAGCGATGATTAAGAAAGGCGAGTCGGAAAGGGACATGTCCCGCTAACTCTGACAACCCTTTACAAAGGAAGATTTAGATGACGACAGTAACAGAGAAAGAGATAGGTGGAAGAGATTGGTAGTTTGGTACCTTAACCATTCATCCACCAATCCATCCATCCATCCATCCTTCCATCCATTCATTCATCCATCCATTCATCCATTCATATTTCCTTCCATTATTCTATTTATCTCTCCATTCGTTCCATTTTTTACTCCATTCGGTTGGTCATCCATCCAATCAGAAATTCCAACTGTTACACGAATGTTCCTGTAACCGTCCCTAAGGTCCTGACCGAGTTTCAATGTCGTCTGACCTTCATATAATTCTCTCAAGGGAGCCTTCTCATTCTCAACCTGTTTTATCGACCATATGTCTTTGATTTCAGTGTTTTTGGGAAATCACACTATTATAGACTCGATGTCTGCTAGTGCCAGACACTCGCATTCTATCGCACAGTAATTATCTATTGGTTTAATTTCAATCGAATCAGCATACTCTCCAATCGCTACTCACGCTACAAATGCCTATAAATATCCTTTGAGAGGTAGATGCAGTATGTACTCGAAAGACAAACTTAACACATTTCACACGTGCAACGCAAATATTGTAATGTAATTTAATATTACATACATTTTATGCGCACATTTGCATACATGCATGCATGCAATCCTACACACGTATATATACATACATATGCCTTTATAAATAACACATGTATATAGCCCTACAAACATTACGCATATCTCTATGTATATATTGTATGTATTAGGCTATTTATGTAGCGCCTTATAAGAACCTCTCGAAGGGGCTCTATATGCACATATGCCACTTAGATGACAGACAATCCGTCATATACATGTATGTCTGACAGCCGTCAAGATCGGTAATCTTCGGCTATGTTATCTTTTGGTATGCTCAACTTCCGGTCATTCCGTGGTTTACTTTGACAACGTTTATGTCGACGTAAGAGACATATTGTTTGTAAAGTTTGAATTCCGCGACAATGAGTCTATCGCGCATGATGACTCGGTGCATGTAAATAGATAGTCCAGCTGGGGAGTTTTATGTCTGTGGGGAAAGTTTTATGTGAAGCGTGCTAATGTTTGTTTATTTGGATTAAAGGAAATCTTGCGTCAGTTTACCCGTTAACGACGAGCGTGTAATAAATGTATGGGAAAGATTATGCAGCAGCTCAATATTATTAATCATTCTGGACCCGCGGTAAACACAAAGCGATAACCATAATCAAAAGTCACACGAATATACGTTATTATTATTTGCGAAGTTCAAGAATAAAAAATGAAGCAGGAAATCTTGTAAATTTCGATTTTGACAAGTCTACTGATCCGTGAACATTCGGCAACAGTGCAACATAAATTTATTCTTATTACTCTGTAACTCCTAGTACGAATTGCATTAGTCTTACAAATTCTCGTTTGTTCTCTCGATTGTATTACTGAAACGGCGGAGGTAAATTAAATTACGACTGTCAGCTGAATCTTCTTCTTTTTAATGATTAATTTGTGTTATATACATCATTCTCGGGTTAAAGCAATGTTAATTAGTACAGCGTTCAATCAATCTAAAATCACACTGGTCACTATATACAGCTACAGCAAAGACAGACGGCAGTCAGAAATTAACGCTATATATATATATATATGTGTGTGTGTGGGTATATATATACACGCCTATATATGTTATACTCCTCTCAATTTTGCAGACGCGGACACAGACACAAAGTCGTCGATAACTTGGCTTCAGTCAATTTATGCAGTAGTTTCCCTCTCAATCGACAGTATTGACAAATTGATCAGCCTCTTTTGAGACATTTTGCCACCTAAATATGTGCGAATTAGCTTGAGTTTTGAAAAATGAACGTTCACAGCTATATCAACCGATGTGCCAAGTAGCGTCTGTCAAATTGTAGCCAGTGGAGTGGCCAGTTACATGAAATATTCTTGCAAAATATAGGCCTAACTGGCTTTCTGGAGCCGTATAAACTGCAATAAGATGGACTAGTATATAGGCCTATATTTTTCCGCAAGAGCCTCAACTAGTTTAATTGCTTTTTATGCGTGTAAATGCAGTATTACTCAATAAATAATGTCCCATGGCACAAGCTCCCCAACAATATTGGTTGAAATATTAGAATTTACAGAGGGAAAGATTTTGCAACATTGTCTCAGAACTGTGCTTAAAATCATCATCTCTTTGCGAATAACAGAGGTCTAAATAATAGTTCCCGTTTTTTCTAAATTGCAGTTCGCAGAAAAATGGACAGCCACGTCTTATTTTCAATGTCATATGTTATCAACTTTCATTTCGAATTCAGAAATCTGCTAAACGCTTTATTTCAAAGCATCATCTAAGAGTCCACAGTGTCCATCTTAACTTTCGCGCTAAGTTGAAATTCTTGTGGCCATATTGAATGGGCAACTGAGTAACTGAATAATCATCGATCAGCGAATTGTGGAAAGTCATTTTCATCTGTCCACATTTCGTCGCGCTCAGGCCATCACAGAATCTGCCCAAGAATCTCTAAGTCAGTTCCAACGTCTAGTTTCTTACTCCTGCCGTATTCAGTGCGCCTGATCACACGGTAAATTTAGCACGAAACTTTATTGCCACCAACCGCGGCTATGAATTCATTGGCGAAGATGAATGACCAGTCCACCGTACTCGCCAGACCTTAACCCACTTGATGATCACGCCTTGGGAACTACGATTGAACGCTACAAGACATTTCATCCAAAGTCGAAGAACATTGACGGGCTGAAGGTAGTTGTATTGTGTCCGGTTGCCTGAGGACTTAATCAGCAAGGGCGTACTGAGCTTCACAGAAAGACTTCGAGCCTGTGTTAAATCTAGGAGCGATACTTGCTCTTAGATAAAGAATTGTTTAACAGGTGTTTGAATTCGTACTTAAAGGTGATGCCATTGACATAGAAAATTATAGGCAACTGTTCATTTTTCTGAGTAAATTGCAAATACTGATTGAATAGAATATTTAAGCAGTTGTAACTTTTTAAGCAAGTGGTTCAGCGAACTTTTCAGGCGCTGTTACAGAATCCTGCCTCTTCAAATCTTGAATTATCAATTGGTTGGGGAGATATTGCATTTAACCAAATGGAACATATTTTGTAGATATGCCCTTTACGTATGTATGTATGTATATATGTTCATGTATACGTATTTAGTTATGTATATCCTCATGAATGTGTATACGTATGTAAGTGCGTATGTATATCTTTATCTAGCGTACATGCGGCGTAATTGGTAATATTAAATGAATATTCATATATAATTATATGACATGTATGTATGTATGCATGCATGTATGTGTGTATGTATGTATGTATGTATGTATGTATGTATGTATGTATGTATGTATGCATGTATGTATGTATGTATGTATGTATGTATGTATTGATTTCAATTACTTTGGTCTGTGTTGCTCTCTCTGATCATTCTAACGGCTCCATTGAAAACAACATCGAGATTTGACATATAATCAGAAATCTTCCCATCAGAATTACACAACGCTCCGCATCATACTAGTAGTAGGCGAATTCTCGTCAGCCTTAATAAGCGCAAAAACTATATTGGCATGGTTCAGGACTAATTTCCCTCATCGATTAGCACCACCACCCTCCTCATCGTCATCCTCCTCCTCATCCGCTCCCCATCTGCAGGGTTTGTTGCGAGAGTATCATGAGAAGGAGGAGGAGCTGCAATCACCCGATTGGATTAAGGTCTCTTGCCCGTCCGACCGACCGACTCAGATCGCATATCACGTCTTCCCTTTTCTGATACATATATATTCCTCCGAATGGTCTGACGTCATTGATAAGACTGACCCCGTTGAATTCGCTCGACCCAAATTCAGGGGGGGGGGGGTGATGGCGGCTGGACTGGGCGCCGGTTTCATCATCAGTACGTCGCTTCTGGTCTGCTGATCTGAACGCAGTACTTGCTCACATACTGCCTCGCACTCATTGCACTAGCATAATGTATGCATATACATATATATAAATAAACATATAGGATACCCCATATGTATATATTATATGTATAGCGTGTAAATGAATAGCGGTAATATAAACACATGCATATATATTCATATAAAATTATACACATTTCAAGCTCAATTCATTCGACGCCTTATCTGGTGATTTTTAAAGCAGAAATCCTGATGGGTCTTCTGCTATGAATAAAGTTAAATGTCGTCTATATATCGTCAATTACAAACTTTTGATGATATTCTCAACAAACCACAACGAAATGAATCAAGTTAATGTGGGTTTTATGCACGCATGCATGATAAAAATTGTATATATTTTTTGACCATGTAGTGGTGTGAAAACAGATTTACTTTAACCGTATTTGAGATCTTGTTTGACATTGCCTTTCAGTGAATAAAAATATACGCTATACATTGCTTGAACTAAACAGATTACTCGGACGGAACTAAAAGCGAATGCGGATACCCTATACCCCATTAGTATAGGCAGAATACCTATCTGCTTACTTAATCTCTTTAGATATTGTGTTGTATTGTATTGTATTCAAGCACTTATAGAACGCTTCTATTAGGGTGAACAGCTCAGAAGCTTTGCCAGTGCGCAAGACTCCGCGAGAAGAAATAGGTTTGAGAAAAGCGAAGGAGGATGACTGCCAGATAGAATTTTAGAGCAAACAGCCGGAGAAAGCCCATTTCACAGAGAGGAACCAATTGAACCATAATATCGAGACTTAGCCATAGTTGTTCCAGTTCGAGGCAAAAAGACTAGAGGTCAAGTCAAGTCTATTGAACGAGCGAAGTGGACGAAGAGAGCAGCTGAATGAGAATTTCAATTGGTATGTGAGTATGGAGAGGGAGCCTATGTGGTTCATCAAACATAAAGGTAAAGATGCAAGAGATACTAGGAAAGCGAGCTATCAGTCAATGATACATGCATAAATTCGTTATATATTCGTTATTATTGGATATCAAATGGAGTTATAATAGCTTGATGCCATTATCCGTTCGTTATAATACCACTTGATATATTGCCACGTTTCACGCCAGCGGTTGTACTTCCTTACTTATTTTTCTCTGTGATTTCCATTGTATATGTACCCTTCTACATAGTTAATGATGACTGTGGTCCATGGAGAGTGAATCCTTCCTTTATGTTTCATGCATATGGAGTCGTTATCTCGACTTAGGTGATCAAAATGAATACGTAGGAGGAGGGGGACTATGTTAACAAAAATCAATGGAACCATCTAGCGACTTAATTGAGAACCTATATCACCGTTTTGTAGCGTATTTTGTTGAATATCGAGGGCGTATGGACATTCGAATCAAAGAAGGGGTGCCTTTCAATGTCGCTGCAGAAGTTGGTTTTTTATTTATACTTCAATCCGCAGTAGCACGTGATGGGATAAGTGAACCATCTACCATCTACCATACCATCTATACGAGGTATACGTAAAATACCAGATAAAGTACGTTGTACATAAATTAATGCAAACATACACGCGTATAACGTATATGCGTGCATACTCTGCATTTGTGTATGTATTATAGGTATGCAACATATGTATGTATGTAATTACACAATATGCTGTTTAATTTTTTATTAGGAAATTTATATATTGCCACCCAAGGAGGCTGATCAGAGGCGTTCTATATACGCGTTATAGTCTAAAATACTCTAAATGATGTAAAAAGTCATTAAGCCCAGCCATTCATCGTGTGGCACAAGTTGCCCTCATGGCTATAGAAGAGCAAGATTTATACAGTATACACATTCACAGCACTATGCAGTCAACAGATTCCCAGCAAGAAATGACAGATGACAGCAAGTTCTCAGCTGCTGAAGCACGTGGAATTGAGGTTGAGGGTGGGTGTAGGCCTATGCAAGCACGCACGTTTGTATGCATGTATATATGCACGTATAGATGTGTTTATGCTTCATGCATGTATTTTTGTATGTATGCAAGTATGCATGTATGTATGCATTGATGAGTGGATGAATGGATGATTGGATGATTGGATGAATGGATGGATGGATGGATGAGTGGATGGGTGATGTTTATATGCATGCGTGTATGTCTGTATGTATTCTTTTAGATACATATATATATGTGTGAATGTATATATATAGATGTATATATATAGAGGATGTATGTATTTATGTTTGTATGCCTGTTTATGCATTTATGTATGCACGCATACACGCACCCGCGTATGTCTGATTAATGTATGCAAGACTGTGTCTTGTCTCTAATGGACCAAGACAGGAATTTCCTGATGCTTGAAAGAAAAGAGAATAAGATGCAAGACAAAGGAACTTCCGCATCAAAGGTCTGATCAAAGA
The DNA here is from genome assembly GCA_959347315.1 of Bimastos eiseni. Classification (NCBI taxonomy): domain Eukaryota; kingdom Metazoa; phylum Annelida; class Clitellata; order Crassiclitellata; family Lumbricidae; genus Bimastos; species Bimastos eiseni. Next base: position 16,761,864 of record OY365819.1, read on the forward strand.
GAATGCCGACAAACACGGATCTAGTCAGATGCAATTAGCATGCAGATGTTTCGCTACCAAAACTGCGGTTTTTCTCTGCTCATCATAAGATGTTGGGATATACGAGATGTCCTATCAATCTCTCAGAGGCTGATCCTTCTAACCAAGTCCAATCCGCCCCCTGCCATACTGCGTCGGCTGCCGATAAGGGACGCTTGGCTCCAGGACTCCATCAGTCCAGTTGTATCCGGTCGACGTGTTCTGCGCTGTTAGTAAATGTTGGACTTAGTTCTCTAGTTTTTGTGTGTTTTTCTTTAATTCTAGTTTTGATCTGTTTTTCTTCACCTTCTTCACTTCTTTTGTTCTCTACTTTACGTTTTGTTCTGTTGTGTTCTTGTGTCCTGTCGTTTTCTGCAATGCTTGATTGTTTTCTCCGTAGCTCTTTTCTCCTTTTCTGATCGATCCTATTTATTTCTTTGTTCAGCGAACGATTCTCTGTTCCGGTAGATTCTGCTATGCTCTCTCATTACTAGTCTAAACATAATTATTTATCGGACGTCATTATCATCATCATCATCATCAACATCATCATCATCACCATCATCAGCACCATGAATATTATCCTCCTCCTTGTCGTCGTCGTCATCCTCGTCATCATCATCATCATCGTCATCATTTTCGTCATCATCATCATCATCATTATCAGTGATATTTTCGTTAACGGAAATAGTAATTAGAAGTAAACTTATTAATTTCCGTTAACGAGAATAAGAATGAAAATTGGGAATAATTTCGAGAGTGGGAATAGAATTAGAACGGAAATGCGCTGCAGATAATGGAAATAGGATTAGAAATAGGAATTATTTAAGAGCGAAAACTACTGTTCTATTATGTTTTTGCGGTGCGTTGTGCCATAAGTGAGACAATTCGTCGTTTGTCCTATGTCTGAGCTAGAACCTTCGAGTTCGGTAATCTTCGGCCATAGGCCAACACAAAATATCTTTCTGGTCTTTTGCAAAGCTGAGTTGACGTTGTGCTTTCTAGTTTCTATGAGAATGAGTTTATCACGCGAGTTAACCAGGAGAAAGACAGTTAAGTTTGGGATCTTAATTCGGGTAAATTGGTCTGCACTGTACTGAACAGTCATCAGTGATTCAGTGTGGTTTGTGGGACATCGCTTGCCGCCAAGAATTACAACGAATTTGGTGGCACATATCCAGCAGATTCACAAATATGCCTATGATTCATATCTAGCAATGTTCCAAAAGAAATGTTTTAGGTAGCGTAACAGACCGGAACTGTCTAGCAGCTGTTGTGTTTATCTTGATAAACTGTTATCTTGATATCTGAATCGATATTAGGCCCTAATTGAAAAATATCTTCAGCACTGGAATTTAAGCTGAAATTATATATTACTATAGATAGGGCTTGAACTAAAACTGAAGTCATATTTAGAACTTGAATTAAATGGGAAATTATTTAAGACATTGGATTAGAACTTAAATTATTTCACAACTTGAATAAGAACTGAAATTATTTCAGAATTTTAATTCGAACTAAAATTGGAATTACTTTAAGAATAGGAATAGAATTAGAATTGAAATTCGACCCTTAGAGCTGAATTAGAATGAAAATTGGGAATTATTTTTTGAACTGAAATATCACTTACTTCATCATTACTGTCATCGTCATCGTCATCATCATCACCATTATTATTATTATTAGTAGTAGTAGTAGTAAAATCATCATCATTATAATTATCATCCTTATTATCGTTATTTACAGCAGATTTGTATAGCACCCCTTCAAGATTGCCTACTCAGAGGCGCTCCCAGTACTTTCCCGGTCGAGCATGTTCAATCTGGAATTACTATTCTTTTCTCATCTGCTCTTACTATGTTCAGATGTGTTACTCTGTTCTGTTTAATTCAGCTTTCTGTTCTACTCCGAGTTTTTCCTCCCTTTAAAGAAAGTCGATCGCTGAGGGCTGTCTATCCGCATTGGTTTAGGGCGAACATGATTAAGTCAGAGGTCGACTGGTCTTTTATTAGCCGAGGTCTCGTGATATAGAAGCTCGCGATCGATAGCGACGCAGTGATGCTTCGATCTACCTTCGAGGGTAAGAATAAATGGCAGAAGGCAATAAAACTCCTTCCTACGTCTATACTATTTTTGAACTTACCTCTTTCGTTTTCTTCTTACCACTTCATCTGCCTATGTCATATACCTCTTTCATAATTTCATTGACCTGATTGCAGCTTGGTTTTGAATCGACAGCGGTTAAGACCGTGTGCATTAATACAGACGCGATAAAAGTTATTAATAATTACGTTTTTATCACGTTCAATTAGATAAACTCTCTCCTGTAAGCTTTTCCATTTCACCCTTTACATTTCCATCTGTTATTGAGCTGATATATTTACCTCTTTAAGATCACCTCCATTGCATATTTCACTTCAGTCAGTATCCTCCGCCATTTACTCCGTCATTTACTGGCAAACGATGTTCATCTGACACCTCTGACATGACTAAGTGCTCGTGAATAAACTGGTAACCTGCGCTTAACTCTAGAGCAACGCTTTAGTACTCTTAAATTCACAGCTTGTAAACTCATGGATTGCCTGACGGAATTAATGGTGAGAAACTGCACATGCGTGCGAGTCATTTACCAACTGTTGCTTAGAGCCATTGGTAACGTATGCAATTTAGACAGCCATACAACACACTATTGGCTCAATTCCAGAACAGGAGGGTCATATCTAATGTGTGGTTGTATGTATTGTATTATTCAGTGTGTCTGACGTTTTGAAAAGTTTCAGAGTTATAAACTTATCAATTTAGTTTAAATTATGGGACCTATATCTTAAGGCTATACAGCAGTTGTGTTCGGAAAATAAAACCTTCTGTGTGAGAACAGTAGAGACCTGAGGGACACTGGTCACCGCAAGCGTTTCTGTTGGTTAGCAGACATTAGTTTTCTGCGTATGACCCTCTGAGAATAAATAATAGACTGCGCAAATGGAAATGGATAGGACGGGTTTTACCCGTTCACGGCCGATTTAGACACGAACGAAAGACATGCGAGAACGCTTCAGCGCAAGTTGATCTATTTAAGCACAATTTGCCTGGCCTTGGTCTGCAAATACACATGACTGTCCCGTAGCAGATGTCAGCTAAGACTCTTACAATGGCCGCTATTAGCGCCAACAGTTGGAGAATAGCGGCTGTCTCATTCCAGGTTGAAAAGGACTCCCAATTCGGTTTTCCCAAAGCAGCAGTTTCTCTAACAACGACGTCCGATGCTTTCCTCTGTCAATCTGTTGCGTTGAAAGTCCGATCTACGGGGCAGCGACACAGACCGAAGGGAGGTGCTGGGAAAGAATGGCCGAGTCGGTATTGATCTGTAAGTTATTTGAAGCTATTTCTTGTCGGAGGAGTCACGTGGATTGGGGGCGGGTGAGAGCGGGGACTCTGAGCTCATCGCCCGTGGCAGATGTATGCGACGTGTCTGTCGCTGGGCTTAGTGGGAGAAGCGGAGACGTTGGAGGAAGCGGTAAGATGGATGTGGTTGGAAAGCAGTGGAAGACGGCGGTGGGAAGGAGATGCAGATAGGAGCCAAGCACCCGTGAGTTTGTGGGTGAAGATGGTGGGAGTGATTTTCAAAACAGTTGGATTGCTTTGAGCTGGCAGTGGGAGTGGGAGTGAGATGGGTGGGGTTAGTGGGCATGGTGATGAATCTAGCGGAATTGCAGTTGATAAAGGCAGTGAACTAGGCAGATACTTGGAGGAGGAGGCAGAGAGAGAGACAGACAGACAGAGGGAGGCAGGAATGGAGCGAGGGAGGGAGAGAGGGAGGGAGGGAGGGAAAGAGAGAGGAGGAGAGAGGGACAGAGAGGGAGAGGGAGGGAGAGAGAGGGAAAGAGAGAGGAGGAGAGAGGGACAGAGAGGGAGAGGGAGGGAGAGAGAGGGAAAAAGAGAGAGGAATATGGAGGGAGTGGTCGATTAAAGACTAAAAGAAGACAGATCGGCCATTATCGCGTTGAACGACGTCATGATCAAGATTTGACCGTTAGCTGCGGCTGCAAGGGGTCAACTCAGACGGAAACGTTGGTCACGGATGACCGACCGCAAATTTCAACTGACGACTCGTTCAGAATTACAATAACCCACTGCGTCGTTATGCAATAATAGCATAGGACTAAATATGTAAGATCCAATTCATTCCTGAAATAACTTCACTTTTACTTTTACTTTCAAATTGACCATCCGCTGCATGTTTACAAGCACAGCATGAACGGATGATGACAAGTTATTGCTAGAGTCGAATTTAACTGTACAGCAGCCCTGCAAGACACACATCGCGTTATACATCTGATATAACCAGCCTCGCCACCTAGCGAAAGAGGTCTAAAGTCGACATTAGAGGTAGCTGGCTGATTCCCTCTGCTGAGTCTACTCTGCACGCCAGTATCTCATCCATTACTCTGCGGACCTGGCATGATGTATTTTGTCTTGTCTTTAGCCATCCTCGTTGCGAGGGTTGGTTGCATCATAACCTGTCTTGCTCCATTGACGCCCGTCCTTCGCATGATATGAAATACGTGCAAATCATATCAGACGCAGTGTTACATCTCATGATGATAGTGCAAATTCATATATACATTGACAACACTATATATACATTTATATACAGGCTATATATATATATATATTTACTTGTTGATATAATTATAGTAGGCCTACTGTGATTGCCAGGGATGAACTGCAATGTCGAGATGAGCTGTAGTGAACTGCGCTAACCTGTCAAACATTTATGTCATAGATCTTTTGAGATAATTCATTTTATGTTTCCTTTGTCATGATTTCTTTTCAATCTATGTCTAACAAAGCTACAATTATAATTGGTCGCTTAAGACTTAATTATCTAAAAAAATAGGAAAAACAACAACAAAACAGTGAAAGACCAGTTTAATAGAGATGCGCGACAACTCTTTATATAAAGTATTCGAGCACAAAGAAGATTGAGACCTGGAATCCGATTAGCGAACAAAGAGAATGAAACAAGGAATTTATTTTCAATATACTTTGACCCTTTCAACGACGCGAATTCTCAATTTCATTGCACTCGTTTTATAGCGCCTTTCAACCTCCTCTTCCGACAATAAAATCCTAATTAGCGCAACACCAACACACACATATACACACACTCCAACAACACATCCATTCTCGTCTGCTCGGCTCCATTATGACTTCAGCGCAATCAATGCGCTCTAGCTGATGCGTGAGCAGTGCTGAGGCGCCACAACTAAGCGCTGACTATATCACTTCATTCATCACGCCTGGCTACCATGATTGTTGTTCGCTATAAACAATAGGAGGGTGTGTGTGTGTGTGTGTGTGTGTGTGTGTGTTTTACGAGTCTTGTACATATCATTAGTATTTTTAAACATATTGACACTTTCTATCAACAGCATGTAGGATATTTAATCGGTTGCTATTGTTGTCGTTGCATAAAATGCTCACCATAGAACTATTTCAAGAATCTGTTGGCCTATTCTTTGAATGAAAAATCATTGAATGAACCATGGTTCTCGTTAGCTAAAACTGTTCATTTATTTATGTATACCATGTTTTCTTAAGATGCTATTGAATACCTAATTATTATTATTAAGGGTTATTTAAAATTCGGGGCTTTTGGTTACTTCTTGGTCTACACTGTGCATCCCATAAAAAACACATGCACTGCGTTATGTTATTTTTATTTTTTATAACATTGAAATGATCGATTCCCAACCATAGAGCTGATGTATGGTATCATATTCGGAGTCCCTGCATCAGTGGTTAAATTTCTCATCCAGGGGTGCCGGATCTCCATATTTTGACAAATTAAAAACTTAAACCTAAGTCAGGCTAAATAGCAAATCTATAACATATATAATCGCTATTTGCTATTCTGATTAGCATATAATGTTCGATACAAGGTGTGTATGACTGAGTTTTGAAAGAAAACGTGTATTGGGGTAATCTTAGGTGGAAGATCTCACTCATGGAGTGACGGAGCTCATGATTGAAAAGGTGGATCTTAAATCCGAGGTTCCGGATCTCAGATCCGGCGAGATCCAGTTGAAGTTAGACACTGTCACACTGCCCTGCAGCAAGTAGGCCTATACAATTGAGGACGAGGAACGACAAAGCGTTACTAGTCCACCGTTGATTGTTTGCGGCATTCTCACCGTCCAGTGGTCCCTCACAGAATATGACAGACTATGTGCGGCGCGGTAGATGCCGATCCAAAAGACTGTCTTCGTCTTTGCCCCACCAGGTACGAGGTACTCCAGAGTAGAACGGTATTGCGAAGGTCTGTGGATATGAGGTTTGACTGTGCAGCTATTAACCTCTCCCACCTTTTGTAAATGGACCATTCCAGTCTCGGAAGGTCTCGATAACGTACAATAAAACTGCCCGAGACACAGAAATTGATGAGATCTTGCGTAAACGAGAAATAAATCCAGCTCACTGTTGCGGAAATACCATGTTGTCCGCTTGGCTAGGATTATCGCGCAAATTGTAGATTTGGATAAAGTAATGCACCACAACGATTCAGTCGGCTATCAACGAGTAATGTGGCTGCCGATATGAGCTCATGTCAGCAGCCACGTTTAACACTATAGTAGGCCTATGTATACATACATGTAAATTACATGTGTAGTCGTATACACAAACATGATGTAAATTTTACATGTGCGTTTATATATAGGCCTACATTTGATATGTCTGCATGTCTCAGATATAGCATAGTATAGTCGATTGGTTAAAGGACTTAAAGTGCACATATTTTATATTGTATGTATATATGTGCATATCGTTTGCATGTTGTATGTACATATAGACAACGATGAAGCTGTGTACGTAATATATTTATAGTATAGTTCTCTGTGGATTCCACGTATATGCCTTTGATGAATCATCGAGCGTTGCCCAACTGTGTGAATGGAAGTAAAACATTTCGTCCGTTCTGCACGGATGACTGCGGCCCAGCAGGCAATCGAGAAGATTCTGGGGGCTGCGTAGAGATACTCTGCACGAATAACAGACCATAGGTGGCAGGTTGAAATGCTGTTGCGGGCAGAGCGATATGTAAGCGACGCCCGTGTATCTGCGCTGGGCTCCGCTTTGTCGATACGTGACGTGTACAAGGAGGCGAACAGTGCTTTACGAGAAATCCTGAACCTTTTGGAGGCTTACCAGGATACTTACTTACTTCATTGGATACTGTCTTCCGTCCAATTATGCCGATAATAAGAAAATGTCTATTAATGGTCATTTCCTACTTAAAGCCAGGCTGCATATACTAACCTGACGCTTTTCGTCTTCATATATATATATATATATATATATATATATATATATATATATACGCCGATGTTGCAGAAGCAAAACTGCCAGCCACGACTATTCGGGCTGTTGTTATGCTATATACAGGAAAGTGATCTGTGTGTACAGTGTATACATATGTGGGTTCAGAAACATGTAGCGCTTTTAATTTATGTTGCGAAGGTTACAACAATGGTGTTGACCCGGGTTTCAGTTGTCCCTTTAAAAGCGGTGAGCGTAGGTAAGCATGCCTAGACAGCAGAGAGGCTTATAGCGTGTCTCAGATAATTGCAACGAAGTAATTTCATGAATATGCCCTTTAGTGTTAGATGGAAAAATCTCCCCAGTGTAAACTCACTATATACATATACCGCAAAATAATCGCCCCTTCGCTCTCAATTACTGGATCAGCCTGCGTGCTAACCCAAACAGAGGTCACTTTGGTCATCAATAATTGCCCACAATCCAATCACTCCACTTCACGCGATTGGCGTCACCAATGTTGACCCAATTTTTCTGTTGCGCCGATATCTCCTCAGGGCATTCTAATGCGAAATGAACCTCATTTGCCCAATTGCCTATACGCGTATCCATCTTCAATATTGGTGACAATGTCTACGTTGGATCATATTTTCCTTATATAGCGACTCCGCTCGTGTCTGATCAGCATACACTAAGGACGATAGAGGGTAATTTGAGACGATATATTTCGTCGTTCGCTTGTTTCGCATGTAATTGAGTGGCCATTGATCAGAGTGAAAACGATTTCAGTCTATCGTCCGACGGAATCGTTTTCTCATTAATATGGTAGGCCACGTATTAATGTGTCTGTGCGTGAGGCATTTTAAGCACATAAACGTTCTCAAATGCCTGCCACCAGACGCTTTCTATGGTCACCATAAACATTTATATCTGGCATATACTGCCTATACTGGCTAAGGTATACTAGTTCACTTCATATTGCCGCAGAACATGAATATCAGCCAAGGCAACCTTATATTATGTGCTGAAACGTACACCATCCTATGTGGTTACACATGGATATCTATAATATAAAATCCGTTAAGAACCTCTTCAATGTCTCTAAAAGATATTTTGAATGATAAGCCAATCCTTCAAGGTGAGATCATAGCCTCGGTAGAGTTTACTTCTTTCGTGCGGAATCGACCATGGATTGGCTATGTAGACCTATAAGGGCACACAGTATATGTACATTTTGAAACTCTTAGCGTCTATTTCACAATTAAACTGCTTTGTCATAATGCGTCATTTATGCACAACATTACCAACACTATATAATAGGCACTGTTTTAAATATTCTTCCCAAACTCCGCCACTGTACGCGTTCTGACAGTGCCAGTCTCAAGCCTGGAGAAAGGAGGAGGGCGACACCAAATCATCTTAATTATGGAACGGTGTCGTTAACAAATCAACAACACAAATATTCTTCCTATCATTCTGATCTCTAGGGTTTAATTCCCCGTCGACGAGGTTTAAATTCAAATGGCAAATTGTCTGCCCGTTGGCGCAACTGGCTCCGTTCGAATGTTTGCACCAAAAATGAATACAGAAAATCTCATGCAGAACTAATGCAAAACTGGTTTCATCTGGTCTTCCAACACCTACAGAAGAACAAGATAATTTAGTGGTACTGGAATAGTCTTCCACCTGCTATGTGGACAGCCGATTCTGGGGATTCCTTCAGAACAAAGGCTGTCAAATAATATTGAAATGACGACCCGGGTACCCGACCGCACGGATATTTTGTTAGGAAATATAGAAAATTCCGCATTTTTATGGAATGTCGGACACCCTTGAATCGATTTTATTGCGCGGGCAGTCAGCCAATATGACCAAAGGAATATTTCTGGCATATGTACAGGTAAAATCGCGCCTTTTTTCCGAATTTCGGGTACCTGAGAACCGATTTCACTACTTTTCAAAAATGAAAACGAAGTTGAAATCGCACTTGTATATATACTAAGCTTATGGCTTAGCTTGTCTGCTGACTCCCTGTAAGTTTGTTAATGCGCCTTAAAAATCGTCGTCGTCGTCATTATTATTGTTATTATTTTGTCCCGAGGTGGTTCTGATCCCTCAGGTGATCAAAAAAAATTATCCCTTGACTGAGAAATTGGGTTTTCTGGAACGGTTATTATTACTTTTTTAACCCGAGGTAAATACTGATCCTCGGGTTGATAAAACGATTCTTCTTCTTTTTCTTCTACTTCTTCTTCTGCTTATTATTATTATTATTATCATCATCGTCGTCATCGTCATCGCCATCGTCATCGTCATAGTCGTCGTCATCGTCATCATCATCATCATCATCATCATCATAGTACGGCTGGCGATTCATTTCACACCCAGGGGAGTAAAATCTTTTCAGATTTCTGCTCCACCTGAGCCTCCTTAACCAACTCAGCTGTAAGCTGTAATGAGAACGCTGTCAGTGGGAAGACGTCACGGCAAGGGAGAGTGATTGCCAGCCGCCTTTACATATGGAGGCTTAGGAAAGCTGAAGTGGCTAGCATATAACACTGGTGGCTATCTCTCAAGCTGGCTATTAAGGGCTCCTTCCTTCCTCTTCAACAACAAATTAACACGTGTGGCTGATTCATGGCTGGACGCAGAACATTTCAGTGTCTTTGGGACTCCATAAACGGCCATTTATACCGCTTCTGGGTCCGATAAATATTGTCAAAATCTGACATACATCGTGCTTGTAGACAAATATTACACACAGCCCTATTACACTGGATGTGCCTCGTGTTTTCTCGACTCATGTGGTAATTACCATTGAGAGATGGAAGGGCCACGGTGAGTCTGGAGCTGTTTGCAAGCAGAAGCATTAGGTTCTCAAAATGAATAACGTGTTGTATGACCAGAAGTGATCGCAAATCCTTTGCTTCCAGGCAGTGTTCCCTCCAATTTTCTGGAGGTAGCGTGCGCAAGAAATTTTGTTTGTACAATATTTTATAAATGGTTCACACATTTGTGCGCAGGTCCAAGTAAATACGATGATAGTTAGGCCTATATTAAGATCTTATCTAAAAGTCTATATTTGCTGGAATGTTCTGATAACCTAAGAAAAGTTCCTAGTCAAAAGATAAATTACGTAATTTTATAAAAAGAAATTGTGGCGAGTTATTTTTTTTAAAGTAAATTTCAAAACAATTTAATATTTGTGACTTATTATGTACACGATGAACGGGTGAAACGATTCTCGAGAAGTGGCTCTACTATAACAATTTGTGCAGTAATCTGCACATTTTAATCAAATATGGTAAAAATTTCAGAGTAATTATATATAAATCGCATACTTATCATTTATTAATCCTAGTGTAAAATTGCATAGTGCAATCGCTGCAAAATCAAACGTTGACAAATCTTGAACTTCTTTTTCTGACAAAATCTCTCGTCCTTGCACTCGGTGTAACAGTTTCTACCATTTCATAGAGCCTTTCGTCGTGGAATGATGTCGAAATTTTTTCCGTTTCAGAACTTTAGATAGAGACTTTATAGATGGTCGATTTATAATCTTTTATTACTAATGTATACATTGACAATAGCATCTCGGGCAGGCCCACGCGCCGAGCTGATCACCTATAGGCTATAGAGTAGGCTAAAACGTGGTTTAGAGCAGATAATTGTACGTCATTGTAATTAACTTTCAATTTATCTGCAATCCTTCTATTCTTTCCGGCTAACTATTGGTTTACAGTCATCATCTTAATTTTTTTTCCTGGGGAGGGGGGGAATTTTTGTGCTCACACAAAATTCTTGTGTGCATGCGCTGGTTCCACGACCTGCATAGTTATTCGAGTCCAATATTCGAGGCTGCCTTCTTAATTCGATAATAGCTTCTTCTTCTTTCTCTACTTCTTCTTCTTCTGGTTCTATATCCTCATCGTCATTTAAGTAAGTAGGTAAGTATGTACTTTATTGAACCGCTTGCAAACGCACTGCGGGCACATCCGTAATATGAACGTTCCGTCCTTCCCTCTCTGATGCTTCTCAGGAGGGAGAGTCTCCTCTCAATTCCTCTGCCTCCCATCAATTTGTTGCATCCGCTGCAAAAGAAAGTGAAAAACGACTGAACAACGATGGTGGCATGGTGCTATAAAAATGACTAGTTACATCCATTGGCCACCGTGTCTAAGCGACAACAGCATTATATGTCTTGCATTGAAGTAATCTACGACTCATCGACAAATTAATTGTCTCACAACGAAGTACGCAAGCTATATAAATACACAACATCAGTTAAACATCTTTGGAACTTAATTACCGATAAGTGTTTCAATGAGCGACAGAGGACATGCAGACAAACAGACAAACAGACAGACAACGAGACCGGATACATATTACAGCAACATACAGACAGACTAATAGAGAGACAGACGCGCGCACATTGAGAGATAAGTAAAAAAATCGACAAATATGCGCAAATAGACGAACTGGTTTAGAAACAAACTACAGGCATAAATACAGACAGACAGACAGACATCACGCAAGCACAATGTGTGTCGTTCACAGAGCCTTATGACAGTCATGTGTAAATAGCCTGTAGATATATTTGATAAATATGAAATAAATTAGGGAAAGGGCGCCAATTCTGTAGATTGTTCCCGGGCTCAAAATACCCTATAGCAACGCGCCTCTGGTCGTTCAACAGAATCATTATATATATATGAAACGTGTGAGCGTGTTGATGGTAATGGTATACGTGTGTGTGTGTGTGTGTGTTCTTGTGTACGAGTGCCTATAAAACTATAACATTTCCGATGTCAGTTGTGTCGATGTCCTTCTAAATAACTATATGGGCAATTGTTCCGATGTGATTAGTGATGGTGTCGGCACTGAAGAGGAAGCACATTCCGAAGGGGGACGAGCACAATTTCCTCGCTCTCTCTCACGGCCACGAACAACAGGGATGGCGACTACGTAGCGTTCCAGGAAACTACAAACTGCGCTACATCTGCGAAAAAGGTCAGTAGACTCCCTCTCTCTATATACAGATATGGACACACACCATACATCTATACATGCATTATCCTACTGATATATGCATGTATATATGGCTGCGTACTTCTGTCTATGCATATATGTATACGTGTGTGCGGGTATAATATGCATGTATGTGCGCATGTTATTGTGCATGTATGTGTATATGTGTACGTGTATATATGCGTGTTTGCATGTGTGCGTATGTGTGCGTGCATTTGTATATGTATCACCGTGTGTGAGCATGTGTGTATGTGCGTCTGTGCATGCATAAGTGTGTGTATGTGCATTTGTATTTGTGTGTACGTCTATTATTATAGCCTACTTATGTGCCTACGTGTTAACTGTATATCTTTATCTGTATCTGGCTTGCTGTTAGGTAGCGACCTGATATCGTATCATACGATATGCATTGCATGGTATGTATATAACGTTATATGGTAGTCACCATAACACGGATACCGTATTATAATGTTGGAGCGTCGCGTGCGTCTGAATTCATTTACATCTGTATCCATTAGCGATATGGTTGAGATAATTAGCTGCTGCAGCGCTGCAATATCTCTGTTGAGGCAACCGCTGCAGAGACCCGACAGTGATAAATAATCCATTTGCTCGTTGATAACAGGTTTACACCGAAACCATAACGACACTTAGGAAATTGAAAAAAACGACAACAGAGCAGACGAGACTAGATAGGGGCTTATATTGGGCATTATATGGTAGGTATTTATCGCATTCACCAAATGATATATTGTCTATTTTTGACCCGCATTAGACTATAATTAAAGTCATTGCTAATCATACATGTGTATAAATTCCGTGTATTTATATGTACGATATTATTTTAAAGCATGAAATTCCGCTGTAATTAGCGTATTACTTAAATACTTAATTAGCTGATTACTGCTATGAGAAAAGTCCAGATACTTGTGGTCACTTGCAGTGAAAACATAAATCTGTAATATAATAATCTTAATCGTCCTAACAACTTATGCACGCTCTATCAACACGAATCTCGCTGATTTTCCACTAAATTAGCAACAGACCAGCGAGATACTACTTCCATTACAGTCTTCTTTTAAAATATACGCCTTGCCTTTATACATCACCTTACTGTATAGCATACCTTCTGCTCTTTAATTGCCTCAAATTTGATTACCTTAATTGCCTCACATTGACTAGCCTTAGTCAACGATACATTACGCCTTGCATAACGCTAATGAATGCATATGTTTCCCTTAGTTTAAATCTGAATCACCGAAATGCCTATATATATATAATATATATGCATATATATATATATATACATGTATAATCGTATGCATATCATGAATATGATGCGGATATTTGCCTACGTAACATGTTATATGTAATGAGAATAGTGCTTACATATGTTATTACGTGTCGTGCCTGTGGGATTAATTACCGAGCCGTAATCAAGTGGATCAATAATATTCCTCTGGATATTGATCTGATCACGACTTGGTTTGGTGGCCCATCGGTTGGCGCCTTGCGCATTAGACAGCGGCTACGAAGCTACTAATTAGCCATTGCCAATATTAATAATTAGAATGATTATGATATGAATCAATTATGTTCGTGTCATACACAATGTGCACTTAATGCATCATGGTGTACATGTGGAGTCATAATGGTATTGTTGATTTGAAAATACGTTGCTAGAGAGATATCCTTGTGACGACGAGGGATCTCTTGAGCGCCATCTGCAGTCTTTCCTGTACAAAGCGAGCGGACCACATCCACAGCTACATCACCAGCAGCAGCAGCAGCACGTCCAGGGCTCAGAGGATGTAGGTCATCGCCTGAAGCCTGTCCAGGTGTCAATTTCAGTGGAAGCCGCATTGATCACAAAACTGGTAAGACGCCTTTGGTCTTCGGTGTATTGTCCGCTGCCTTCATCTATTGCACACAACGCACAGGTGTAATTTAATGTCGAACTGGGTCAGTGTTGTTTCTAGACATCAGCCATTAGCAATTATTATTATTATTATTATTATTATTATTATTATTATTTTCATTATTAAGCGGGAAATTTCTGTGTCGTAACGCAGCCATTCCGTCACATGGGCGCTTTACAATAACACAGACCAGTCAGCAAACGACAAGAAAACCATACTATGACAATATTTACATCAGTTCCTCAGGGATGTGCCTTCATAAACAGATGAGATTTAAGTCATGCCCTAAAGATCTCAAACGATGCCACAGAACGCACCTCAGGCGGGAGGCTATTCCAACAGCGCGGGTCAGCCACAGAGAATTGACGATCACCTAATTTGGTCTTTGTCCTGGGGACAAGAAGGTCTCCACGCACAGATCCAAGCAGCTGGAAATCGGCAATGTATTCCGGCGCGACACCATGGAGCGATTTGTATATATGAGTAGACATAGCTTGAACTCTACACGCTGTGATATAGACAGCCAATGAAGCGTGTCGCGCAGAAGGGGCGTCACGTGGTCGAGACTATTGAAACTGAAATTCTTGAAATTTGATATCGCCCTTCTTCCAACATCTTTTTCTCAGAAATGCACACGCCTCGACGGCGCAATTGCAGTTGTATTGCAGAGCAATTGTGCGCGAAGGCCCCCTACACAATGACTGACGCCTCGGACGAGGGTCGAATCCGCTCACTCAGCGCACACTGAGTGTTACGGGCCGACCGCTTTAACCGATCAGCCACCGTGCAGTACACAGTAGTCTACCCTGGTCAACACGAAACTGGTGACAGCAGTCCGAGCAGCATCAAAGGGCAACGACTTCAGGCAGGATTTGATGAGACGCAGCTGGCGGAAGCATCGCAGCATACATGTATATCGATAAACAGATAGATTGTGGATGGATTGTAGCATAACTATAATATATCGGTATATCGATATAGCAGTATATCTATATTTCTATATATCTATTTAATAACTATATAAACTGTCTATATATCCATGTGATCACTATATGATCTGGCAATATATTTATAAATCCATGTTTCACATATCTCTGCAATCACTATATATAATCTGCCAAACAATGATCTATATCTTATAATCTTGCATTGATAAGCGACTTCTTATTTGCCTACTTACAACAGAGCGACACCAAGCAGCCTACAGCTGCCATAACTCCCCAATAATTATAGAGTGAATACAGTGGGGCAGAGTAAAAACGGATACAATACGATGTCATAAAATGCAGCACGATTGCAGTTCAAAGCGTTAGCATTGAAACAGAACACAGTAAGTCAGGAGTAATATCGTCCCTCATACATGCTGCTTATGTAAATGCATTTCTCAGAATATCTCAAACGCTTCAATATTAAGTTCGCCAAGTCAGATTTGCAAGCAGAGTACTGATGCGGCAGATATTCATACAAGCAGTAGGTCTACTTGTGAAGCCTTGAGTCCAAATTATTACCACAGGGAGAGTGGGAAAGAACTGAGCTGTAATCTAATCGACAGAGTGACGTGTATGAATAAGAATGGAATTGAAGACGTCGGAAGCGCTGCATGGCCGCACACGAGACTTGAGCGAATGACAGATCATCGAATGCAGATTAAGTCACCAGTGGCTCATTCATTCATCACAACAAGACGCCGGCAATTATAAGGCTCCGAGTTCCGCATGCAGTCTCATATATGGTTTCGAAGACATAAGTATCCTTAGGCTTTTATTAGCCAATAGGTCTATGAATGGTCCATATATTGTGTTAGTATTTCTTTATTATTATTGCTAATCTACAGCATGCATTAGTCTCTTCCTTTTGTTGTTCCATATTCCAATCACATACCATCCATATTGTGAGAGGGTTACTAGCTTAGTGCTTTGTCTATATCATAATCATCATCGTCATCATGGTCCATTGTTCAAAGACCCTTAGATGCCCAATGCAATCTTGATCTCTGCTTCTAGAGACCAAGGCCGCTGCATGTTTCCTGGATGGAAGACCCGCAGGTGTCCGCTGCAACCCTGATCCCCGTTTGTAGATTTCAGTGTCTGGCGCTGCTTCTGTCATCGTTTCCACAGATCCAATCAGCTGCGTGGTTCATGGGTCGAAGACTCGTTGGGGTCCATGCAACTCCGACCCCTGTTTCCAGAGTTTTCCCCTACTTCTGTCTCTGCATTGAATTTTTTCGTTTATTTCCTTATTGATGCCGTATCTGCACCCATCCGCTCAACCCTCGCAATTCTCCAATGGGGTTGTTCCAGGCTTGGGACTGGCTCTGATACTGTCAAATACAGGGGCTTCAATCAGAGTGATGGAGACAAACCCTCGGTCCCCAGTGTTAGGAAGGCAAGATATTCCCTCCTAAGACTAATAACTTACCCCTTATCTGAAATTGGAGGCATTTGCCTCCGGAATCCTCTATGTGGGCGCCTCTGGTCCAGTATCCGAATCGGCGTTGCCTCCCACGTTAGCCAGCCTTTCCCAGGGTTCCTGCTGAGCCTTTCTACCTCGCACGCATGGCGCCTATATATGGGGTGGTACTTCGGACAAAGCTTTCACCAATGATGACGCTTTGTCTCATTATGTGTCTTTAGCTTATGTGCAATGTTTGTTACTTTCAGAATATCTATTTATCCTGGACTGTTTATCAAGCATAAAATTTATATTTTGTTTTAATGCCATATAGTTATTGTAAAATGTTAAGCTGTTTTGATTTATACTTCGCAGGACGAAGAACAAAACTCGCTTTGCACGAACACCAGGCTGATTGTGGTAACTATCATCGATAATTCTACATCAATAATTACTATGACGTATCTAACTAAAAATTCATTCTCAACTATTATGCTATTTTAACATAATTACATATTGAGCATATATGACATGTCGAATTTAAAATTACAACGTGAACCTCAAATTCACGAGAACGTGCATGCATTCATGCTGAAACTATAGAGCAGAGGTGTAAAAAAGCAAGCCTGCGGGCCATTTCTATCTACTACACATTTGGGAATAAAAATTTGAATGTCATTTTTACGGCTTAATTAGATTTATTGTGGTGTTTGTGACTGTTAATGAAGATCAAAATGAAGATTTTTTAAAGACTAATTTAACTTTAACTGTCTGCATGCTAAAAAATAAACCAATTCAGATTTAGTTCTGTGTGAATTTTTTTCTCGGAACGTGTTCTTCAAACCCTCTTCCAGTCCCAGATCCCTACTCATGTCTTCCTCAGGCGCGTTTAGCATCCAGGCAGAGAACATTGCAAATAGCCTACTGTTAAAAAAGTCCTTACGCCCCTGCGCAAGAGGATGGTAGGGTAAGACAAGATAAAGAAGGGTAAGGAAACACAAGATGAGGTCAGACAAGGTTAGGTAAAACTGTCATTGTTGTCGTTACGTAGTGATTTTAGAGTTACTGTTAGTGTTACTGTTACACACTGTAGGATTGGACCGATAGACAGCTTCAGTGGAATGAGACGCAGTTCAATAACATATCATCGATTACTCTGTCCTCACAGAAGCTTTGGACGCCTCAAATTTTTATCTTTAACAGGTAAGCCACTGTCGTAATTGACCTGATCATGTTCTACCTCTATCTGACGTGACTTATATTTAAATCGAATAACGTAGGTGCATAGGCCTCGCATTGACGTTTATAAATATTTTAATGAATCTATTTCTGAGAATAACTTTCAGTTGTCACTTCTTTTTTAATTGCTATGTATGTGAAGGACTTATCGTATTTCTGTATTTTTCGTAAATTATAGTCTTCGTTTAGTTTCTCTGTTCTGGGTTATCGAAAAGTGTTAAGAAAAATGTAACACTAAGCCGTATATCAGTGTTGAATGCAAGACTTGAAACTTCAAGACCAAGACGAGACCGAGACAGTGAGGTACCGAGACCGAGACCGAGACCGAGGCACTAGGTTCAAGACAGAACGAGACAGTAAAAGACAAGTGATCCTATATAAAATGCTGAAAAATGCTAATGCATCAGTTTTCGGGAATAATGTTTATTTGTAATTTCAATTTGAAACGTATAATGTATATAGCACAAATTCCTGAGAACAGTTTTTATATTGCCCCGCAAGATTTTAAGACAGTCCACGCAAAACTTATCGAGACGAGACAAAACAAGACAGTCACCTCAAGACAGTTTCTAAAAATTCGAGACATTACCTCGAGACCGAGACGGCAGGCTTCCGAGACCGAGACACTAAGAAACTGTCTCGAGACGTCTCGAGACCGAGACACTGTCTCGAGACCGAGACACTGTCTCGAGACCGAGACACTGTCTTGAGACCATACAACTCTGCCGTATA
The DNA here is from genome assembly GCA_959347315.1 of Bimastos eiseni. Taxonomy (NCBI): domain Eukaryota; kingdom Metazoa; phylum Annelida; class Clitellata; order Crassiclitellata; family Lumbricidae; genus Bimastos; species Bimastos eiseni. The sequence continues at coordinate 16,780,508 of OY365819.1, forward strand.
CTTATAAGCAATAACGAGTAGTAATGGAAATAATTTACCGTAAATTGCCTCGTTTCTATTCAGTTCCCCGGTTATGGAACATTTGCGTTAAGTTATTTATGAATATTTGATGATAAGTATTTGTATTAATCTAGTTCTTAATATTTAATAAATATTTATATTAATCAATTTCTTAATATTTAGTATGTATTAATATTAATCTATTTGAGCATTTGAATTACTCTATAGGCATTTGAATAATATTTATCTGTTTAGTACGTATTTGTAGTATCTATTTCGAAACATTAGCCGAAGTTTTACATTAACTTCAATTCCATTGATGCGTGGGTTCTGATCTTGCAGCGCATCCGGGCATGATGAACTGGGGATGGGTTCCGTAGTCGTGACGTCATCAGGTCGCGCTCAGTCGAAGGTCACAGACGATGACCTATGCATCGGGTGTCAGAGGGACGCCCTTTCTTTCCCTTTCGACCGCTTCTTGTGCCTCGTCCAACTCGGGTCAGGATCAACCGAGGCCCAGTTGAGGCTCCGGTCCAGGGTCCCTGCCCCATCCGTCGGCTGGCTCACACCCTCTTCTCCGTGGAACTTGGAAAAGTTTGTCAATAGAAATAATGATAATAATTATATTTGTAATTGCAATGGTATATTAGCTGCTATGGTGACATACGCGCCATGGCCGCATCATACTTTCCATCCAGCTTCAGTATCCGATGCAGCCAAATATGCAGCAGATGGGAAGCGCCCGAAACACAACACACGCACACACCACTTAGTACCGTCGGCGCTTGAGAGCCCCGGTTCAATTAATATCTGTGACCTAACTTACTTTGCAAAGTTGGAGCATTGTCTCCCTCCCTCTCTCACTTCCTCCCTCTCTCTCTCTCTCTCTCTCTCTCTCTCTCTCTCTGTCTGTCTATCTATCTTTCTCTCTGTCGGACTCTCTCTGTCTGTGTCTGTCTGTCGCTCATTGCAATAGTGACGATGATACCCGTCAGGAATAATAGTAACATTAATTAATAATATAAATGAATATACAGGTAATTAACTGTGTCATAGAATGTGTAATGAAGTAAAAATGCTCGTGACGGTCTGTTCTTAACGCTTATTCCTCAGACAGCAGCAGGCATTTCCGTTTCAAATGTTTCTACAAAATTTGGAGCAACTTAAATTCGGACGAACGATCCGAACGATGGCGGTCGGATGAGCTGATGGAAAGCCAGTAAATAATTCAACATCTTAGGATAGTAAATTCAACTAGTTAGGCCTATTGTGTAACGTGATGTAATCGAAAATTAATATAGCGCCCCTTCAAGATATCGGCTCAGAGAGGTCTGCTGCGTCATTATATGATGTTAGATGTCATTACTAGCCAACGTTTACATCAGTTAGGAACACAGTGCACACAGTGAGCTGAAAGTGGTGGTGGGCCCACGCACAAGCGTAGAACCGGCCAACGGATTCCCGTTGACAGCTGGCAGATGACATGAATGTTCAGAGTCTCTGGACCAAGTTACGTCAGTAAGTATAACATCAAAGTTTGTAGCAAGACAAATTCTCTAGCGCATTTTCTAACTTCATAAACTGTTATGCTCTGTTGTCATTTTGTTTATCGAAGGAGTTCTCAATCGTACCGGATCAACTGTACTTCTGCTCTCACACGAAACGCTGGCTTCCATCATTCCACTTCCGGTTGCGTTCAGCTGGAGTTCCACCTGCTTCGACCTCTTCTCTACTACGTCGTTGTGCTTCTGGTGCCAGTTCTGCTGCTGACGATGCCACTTCTGGCGCTGCTCTTTGTCTCCTCCGCCTATAACCTCAAGACGCCGGCCATGTTGGTACTCGTCCTGCTCTTCTTCCTCGTTCTACACTTCATCTGCACGCTCACACCTAGTGGCTCAACAGTCATACCAATCATAGGTAGGAGGCTCAGGGAGCATGGCATCAGCTCCGAACAAAATATGAAGCATTCACGCATGCATGTGTGTACGTCTTAAAGTATGTACATATGCTGCTATGCATAATGCTTGTTTATAGATATATATATATATGTAATAGAATATATAATTTATGTATGTATGTGTACACATATGATTGTGCGCATGCGTGCAGCTTCTTGCGTAATATATGTCACCCCAAAGTCTATACCCGTCCAAGATCTAAACGCATATGACCTGATTTGGCCATTGTAAAGGTTCTTAAATGTGTTTTGTAAAAGTCAAGATTTTTAATATATACATATTGATTAAAGACACAGATAAAAAGATAGACACAGTCATGCGTAGACAGACAACGATAGACACAGACAGAAACAGACAGACACAGCCATAATGAGACATATATAGACCTACAGATCTAGACACAGACTGACTCAGGCAGAGATACAGATACAGACAGACAGACAGACAGACATACAACATTAAAACCGTCACTTATTCAAATCCTTTCCTGGGTGTTTGACGTAAAACAAAGAAATCACCATTTAGAAGCTGATCCAATAAGTCCATCTCAGGATCATTTATGGACCCAAATCTCCCGTTTTTTATTGTACTTAACGGTCCTGATCCGCTTTCCTTGTGCAAACACCGTGGCCTTGGCAAAGTAACATTTACTGAAGGAGACACATTAACTTTGCATCTACTCTGGCTATTCACACGTGAAAAGCGACATAAACTCTTTATTGTCTCTTTGTCTCATTTCAGATTGAAAACCGTTCCATTAATTCCTGGTTTTATGCTATTGGGTCTAGAGTGCCTGTGGTGAGTCTTCCTTGAAGTGGCGCTATATAAATCTGCAATTACGATCACGATTACGATCGCATAAAATGGATATAAACACTATAGGGAAGGCCTCTGTTGCCTGCTCATTGCCTCCCAGACAGACGGGTCAAGGTCAGATGCCTGCCTGGAAGCCAGCGCAGTTCATCCAAACGACAGCAGACTAGACGTGCCTTCGTCTCTACGACTCCATATTATGGGGCCATGAGGTCGGGGCTGACCCATCATGCATTGCAGGTCCACTGAATGAATCGATCGTCTGTCGTCGCTCCAGTGATTATCCTACCACGCTATTATGCACCTCAGATGCCAGATTATTATTCCAGATGATATCATAGGGTAACATATATATATATATATATATATATATATATATATATATATATGTATAATATTGTATATATATATTATGCAGTCATCATGTTGCGCTGTATAAAAACATGTCTGAGAGATTGCAGAGCCAAAAGAGAAACGATAAAGCAGAATCAAACCTCACATTATATATATATATATAAAGAATAGATTCCGTACTGTCTGTCTGTCTGTCCGGCTATGCATTTGCACAGTCTTAGAGCTATTAACTCGAAACCTTCACCGTTGGCTCGGGGAACACCTGGAACACGCAGTCGATGGGTTGGTGAACCCACGGCCTCCATCTTCCTGCTCTCCAGGGCAAATAACGTGCCTCAGGACCCCCTCCCAAAGAAAGTTTCCTTCTCAGTCGCCAGGAGCGTGTGGATGAAACACTCGCTGCAAATTTGCCGACATGTGCATGTGATGTCTGTCTGTCACACCTCTTCTTCTTTTACGCCGTCATGAATGAATGAATGGTTTGGGAGAAATCGTACAGGTAGCACGTATACGCAATTTATTTACATACAGCTATTGACTCGAAACCTTCGCCGCTCGCTCGGGAACACCTGGGACACCCAGTAGAGAGGCTGGTGAATAGGCGCTATATTAGTTCACCAAACGAATAAATGAATATATCAATATATTTATCAATACATATTTCGTAACAGGACGGCAGTATATATAAATCGTCATACAGGAGCCCGACATCACAAAATACAAATATTAGAGCGCCATTTGAAAGCCAAACGCAGAGCACCAGCTTATTCACGAGCGCTGAGTCCGAGTCAGTGGGGCCTTAACCAAACGATCCAGAGACCGGTTGCACCAATCAAGGACTGGTTCATAATAATTAGGGTATCATAGATTTGTTCTGTTTGCTAACTATAGAGAAGGTGTGTATTTATTCCAGGCGGCTTCGTTCTTTGCGCTCTGTTGATTGTGTTGATCATTTTTTATCCTTGGTCTGCCTAGATTCAAACACCGGCTCTTGTAGGTACATCTACCTGGAATGACCTTCCTCCGTCATTGTAAGGCTACAGCCGATACACTAATTACAAGCTTCTCTCCATCGGCTTCTCACTCTTTAAAGGCGTTTCTTTTCCCGCGGGGTTTCCATGCCGAAAACGCCTCTGAATATTTATTTCGCCTGAGGCGCTATACAAATTTAAGGATGAGAGATATTATTGCATGATTATAATTCATGTAGTATGTATATATATATCATACTACATGATGTGGCACAGTGGCCGGTCGGTTAGAGCGGTCACCCCGTAACGCTCAGTGTGAGCTGAGCGAGCGGGTTCGACTGCGTCACTGTGTAGGGACCTTGAGCAAGTCCTTCGCGCACAATTGCTCTGCAGTACAACTGCAATTGCGCCGTCGAGGAGTGTGCACTTCTCAGCAAAAAATGTTGGAAGAAGGGCAATATCAAATTTCGGTAATAAAAGAATAATATATATATATACACCGGGTGTTTGCTGTTGTGTCCATCTACCTGGAATGACCGTCCGCTATCACTAAAAGCTAAACTAATTACAATTAGCTTCTCTCCATCGACTTCTCGCTCTTTAAAGGCGTTTCTTTTCCCGCGGGGTTATTATGCTAGAGGCGCTATATAACTCTAAAGATTCGATAAGAAAAGAGAGTTCTCCTTTTCAGCTGTCTATCCGATTTCCTTGATGTTCATCTCGGCCACCTCTGTCTGCATCAGCCTCATCTCATCTCGCTACAGACAGCACGGCACCAGCGCATCGCTACCGTCCTGTTGTCAACGGCGACCCGTAACCAAGGCAACGGAAGAAGAGAAGTGGTTATCATCCACGCAGAAGACCGACCTATGCAGCTGCACGTCCACTGCCAAGAACTCGACCTCGGCAGCCAACGAATACCGACTTCAGAACCGAAAGAGCATCTCCTGGCTCGACGAGAAGACACCGGAAACAGTCGAAACGTTTCTCGACGGACCAGAATTCCGTTCGGCGGAACTCGTCTTCAACACGGAAACGCCGGAGGTGCAGTGGCCGACACGCTCCACCTGCGGCGTGGTTCCACCATGTCCACCATGTCCGTGGAGTTCATCGGTCCTTGACGAAGCGCAAGTGGAGCGGAACGAGGTTAGGCGAGGCGAACAAGTTGGCAACTGTGACCTACATGAGGAGCATTCGAGCGGAGAGAGCGACCTCTGTTGCTTTGCTAACTGGAGGATGTTGAGCGGAGAAAGAAAGATCGACGTCGTTCTGTTTGGTGTGGTAGTCTTACTACTCGTCGGATATGCATCCTGGATTCTGCGATGCTCGCTATCGTCGTGGAGCCTTGTTTAGTCCGTTGATTATCATATCATCATCATATTCGTCGTTGTCATCATCATTATCATCATCATCATCATTATTGTTATTATTTTCAATTAATATTACTCTTATCATCATCATTTATTAATATAGCTTATTATTAAGCCTATTGTTGTTGCCATTAGTGCTATTATTACTTATTTATTATTTTATTATTATTATTAGTCTTTTTATTAACTTATTATTATGATGTTCTTATTTTTTCTCGTTAATTTAAGATTTTGCATATATTTTCTAATAGTTTCGTTATTATTATTATGTGTGAAGCGAGGACACACATGAAGGCAATGGCGATCAGGGTGCAATTGTGGAGAAGAAGAATCTCTCTCTATCTCACTCTCTCTCTCTCTTTCTGTCTATCTGTCTGTCACTATTTTTCTCTCTCTCACTCTTTCTTTCTCTCTCTCTCTCTCTCTCTCTCTCTCTCTCTCTCTCTCTTCTCTCTCTCATTCTCTAGCTCTCACTCTCACTCTCCCTCTTTGTCTCTATTTCCCTCTCCAGCTCTGTCTTTTTCTCTTTATCTATCTCTTATGTAGCGCCTCATTGGCTGCCGTATCTTTGGCTAAAATTGCAGGAATAGTTTTATTAAAAATTAAATGACGTTTTAACAGCAATATTATAAAAAATATAGACACGTCACGTTTTCGTTGTTGACATTGACAGTTTCAATGGAAAAATTATCACAAATACCAAAGTGCCAGTTACAAACAATGCTAATATAAAAAACAAGTCAAGGGCCAGAGAAGGTCCCCAGGGGCCGACCCCTCCCCTAAGGCCCGCCTCTGCTGTAGAGGCCATGTGGTTGCGATCTTAGCTGAGGCAAAAAACGTTGACTTGCCGATCATTCGCCAGACGGCAGCAAAATCCTTTTTCCACATTATACTGCATGCAGTTTGATACAATACACTACAATATAATACAATGCAATACAATACAAGAAGATGCAGTTACATTTATATTGCCGTCATATCAAACTTCAGAATGTAGGCCACATTCGGCGATGCAATGGAGCTGAGTTAGTCGTGTGTGAAGGACTTCCTCATAAATCCGCTGACCTTCTGGAAACCGGATTCACACCACCGACGAAAATCCTTTGGACAACCCCTCTGATCTGATGCAGCGCTCGTGAACAAACTGGAGCCCTGCGATCGGCTTTCAAGTGGTGCTATAGAAGTTTTTAGATTAGGATTACGATTACGATGATCACGAGCGCTCTAACCAATCACAGCAACCAACCATATTAGGGAACGCAATCGTTACTATATAATAATTTCTACAGCGTCCACAAATGCGACGTCGCAGGAAGCAGCTTATTCGTAGACGCCAGATCAGGAAAAAAATCGATCGAGACGAAGAGAGGGTAAAAATCCTGAGTTTCAGGCTTATATCATGGAGTTCTATCTAAGCTGCGAGCAGAAGAATCTGAAGTGTATGTTTGTGAATGGATTCAAGGTCAAGGTTAAGGGAAATGGAGGATTCTGGAATTTTCCTGAGGTCCTGGCGAACTGACACTAAGGCCAATATAAGTATGAATTTGGTCTTAGAGAAGTTCAGAAGAGGAGAATTTAGGTCATCCGAAGGTGAATCGGGTGACCAAGTGGAGAAGATGATCTATGGACTATAATGGAGTACCGGTAGGAGAAGCCGCTTATATGTGATGGTCAACTGGGATAGCTCATTCTAGCATTCTCGGCGAAGGAATGCAATCTACAGCAGGAGCAGAAACGGAGGCAAAGAGACCCTCACAAACCGTTTCTTCCGTTTATCAATTCACACCTTCTGTCATTCCGGTGATAGCCTACATGATAATTATTTTTACCTTCATCTAGGCCTACTAATCATTTGCACGCCTTCAACTCACCCAGAATTATTCATTGCCTCAATCTGTCATGAAGACCATTGTCCGATTTGCAGAGGCGGGGGCGGCGGGGGTCAGAGGGTTTGGACTCCAGCATCGACTTAAAGGGCGTTGAAATACTGCGGAGTTCTTCAGATCCCAGGAAACCCTCATCAGCCCATTCCTCTGCTTCGTTAGTTGACAAATCGGATCCGGACAAAGACACCCACACACCAATATATTACTCGTTTCTCAAATATCTATCCTTGGGTTATCTAGTTTCAATAGTATAATAGGATGCAATTATTAGGACCACTGTAATTGTAATCCTATGGTTATATAGCGCCCTATCTTCGAGTCTTGTTTGCTTGTGAAGCCAATGCGATGAAAACATCGCTTTCATTTCTGAGACAGGTACAAATTCAGAATAGATCAATGTAGCAATTGACAATTAGAGATTCGTCGCAATCCTATTTTTGACCTCTAGACTTCTAATGCGCAACTCGATAGCCAGCCAGAGTGCCAATAATTTATTCACGAGCGCAACGTCAGGTCAGAGGTGTTTTAGGAAGGGTAGCAAGAAGGAGGTCCGAGCCCGGTTAGGGGGACAGAGTACCTGTTTTAAGGCTGTTTAGGTGCTAATGTTACTTTGCGCCACTGGGCAGATATCTTGAAGGGGAGCTATATCAAGTATTTATGATTGAATTGAATTTTAAGACGGGCGTCGCTTACTCTTAGGTCGAGAATTGGGTGGCAGATGAGTTGGGGTACGGATTGTCGGTGAGATGCGAATTGCTAACCCACCGTAATTTAACTTCCCAACTATCTCAATTATCGGAATTCAACCTGGCTCTCAAACGAACTAAGATTTTTAGAATTAACATTTCACTCGAATATACAACCTCCAATCGACGCATTGCGAATTATATATTAAAACGGTGCTACAGAAATCATCAACATTAATATAATGGAGCGTAATTAAGAGATGCGACCGAGTATAATAAGCTAACCAATTTCGGTCCGTAGGCTGCAACTTAGTCTGTGAAAACGTTGCACTATGAAAATGGTTTAATAATCGTTTTCACAGCGTAACTGATCATTTGTTTAATAGTCATTATTATAATATTCATCAACGCGTCCATTTTTAATCAATAATTGGTTAGATAATCGTTAAATAATAATAATAATAATCAGCAATAATTAACACAGCAGAGTTTTGTTTGAAATAGTTGATACTTACGACCTTTCTTTACGACTATTAAAATACTAGTCTATTTTATTTTGGGTCAAAACCACTGACAAATTTATGCTGTTGTTGTTGTAAGCTGTTTCTGACGTGCCAGCAATGACAATTTAGTAAATTGTCATTATTAAACGGTAAAATAACATGTCTAAATTAGAAAATTGTATTTACTAATTTAGACATGTAATTTTGCCGTTTGTTTTACGTATTTAAAACCAGCATCATCAGGTTCGAATCTACCCTTTTAGAATCGGCGTCATAGTCATCATCACGATTACAACATAAGAGAGAAATTTGAACAACACGGCAAAACTAGCTAATAACGTTGACATCGAACAACAATTACGTTCATCTTTGAAATGTACGACATTTCGTATGCTATTGTGTGAAAGTGCCTTGAATTAAGTTGAATTGTGTTCGTATTTCTTTGTGTTTCTACTCTTTGTAAACAATAGACTTCAACTGGGCGCTTGTTCACCCGCCGTTGTCTGATTTGAACCACAGACATATGCAAATGAGGGCGTTTCAAGAACAACACAGTCGTACAGCCTGCCTTAGCCGTCTACCCCAATCATCTCCCCTCTCCAATCCCACCTTACTAACTCACCCCAGCCGCGCCTGTGTCGCCCAGTCGGCTGCGCTGAGGCTCCCTCTCACCCCATGTTCCCGTTTCTCCCCCTCCTCTTGAGCGTCTCCTTATCTTACTCCTCTGCGCCTCTCTGGCTCAATAAGCCATCTATCAAAGTTGTGGTTTGAACGCACAAAGGCCCCCGCCCATCAGTCGGGCGGCTGTGGTCAGTGCTGGTCAGTTGTGGTCATCAGCGGCCGTGGTCAGTCAGTGAGCCCAGTCCCGCTGAATAGGCGCGCACCGGCTCTAGCAGGCTGACCAATCATAGACCAGGATACCGTCACGTGATCTGCGCGCCAACGAAAACGAAGACGATTGCGTTGAACCGTTACATGTCCAGCACAACAGATGGATGATCATGCAACGGTTTTCGAGAAGGCGAACATAACCAGGTAGGGACAAACAGACAACGATACAGGCAAAGATAGACACGGTGGTACAGACACAGCTAGACAGACTACCAGAGTAATGCTTGCTCTGAGTCTGCACGATTGAAGCAGATTGAAAATACGTTGACAGGGAAACTGCGCAGCGTTGCTGGAAAGGCGATTCATTCATTCCGTCTATGTTAGCATCACGGCCGCTGCCGCTGCTGCTGATGCTGCTGATGCTGCTGATGTTGAGCCAGCGAAAGGATGAGGCGATAGAGGTGAGTGGTGATGAGTCGATCTTACTTACTACTCAGACCCTGATGAGATGCGCTGCGAGGGTGGAATCGAGCGTTCAAATTATAATATTTGGTTCGGATGTGCATGAAGGGAAGGGTGGTTGACAGTTAGAGGGATAGATGGATGGACGAGTGGGTGGATGAGTGGGTGGATGGATGGATGAATGGATGGGTGGATAGAGGGATAGATGGATGGATGGATAGAAGAATGGGATAGTAGGGTGGATGCACAGATGGATAAAGGAATAGATGGATGGGTGGATAGATGGATGGATGGGTGGATGAATATAGGGATGGATGGTGGGTGTATGCCTGGATGGATAGATGGATAAGCGGGTGGGTGAATACAGGGTGGATGTTTTGATCATTGATGGATGGGTGAAAAGGTGACTGGAGAGCTGGCCGAAGTGATCCCCTATAACAGTAAACATCAACAATATGGCCGGCCCCAAATGTGTTCAGATAGAGCGCTGAGATTAACCAACCTAGGATACCAATCAATCCAACCACATTCCATTTCGGTAAGTAATTAGAACAAGTGAAAGTAGAAACATGGGTTTTTGGGACCCTCTTTTATTGACTTTTGGCAATCTGGTAGTTGGCGCAATCGATCCATTTCGTTAAGAGATCATTGATGATGTAAACTTGTCGGAGTGGAGCTCGTTAAGGAGGACTCGTTCGAGTGGGTAAACAATATTTAATTTTGTGTATTTTTTTGTCATTTTTTTCTCAATGTTTGGGCCATGTCCGTAAAAATTGGATGTATTGCGTTGTCGTGTAAGCAACGGGTCGCAGCTTTTACCTCACCCATGTGTACCTCTTTCGCGTCATTTTCCCGCTACAACATTGTCTCTCATTGCAAGCTGGCCCGGTTCAGTTAGTTCCAGTTGACTAGACTAGGCGCAAGTGGAATAGAAATTTCCAAATAATCTATCTCTTAAAGGGGTCAGCCGACAACCTTGGGGCAACATATGAATGAAAGCCAGTGACCATCATGAAGGCGGAGGGTGTAGGGTAATTAATGGCTGGGAGCTAGAACCCTCCTCATCCCGTTCCAAGGCGTTGTCTCCCTTTCTTTCTAGTTGGGGCTCTGTTGGCGGTAACAAAATATGTTGTAAATCCAGGCCACATCCAGGCAGATAGGCGGATATGTTGGCCGACTGGCCGACTGATTGACTGATTGACTGACTGACTGACTCTGACTGACTCTGACCGACTGAGAGCCAGCCATATGGAAAGATAAAAACGAAGAGGAGACAAGGGGAAAAACAAACTAGGTTATAAGGACGGAAGACATAAGTAAATATATAGTCAGGTAGATAGGCGCGCGTGTAGACTCGGTAGAGCCACAGACAAAATATAGACAGGTGTACAAAGATAGATAGACAGACAGTCAGATAGACAGGCAGATAGATAGATGGATAGATAGATAGATAGATATTAGATAAATAGATAGAGTACACCCTTGTTCTCAGCCACAGCTAATAGGTTTCGAGAAAGAATATGATTTATCTGCTGTATAATCATAATTTTGTGCTATCCACTTCATTATCTTCTTGTTAAGAGTGGAAATTGCAATTTGTGAGTACTCTGATTTCCTACCTCAATAATGTTGATCGCTACGGTTTCGAATAGATATAGGACAATGGTTCGTAGCCCTATAGTCGTTTGGTTAAAGCCTTACATCTGCAGTATTGGAAACGATGCAGTTTTGCTGATGTCAATATAATGTGTAAGTGAGTCTATGTAGATGTGCATTCCCATGACGACGGTGCAAATGAAGGATGCTATGACGGTGTAATGCGCTGGTGGCGCTGTACATTTACGACCTAGAATAATTGCTATTAGGGTCTGTATGCTCGAGAGAATACACGGCCCAGCACTCACGGCATCTATGACTACATGTACTAGCGGAGCAATTGACGCAGTCTGGAAACGTTTCGCAATGCTTATTATAATCTTTGCACCTATGCAGAATTCAAGGACTTGCTTTGCTTTGTATAGCATTAAATTTTGGCCATTAGAGTCTATTCTCAAGTCAGGCCATCTGTATCCGCCTGTCAGGTCCAGTAGTTCTCGCTTTTCCAAGCAATCCTGTGCCAATGCATCTTAGACTTTCAGCAATTTGTTCTCATTTAGTAGCTTCCGATACTCTTCTCCAGCCGTATACGTGAGCAGGGGCGTCAATCCCCTCTGAGTGATGGAGGTGAATTCTCGATCCCCAGTGTCAGGAAGGCAAGATATTCTCCCCAACACTAAGAAATATCCCCCTACCTGAAATTGTAGGCATCTGCCTCCGTACTCCTATTAGAACGCCACTGAACGCGAGTCTGATCAAGGTATTCACACAGTTCCTTTGAAAGGGGAATGGACATTTGCCCCTCGGACATTTGCCCTTACGGACAATTGCCCCCGGATAATACATACATACATACAGACATATAAACATACATACATGTATTGTATGTATGTATGTACACGCCCTTTGAAAGTCCCTTTCTTTGTATCGTCTGTCAGACTCTGTCTTGTCCAAATGTGACCTCTGGTTTTCCACTAAACGATCTCCTATTCTTGTCATGCCCGATATATCGTCCTGTATAGTCCAGCGTGTCTTTGTACCTTGCTGATGTAGTATTGTTGCATTGTATTTGCAGATTTCTATAGCAGTAAAACCTAATCAGAGGCTGTCCATGGTGTTTTTGTTTACTCATTTGACGCATCTTTGTAGCGGAAAAATTTCCTCAAAATAAGAATGAAACAATGGCTACCGTGCGTGTGTGTGTATGTGTGTTTGACTGTAGGTGTGTTTGTTTGTGTTTGTGTTTGTGTGTGTTAGTGGACGACATAAATGAATCACTTTCAGCCGATTATGACGCACCTGAGATGCTCGTTTGGACAGGCTTTTCGGGGTGGTAACTCGGTCCCTATATATCGTTCCTTGCGATGTCCCGTGTGTGTGTGTGTGAGACGGACATGCAGGGAGGGAGTCCGAGGGACTGAGTCACGGGCGGCGGCCTCATGGGGTGTTCGCATCTGGGGGTGCTCGTTACGAGCGATCGTCATTGGGTGGGTACGGGATCCCCATTGAAGCCGCTCATAATGAGCCTACTAATGATATTTTCATATATATATATATGTGTGTGTATTTACATGCATGTGACATATATAGCCTACCTCATGTGCATCTTTATAGATAGCATGCATCATGGACTCTGAGCACATTATATGGAAATTATATTGTAAGTATATATATATATATATATATATATATATATATATATATATATATATATATATATATATATATGTAACAATGAGTATATAATTATGAGCATACATGCGAGTTGTGTATATATGCATATATTATTTAGACATGCAATCACATAAGCATGGGTGTCTGTAGCCTGGAATGTAGCTACAGCTCCATGTCTGACCAATAAGCGTGCTGTCTCTATGCACGTGCACAAGAGTCAGGTAAACAGACGATGGCCTCGATGAGTCGCGGAGTCATTGGCCACGAGCCAACGAAGCGTTGGAATTTACTCAAATGAGCAAGTAAGTAGCTTGATAGTCAAAAGAGTTGGAGACGGGCAACTGCGCATGACATTTGGATTATAGAAGAAAAGAGTGAAAAGCTTGAGTTAATGTATGGGCCATTGAGTTTCTTTTGCAAACTTCGAGAATCGTCCTCAACGTGATTTGTTGCTGGTAATCTCAGTTCGTATGCCTTCTAGGTGGCTCTTAGCAACAGTGCCTTTAAAGCATCAGCATGCTTTCTTATCCTCTGTTTCAGGGCTATCGAGATAATTGTTTAGCTGTGTGCACTGGTCTGTCGATGCATATTGGGAATATTCTAACTCAAGAAAAAATGATTGATGTCTCTAATCGCAACAGTTCAGGATTAATCTAAGTTGGTTGTTATAGACAACTAGCTGAAGTACCCGGTTTCGCCTGGGTAGTCCTCGCAATTCTCAAATGTGTTGAACATTGCTTCCCCGTGCTCGCCTATGAGGAAGCATTATTTTACAGTATGTGCAAATGACTGGCCAGTGTTGGCCGGTATTTGCAAATATATTGTAAATGGCTCCTTATAAACGAGCATGGGGAAGGTATAGCATTTTGGGATCGCGAACCACTCTGTTTTTCCTCGGCTGTTAAAAATATTCGTGTTGGTCAAAAGTTTTTGTGGAAAATATATAGTCACATACATACTTTTTTGTTCTTTATGTGTATAGATAAACTGGGTTCAGCAAATTGTAGGCTTTGCAAAATGTTCGAGTTCTATTCGAACATTAAAGTAATATGGGAACCAAGCGTTCAAGGTTCAAGTATTGACCCCAATAGACTACTGGGCTAATATTACCGGAGAGTATATTCTTTAAACACATGGAGATAATAGACTTGCAAAAATAAACATGTTGTTATCACTTAAAAATAGGTTTCTGGAATTCGGCAGAATGCATTTCTGCCTGATTGCCCGATTTTGAGGATTGAGGTCCCATAAGTACTGTTCTTGCCTACACCTTTGAATAGCAAGTCTGTGCCGATGACTGGGCTGGGGAGGCCATGTGCTCTGATTGACTGATTCAGTGAATAGATGCTGAACACAAGTAAACTGAGACGCTAAGAACTTTGTCATGCGATGATGCCGCATCTGACTTTGTAGTGTTCTTTCTAGAATAGTTGACAACAGTCCTTGTAGTAGACACAGCTCAGAAACGCTTTCTATTATTTGACTTGTGATACTCATGAGGATAATAAGTACTGTCAGGGCTATAATTGCGTCCTGTGCCTAGCATCAATCTGGCGCCCCAATATTTAGAAAATAGTGCATTTTAGGGATTAATAATTTATTCCATCCTGAAGTTTGCGCCCTTTCCACATTTGCGCCCTCGACCTCCGCTGGCCCACCCCTCGGTGTGGCCTTGAGTACTGTCGTTCACAGATATAATAATTCTGCGGGAAGCCATATATGAAAAAAGAAAACCTTAGGATCGATGTCGCGAGTTACTTTGAGAAGATCGCTATCTTATTTAATCTGTAATGTAATTGTAATTTGTAATAATAGAATTACATTAGTGTAGGATGTATCAATCAACAACCCGCAGTCTTACGTTGTTGTTGTCGTTGCCTTATGTTTTGGCTGCTGCATAATGTCGGTTGCCACCCAATGTTGTTGCCTGTTGCTGCCTTGTGTTTTTTACTGTTATATCGTAGCTGTCCTTTGTTGCTCTCTTGTATAGATTGTATTGAGTAGGTCAGAATAACTCGTTAATTGGCTATTAATCGATATAATACGGTCTATGTTAAACTGGCGAATTTGATTTTAGGCCCTAACAGATTGATTCTAATAACCGCGTTGACATTGTAGATTCAGGCGTTGCTGAACTGTCTCTGATTTTGGAAGAAAGAAGGCTATCGACGCAGGAAGATGCATCGAATAGCGAAGATCCACATCTCGCATCTGACCGAACAGTTGACCTGTGGTCTTTGCTTCGGATATTTGATCGACGCTGCCACCATCGTTGAATGCCTTCACTCCTGTGAGTCTATTAACCCTAACCTCATCCAGCGATCATGCAGTTCATTTGACAGTAAGTATGTAATAGAGAAATAAGTAAGTAAGTTACGACGTAATTAATTATCATTGTGAAAGGCGTTCAGTCGCCTGAGTCCTTCATGTCTAGTGCACCAAGGTCTTTCACTTCTTCGCATCCACAATAAACATAGGCTGCGTGGATTGGTCGATCAGTCAGTTTCTATTATATAACTGGTTTTCCTGGTGGCCTGCCCGCATTGCATGTTGCTGAGGAGCTCGCTGTTAAATGACTTCGTGCGTTGTGCATAAGCTAAATAAAATAATATTTCTAGTGTATTTCGGTATCATTTGGCCCTATGCATTTCAGCGTGATCTGGCCCTACATATTCCAATGTCATCTGGCCTTATATATTTCAGTGTCATCTTGCCATATCTTCATCACTACGCTTCTGTACCACACGATGTTCTGATTAAGGCTATTTCCTGTACTAGTAACGTGGTAGCCTTTCAATGCGGCAGAAACTGCCATACCATCTTCTATGCACGATCTGCTTGCCATGTTGGTGCATATAATTTACCAGTGATTGACTAATATAATACTATTTGATCGTGTTACCAAGTTGTATCAGATCGGGAGAGCCTCTAAGTATTCTAATTCATGCATCAGAAAGATTTATATAGCACACTGTCATGGCTAATGGGTAGCGATGCACCCGACCCCAGCACGTGTACTAAGAGGACAGCGTTGAGGTTAAGTAGAACGTACCATTGAGGTGCTATATAAATATACAATTAGTCAATTACAAATTTGACGTAAGCAACGACATCGCCAGAATGCAGCATATGTTATCGGCATATGTTATTCGTAAGATCCACCCATCTGGAACACATTCGACGGCAGTTTCTCTATAGATTTTACCTGCAGCAATAGTAACTGTGTGATAGCAAGGATCATTAGCGTGTCCCTCCTCCTTTATTCAGGCTTGGTACTGGCACTGCCAGAGTGCAAGCAGTGGTGAGTTCAGGTTACCTCTCAATCCCGCACACTCGACTTTTCCTCACACACAGCCCATTCGCCCCTTATACCCTATCTGGCTCACCCTCAGTCTTCCGCTTTAAAATCCCTTTGAAGTGTGATACTACGTGCCACGGATCACTGGCTACAAAGAAAACTTCGTTATAGGGAAGACGGTATATTTGTAGCTTCAGTCTAACAACGCCGTGTGATAACAAAGAACATTAGCGTCACCACTCTCCTTCACCCAGGCTTTGAACCCTATACACAGGCAAAAAGGTCCATTGCCAGCCGTACAAACAGATGACACTAGGACGCGATATAGTTTAACGTGGTTGATAGATTAGTTATTTATGATGGACATATTGATGTTCGGAAGGTTACAAAGTACATCTGCCCGCGAGTTAGGATCCAGCGTATTATAGCCCTCATCATTGTCGTCATAGCCATCATCACCCTGGATAGGGATACAGGCCTAAGGATGTATATGGCGTGTCTACTGCGTGAGGTGTCTATTGGCTCCAACAGGACGTGTCTTTCCATCGCCTTTCTTTTCGACCGACGCACGACACGAGACCTTTGTTCGGACCTGTTGAGCCGAGGTTTCTGTCTATGGCCTCCGTTCGCTTCGATTATAGATTATAATGGACTCAATGGGCTTTCGACGGGAGTTGGATTGTATTCCATCTTGATGATACACACCTTTCCAGGACTTACTAAGGACAAACGCAGCAGTTAGTTCGTAGGGTGATAAACGACTTCTCTTGGTCGGCTGTCAGGTCAAGGCTTTGTTGTAGAGTCTGATAAGTAATTGCTATCAAGTAGTTACAATGTTCGTAAGTACCAACCTATCATCAGCATCAGCAGCTCCTGACCCTAGCCATTTGACAGTGACGAGTACGAATAAATTATCTCGTTTGACTTCTGTCATTTGTCAAGTTCACTGCTCATATCTGTGTTAGTCCAAATGATGCTATTTCCTCATTCATATAATCTATTCAGCGTAGTTTTCGTCTGCCTTTGTTTCGATTTTCTTCGAATCTTGCCTCAGTGCATTGTACGACATTTGGTCAGTTGGCGTTCTCTTTATATGTCCATCTCAACGGAGGACTCTTCGTATAATAGAGTTCTTTGGATACCTAGTGGTTAATGCTTTTATACGGTCATCGTTTCTTATTTTCTGTGGTCTTGAGATAATTGGGATCTTCCACAGCCAACCATTTCTGCTGCAAGAATTCTGTTCTCATCTTACTAACGCGTTGCTCAACATTCCGATCCGTATAGAAAAGTCGGTGTATATTCGTCTCATCGTCTTGTATATTTTGTCTTGCCCTGCCCTGCCCTACAAGCAGTCTATACAATACATGCATAATGTTCATACATGTTATACACGCATACGAATTGTAGGCCTTTTTAAGATATCATTTGTGTTTGCTAAATACCTATCCACTGAGTTTGTTGCAGATTTACATCTAATTACTTATCGGCCCTTGTTTTACTTACTTATTTATACCCCAGCCAAACTCATAACATAATGGATAATTTGTTAAGCGTAATTTTAAAAAAGGTTTTGGCCTACCAGGAGCGCTTCCGACCATTGCAACCAAGCAGGGAAACCCAACGATCAAAGGGAACAGGCTTCAGTCCCTTGTGGAACAGGGAAGTTGACGGTCTGATTAGCTCACTTCTGATTTCTAAGGGGAACTCTATCCAGGTTACAGGGTCACCAAAATGACACCAATGGCAAAACCTTTCATCAGGGCAATGGCAGACCTAGCTCGTGGAAGACACTGACACCATGAGCAGCCGATACCTGTCTGAAGTACCTGTCTGGTTATTCTCAGACTATACGTTCGTGCCTGGATGTATCTTGTACAATTTGCTAGTTACTTACTTTCGCCGTATGAGCGTAGCAAGAGTGTCTGCTGTTAGCGAGACATTGTTCTGTATGTCGGTGTGTTGGTGCTGTTGTCGTTAGTTTGTCGGAGTTGTCTCGTGCAGTATTTGATCGATAGCAACACATGTCCACTGTGTTGTCAACTCATCCACAAGACGAAGCCACTCGTCAACATCCGGTCCGACAAGACGCTCCAGAACCTCGTCTACAAACTCGTTCCAGGACTGTTCAAAAGTACGTTGACCTATATGAGTTGAAATGCTGGTGATGCGGATGATGTCGATGTTGATGATAAGATGATGGTAATTGTGATGGTGTTAATGCAAAGATGTTGAACTTTGCTTTAGAAATTTCATAATGCTGAAGTGCATAATTAAGGAAGGAGCATTTGAACTTAGTTCAAATCAAACATACACTAATAAAAGGTGCAAGCTGACAATACTACAGCCTAGTTTACAGTTATGGGATTGGTTATATCCTGTCTCATTTATTAACCTCTGTTTGATAACTAACACGAGTCTAGAACTACGTCACTGAAAAGGAGGTAGTCTTCTAATGATAGCGGTCTCCTTTGGCTATACTTACTTAGTAATCGTAACCTCAACATTTATACAGCGACCACAAAAGGAAGTCGAGGGAACCAGCTTATTCATTAGTGAGACTCGTCATCCAACAAGTTATCCATTACCATGTCTTGTGTATCTCAGAAGCGGCCAGATTAAAGTAATGATGATCAGACAACAGACACCTGAGGCGCTTACATTAATGTGGCATCAGTCTTTGTTATCGGAGCTATTGGCGACATGGCTGACTGCAATCACTCGTGTCAGCGATGCACGTCTCCCAATTCATTCTATTTCCTCTCCTACTTCTTTAAATTTCTTGTGTGTCATTTTCATGAAGTACGCTGCGGGATCTTAGCTATGCCCCTACTTGCTTAGTAGGGATGAACCGAAACCCGGCTGGGAACAAGTCTCGGCCCGAGTTTCGCAGTACTCGGCATAAACTCGAACTCAGACAAACAATGGGCCCGAGTTTTAAACTTTGATATTTTCAGTTTTGAAAATGAAACACTGTAATTTTTATTTACAAAACAGCAATCGACCTAACTAGAAACACAAATACTTCTACTCTTAGCACTTGCTAATTACAACTTCCTAGTGTAAATTTCAAGGCAAAACTAAAAATTCATAAAAGTTGTGCAGACTGCCAGATTAAAAATAAAGAGAATTAGAGCTCTGTTAAATATTATAAACTCGGACTCGGCAAAAAACCAACTCTGTTCCTCTCTATTGATTACTTACACAGTACACACATAAGGACTATGATGGAAATTCTCTTCCTTACAACAATCGCATTACATCACGCGATGACTGTTGATGATGACTGGTTACATTAGAATGATTAGATGAATCATCTCTGGAATCGTAATTATATTATATGGATTTACGTAGCCCATATTATATATATGAAGTATACTGGCGTTTCTCCTCTTTTATCCCATCACCCACTGATATCCCCACTTCCTTTTCAACGTCTCATCCCCCCAACACCTCTAATCCGTGGATCGCTTATTGACTCATTTTACTTTACAATGAATTAGAAATGCTGTAGCCAGAGCTCAGGTAACGTGATCCCGGATTGTTCAATCATCGCTCTAGTATAAGCTTCTAAATCCTACACATTTGCTATGCACGACGTCTCCTTTCAAAGCATCTGACATCCGTTCCGGCAATAATAGAAGTGGAAGACGACGAATCTTTCTAATTATATGTTATGTTGTTCTGTGTAATCCGTTAATTGTCGATCGGATCTTATGCGTTGCTTCTTATTGCAGGTGAGATGGAGCGACGTAGGAACTTCTACAGTCAACATCCAGAAGCAGGTATACACATACACATCTGTGCCATCTGAAGGCCTCCTGAGAAGATTTATAATTTATATGTGTATCTATTTATATATTATATATATTTATATATACTAGCTTAACAGCTCAGCTTTGCCCAGGATTGAATTTTGAACTCAGTCAGTAGGCTGCTTCGTCCCGGCTAATTCGCCCCGATCTCGAGTGCTCCATTTGGCTTGCGCTCTGAGTGAGGCCGTGGTCATACAATTAACGCGCATGATTTGCATACTATAATTGGCACAGCCTTCAGATGTTCTTGCACCGAATGTCGGCGAATTGTGCAATTCTAAAGTAGAGTTGTCTATATAATAGATTTTAAAGCAAGCTGTGTCCTGAAAATGGTCACATTGACCTAAAATTCGCATAAAAGCGTTTTTGCAAAGACGTTCATATCGCCGGAGCATTCCGTTCGAGAGATTTCTTTGGGACAAAAAGAAATATTTTCCGCTTTATGTCTTAGACATAAGCACATTATAGGCTACACCTAAAACCTCCTATTCTTCAGATTGACAAAACCTTTTATCTTGTCTTCCAGTCTCGACCGGTTTGAATCTTGATATTAATTTCTTAGTCTTGCTCATAAGTGACTGTTGATTAATAGATGCTGTTGGGCTTGTTAGAACAAGCAAGAAATCAATAGATTTGTTGGCTTATTTGGTGAATTGCTGAGTGGATTGAATAATGCAGTACCGGATGTCAATTCTCCGAACGCCAGAGAAGAGAGAGGCGACATCTACGAGGATGACTGGATGACGTCGAAAAGCGAAACGGAACTGGTCAGCATTTCGCTTCAGTACAGCGCCCTCTTTCCCAAGACTCATTCCAAAGAGGTAAATGCCATTGTAACTCTATCTGTTATTCTCATGCACAGCTCATCAAACGATTATTGTTTAGTTCAGAGTCTCAGACGTCTCTATGTATAACGAGTTTTCTGCCAAGCTGCAGTCCTTGAGCGTCATTTAGTCTGAACCTAGTCAAGAGTTACTTTCAACGCGATAGCTTCTCAGCATAGAATCAGCTGACTAGACTTCATGTTTCTCCTTTTATAATTTACCAAGATGTTATTAATTACTCGGGTGGCCCTACCTAGCGGGACCATTGCCCTTCTGGATTTTTTTTGTAATGATGTAACATTGCTGTTATTTCTGTTTTGTTATCAATGGCGTCAATAAAATGAGTTGGATCTTCATCGGATGAGATGATAATGTAAGCAACGTATTCGTGGTCTTTTCATCAATTGAAAATGAAATCGGTACATAATTCCAGAATTTGGGATTTGGATATTTGTACTGCACAGTACCTTTGTATATACAGCTCAGGCTGTAAGCCATCTCTCGGGTTTTCTTGGTCACTGGGCGAAGCTTTGGCAATTCGTCGCCTATTTAGATTAATTCAGGTCTAACTTAAAAACTTGTCTCTTTCAATTTCCACATCCATCTGAGTTCTCTCGACTATCTCGTCTGTCAGAATTTTATCTCGCTTCTCTCATGAATTAATTGAGAGTTCGGCTTCCGATTCATCTCTTAGCGATTGTCAACTGAGTTTTTGGACATTGTGAATAGGCCTACGGCTCCATGCATCTCGTTCGATTATATTTGGGTGGATTATATTTGGAATAATACACGAACGCCTAATCAGTCTCACTTCAAGGAGAAATCCTGACTAAATTATTACGACTAGCAACTGTAAAAGATTCAGCAGGCACCTTTGGCTTCTACCTCAAAAGCGCAGGCGCTTTCATCATTTCAAATGGGCATTGATTTCTGGTGCCATTTCTTATGGTTGTTGAATGTGTATGTTAACGCCAAATATCTGTTTCGTATGTTGTCATGTTATCGCTGATATAATCTGTGTAGTCATTAATTTTATCTAGCACTTCTTAAGAGACCTCATCCATCTGGCCTCCTCACCCTCATAGTTGGGTACCTGTGGCAACAGAAATTGAACGCATTACTAGACACGACACAGCACTCGTGAATGAACTTGTGCCCTGCGCTAAGCTTTTGAGTAGCGCTTTAGATATTTTGAATTCGCGAATGCTAAGGATTTTGCCATCGGTGTCATTGTTTTTGACTATCTTTGGCTCTTTGTTATCTTCAGCCGGAGCCGAATGACAAGCGTTACCTGCTCTGTCCCTCCTACATCACGGTCGCTGTCCTCAAGAAGTTCATTCGATGTAAATTTGATCTTCCCGATAACTTTCACGTAAGACCAAATTACGATTTTTTATACTAATGAATTGTATCCATAAAATACCGTAAACTATGTGCGTATGGTATAGTATAGGTGTTCAATAGTACAAATAACGTGCTGGACTGTCGATCATAGTTTCAAATCCTTGCCAGAGCAGAGAGCTGGTTCAAGATTTCGGCTTCATTTGCACCCCTTGGCCAACTTAGCTCTAACGAGTACACTGGCTGTACACTGTAGATGGGAAGATGTGATGATGAGGGAATGGACTGGTCACCCGCTCTCATATGCTGAGGTTAAGAAAATGAAGTCGCTAATACTTATGGCTAATACCACGGCTGCCTCTTAGGGTTAGCTCAGAGGTCTGCTGTGCTTTGCTACTTCTTCTTTCTCTTCTTCTCTCCTTCTAAGTGACGTCAATCCCCCTTTGAGTGATAGCGGCAAACCCCCGGCCTCAACTGTCAGTAAGGCAAGATTTCCACCACCCCAAAACTAAAAAAATACCCCCCTACATAAAAGTTGGGGCACTTGTCTCCGGATTTCCTATCTCTGCTCCTTCTCTTCTCCGATTTGGAGTGATATTGAGGCGAAGAGGCAGCGTAAACCCACGGACGTCTGTGCTGCCGATGTGGTTACCCCAGGCCCGCCGACAGATACTTCTGGCCCTTAAGCAGAGAATTTCCATGGCCCTAGGTAGAGAAATTATGGGCCCTAGTCAGAGCAGTCACGGACCTCATAGAGACTTAGATGGAAGGGGTCATGCTGTATAGCAAATAATGACAAGCACGGTAATATTGAGTCGTTTGAAGTTTAAACTAACTGAATTTAGGCCTAAGTGTTAGTGAGCAAGATTATATTTAAAAAGGCATAGATCATAAACTTTGTAATATAATATTGATTATGATATTTTTCATAAGTTGATTGCGGACCTGGTTTGGGCCCCTCAAAAGTTAGCAGTAGTATTGGAGGTGGTACTGGCTGTTTGATTTCGTGTGTGTATTAGGTGGAGATGATGGCACCGGTGGTCACCAGTGGTGGTGTGGAGGAAGTTGATTGTCTTCTGGTAATGAGTCTATGTTAATGAGTGTTTATGGCTTTGTAGATGGAGCTGTATTACTCGGATGAATGCTTAGACGATTCATATTCAGTGATGGACATTGCCTCTCTTTATTCCTGGCGGAGGGTAAGCCTGTGACAACATTATTAGAAATCAAGACCTAAATTAGCTTTACCAAAGCTCCTACTACATAGACTTGTATTGAGTTGTGATTGATTGCTTCTCTCTCTAAATGTACATGATGAACAGTGGTTAAGAACTCCTCTGTTACACTGAGTGTAATCTCATCACAGTTCAATTCTCTCCACCGTAAATCGTCTTCTTTTACCCCATAATCGTTGAAATAATCTTTGGCTAAGTGAAATGCAGAGCAGTAAAGCCCACAGAGGAAGACGGAAGGTGATGGAGACCAAGCGTACGCGCTAACCCTTTCGAATGAGTGTTTCATGTATTTGCACCTATGTATAATAGCCCAAATGCGTATAATTATGTGTACATAATTTATATATGTATGTATATACATTTTATATATTTATTATAAGCACTGATGTGCATGTTACCTTTTTTCCTTTAGTCCTTCCTGTGTAGGTCTACGCATCGGGCAGAGCACTTCCTCCATTCGTCTCTATCCAAAACCAGTGTCTCAGCCTCCTCCCACGATATCTCCAAACATTTTAGGTCGTCTCTTATGGTCTTTGGCCAGTTTTTTCTTGGTCTTCCTCTTCTCCGTCGCCCTCCCACACACCAGGACATCACCTGTTTAGCTCTTCTCTCCATGTACTATTACCAAATGGGAGACTGTCATAGTGTCATACATTAATCCGTTAATTTGCACCTATGTGAAAGCACTGCTCTGACTTCCGTCATTAATCACCACTGTGACAAATAAACATTCACAGAGTAAATGCAAAACAATGACGCAATATTTACTGCTCTACTGGCAAACAAATAGAAGCCCATCCATATATTACTTACGCAAAAAATCGTAATTTCGGACCTTCTGTCCCCTGTTGGAATATGGAATGGAATGGAAAAGGAAATGATGCTGGCGTGTGGAGGAGGAAGGAAGAAAAGAGGGCGCCCAAGAAAAAAATGGTTGGATGAGATACACGAAAAAACTGGAATTAGCCTGGAGGAATTAAGGGATGCAACTTCGGAAAGAAAGACATGGAGAGGGTTGATCATGACAGTCGCTAGATTTCAGAGAAATGACAGCACCAGATAACAAGGTAAGCCCCCTATTGGAACGCATACACTTTGTGGACTTCTTCCCCATGCGTACGTGCATCTGAGCTCGGTAGCACTTCATATAGCTCTACTACTTTAGATCTCAGCTTTTTAAACTTGATTTTGCTTATAGACGGAACCTCTTCGGCTGTTCTACTTCGTTTTCAACTCCAGTCCGTCTGCTCTTTGGACTCTTCGTCAGAAATCGCTTTTGTCTGCTACAACACAAAGCAACAGCAGTTTGACATCTGACGAGAAAGTAATTGAAGGACAGCAGACGAAGAAGAGGAAGAGGGAGCATTCCTGGTTATTAAAACCGATCAAGACGTTTCGTATTCGAGACTTGGATAAAATAAAAACTGGTGCATACGATGCCACACTTTGTTCTCGCCTATTGTCTTCAACATCTGAAACTGGACTCTGTAATGAAGCTCTTCAAGACAAAGTGTTACGAGGCACCAATTCCTTGGTGGCTAATACAAGTGATGCGGAGAATATAAATTCCAAACAGAGTTCTGCTGAGCCCGATTCCGATGACGACAGTTCTCCCGACATTGATAACACAGACAATGGTTTCATGGATAATGGTTCGTTGAATAGAGGCGCTTGTTTGGAAGCAACCCCCGCGAAACGGACTCTAACTGTAGAAGGTATGCACCCGCTGAGGTTGCTCAGACTTTCCCCGAAACCAAAGCCACAATCAACGCTTTTCGAATCAGAAGGAGTTTCGAACAATAGACATCGAAGCGGGCACCATCACAGAGGAACTGTTACTTCAGGCTCATGGTCTGCTCACGAGCTTAACACGACCACTAGTCACAGAGTAGGGACTGCTACAGGCAGTCAGAGGTCATCGTCATCTTGTCATCAACCGGCATCCTCAGCCATTGAGCCCCGCTCCATCTGGTCGGTTCTGCCATCTCCCAGCATCCGCATCGAAGAAAGCAGGTCTTCCTTGCCCTTCGGAGGGTCTGAAGCTGGACTTTGTTCGCATGGGAGTGCGTCCTCTCAGCGAGTGTCATACGCAGGACACTGTCGCTCTTCATGCCATTCGCGTGGGTCATTTTCCATTTACGAAGACCCTCATCCTTCGACGACCACCAACCTCCCAACTTCATCCAACCTATCCACGTCAACCGACGTCTCCACGTTGACAAATCACTCTACGTCAACCATCCTGCCGGCGCCAACAGCCAAAGTTGGTATAGTCATATGCCGAGGTCGAGCAATGCCCCTCCAAGACAAGCATCTCCATTTGGCACCGACCATCCCCACCCCACTGTCTCCTCCTCGTCCTCCTCCTCCTCTCGCTCACTCTTCCTCTCATGCCGTATCGTCGTCTTCGGATGCAAGGAGACCGACGAGCATCAAGCGTCTTCTGCAGATACAGGCCGAGTCCGAGAATCTGACGGCGACCAAGAAACGCCGGCTGAGCGACCAGGACGACCTGCCAGGAGCAGCGTCCCTCTTAGGAAGTCATCGACGAGCGTTGGGGACCCTCGCTCACTCCCCGACCGCCAAGCAGAGAGTTGCCCATGTCTTCCGCGACAGGAACGCCCCTCTGGCGTCCCTGTGTCCCCCGGCGTCGAAGCTATCGGCGACCGTTGGTCCGCTGCTGTCCCCCATTCAAGCTCAGTCCATCTGTCGACCGCTG
This sequence comes from Bimastos eiseni, assembly GCA_959347315.1. Lineage (NCBI taxonomy): Eukaryota > Metazoa > Annelida > Clitellata > Crassiclitellata > Lumbricidae > Bimastos > Bimastos eiseni. The sequence continues at coordinate 16,806,844 of OY365819.1, forward strand.
AAGCCGCGTTGACAGATGGTCAGTGTGAGGACGCATTCTGATGGATGCAACGGCATCCTGTTGGGTCAAACACAGCAGCAGCAGCCAACGGAATAGTGATGTAATGTAATCGAACATTTATATAGCACCCCTTCAAAATATCCACTCATGGGCGTTTGTTGTGTTAGCCTATTTGATGATAAATGTCGTTGCTAACGAATATGTCACAGCTGTTAGCAAAGCAGGGCAAAGTGTTAAAGCTCAAAGAGACACCAGTGGTGGGTCCCTGCTCAGGGAATCAGAAACACTGACCATCCTCTGGAACAAAAGATGATGATTAAGTTGATCATCTTCTAAGTATTTCTGAAGCCCTGTGACAAATCTCTCACGCTCTATCTTGGTCTCAACAGATTCAACTTGCCTCCATCAAAGGTGTTTGGCAATCACTGCATCTCAATTTTAACTGTACCTCTGCAGGAAACGTCTGACTCAATCAATAGGCAGTAAGGAGTCAATATGCTGGCTCAATAGGCACTTGTTGAGGGTTATATCGACGGAATTATGAGCTGTTGATCAATTTAGGTGTAGGTAGGGCACTATAAATGTTATGGCATGCTGTATCGATTGTATCTACATTTTCGCAGTGGGTGCTATTGTTTGCTAGTGAATGTGAATTTGAGTGTGACTGTGTGATATGTATGAATGCGCGCTCATTTTGTTCACCTATATATATATATATATATATATATATATATATATATATATATATGTATCCCGTTTTCGTCTGCTTTTCACTACATCGAATAATTACAACGTTGTCCTAAGATATCGTTATGGTAAATTCATGTATGACGTATTTCCAGACAATTGCTCAGAACTGTTGCTGGCATGAGATACTTCTCAAACCCAATATTTCAAGCACGTTGCGACGCATGAAAGGGTAGTTACATCTACTAAAAATAATTTGTCATATTACTGTCTTGAAAACAGTTCTATCTACCTGGCAATATCTTGCGCCCTGGTAGGCTATTGTGATATAAAGATCGACTGAAGTTTTCGAATACTGCACATAATATACGTTGGCAAAATCCGACACCTTCGCACTGCGCTGTTTTCCCAATCATGTTATTACTAATCCTCTTAATCCTGATTTGGCAACGAAACTGACCAGCTGGCTCTTTTGAATTTGACATGGTATTGCACGGTAGCCATTTGGTTAGAGCGTTCGGTCTATAACACAGAGAGTGTGTGGGTTTGAGCCTAGTCTGAGGTGTTACTGTATAGGGACCTTGAGCAAGTCCTTCACACACAATTGCTATGCAATACAACTGCAGTTGCGCTGTCGAGGCGTATTTGCACTTCTGAACCAGTTGCATTGCAAGAAGGGCAACATAAAATTACAGTTGTGCCGGTTATAACCTGGTATTCAACATGCAGCAACGTATGGTGTTTAGAAATCTCATGTCTCCCTTTGATGTTTCCTTTGTGCAGAGTCCACTAAGAGTTGTTACTTCTGATAGAGTTTTCAAGCACCGAATTCTTTCCTACCGTGTTGCGTGAGGCATAGAAATTTTAAGATATACAATACGAACATGCGCCTGTCTAAACCTAACTACACATGTCTAACTCGTTCTCTGGTCGAACTACACTGCAGCTAGAACAGAAATAAATTGTGCAAGAAACACATTTCAACTGTAGACACGCTGGTTATTTTTAATTGGGAGATGTTATATATAGAGCTGTATCGAATATTTGCTCCGGAGCCGAATAGTTGGCCAAATAACTATTCGGTATTCGGCCGAATAGTATCGGTCGGACCGAATACGAATAGTGGTCATTGACATCTGTTTTGCACACGCGACTGCCACATCGAATGGACTAAAGCAATTCTCTACGGCCTCGACCGCGGTATCGCAGTATCAGCTGTCTCACTCTATAAGTTTAATTATATTAGTTCCATGCCTTGTTTACACAGACTGGCAGAAGGATGCAAAAGTTGCATATAGTAAACTGTTTACTTCTAGTTTAGGTATTTAGTCGCTTGTCCTGCAGTTCCCCGGAACTTTTAATCTTCAAAATTGCTACAGCGCAATTTGAAAGCTCAGCGTAGGGCTCCAGCTTATTCACGAACGCTACGTCAAATCGAAAGGGTTGTCCAAAGGATAGTCCGTGGTAGGTCAGCGTAGGGTCTCCTGGAGGTAAGCAAGTTGTATTGATCCTGTATGGCACTTTCGGTAATTTATGGTCAGCTCTCTCTGTGTCTTTTTTACCTCTTACCTGTCTGTGTCTGTCTCTCTTTACACAAGCCAGATACATATTGTATATTTGTATAGTGGCCATTTGCATAGAATGACAATTATAGGCCTCATGTAGACCTATATGTATGCTTATACTGCACATATATATATATATATGCACAGAACGAGTGTTTTTAATTGTACTAATTGTACTCTTAGATCCTGTATGTCAGTATACACCCGCCAATTTGACTCTCTAGCCGTACGTATGGGTCTTATCCTATAGTATCCTAGGTGTGTATAAGCTGTATATATAGTTGTCGGTCTTGCTTGAGTTCTGCGCTCAATATATGACAGGTAGTCCCTGTCATCTTACTTATAAATGCATGAAAAGAGTCTGATAACGAACTACGAAACAACAATGGAAACTACCAGAGGTTAGTAAAGAGTGCATACATGTATGTATTTAGGTTGAACTCTTTTGAACCAATGCTACATCTGTGTAGCTAATATGTAGGTTGGCGAAAACTATCGTTCATATTTTTAACGTCTCGTTTCTATATCAAAGATGATTTGGTGTCGCCCTCCTCCTTTCTCCAGGCTTGGGACTGGCACTGTCAAAGTCCAAACAGTGGCGAATACTATCATAAATGTCCCTTGTTTTTATACCGCAGAAAGACTGAGCAGGTGAACTTTGATTAGGCCTACACGATAAATAGACAGTAAGATTTAATTATGAAAACATGGATTTATGCTGCGCCTCTTGATTCCTTCGAGGATAGAATAGGACCGAAGAAAGACCAAGAACTTTATTACGGTGGTTGCTAGGCAACCTAGTCCAGAAGGGTGCACCTGTATACCAATCACACGCAGCGAAGCATTTATGAAGCACTGAGATTTAGAGCTATATATACGACAACCAGATCGCCTTGAATTATTTTAGCCGTATTACAACCCAATGCCATATATATATATATATATGTGTGTGTGTGTGTATGCGTGTGTGTATGTGTGTGTATGTGTGTGTATGTATGTTTGTGTGTGTGTGTGTGTGTGTGTGTGTGTGTGTGTGTGTGTGTGTGTGTGTGTGTGTGTGTGTGTGTGTGTGTGCATGTACGTAGGCTACAATATAATTATCAGGAGACGCAAATGCAAGCCTGCAGTATGCACTTATGTTAATACCTCCCTATGCGAGTTTACTAAATGCATGACCCCTAATTACAATGTCTATGATGTATATAATCCAGACCTATATAGTGATCATGCTTACCTCAAGCTAAAAGAAATGATCATTTGTAAAGTAATAATCATTTGTAAAATAATACACTTGCCTCTAATAACACGAAATAAATTATTGATTCCCAAGGGAAAAAAATCCGGTAAGAGCTGTGATGAGTAGGCAGTCGACTATAAAAAAAATTAATATATAATCGATCAGGCCACATCCTCTGATCCTCAGTGAAACTAGCGCACGTGCCTCTAAATGCTTATTAGGCAAATTACCACAATCGTCATTATCAAGATATTTATCAAGGTAATGACGACTTTACAGTTGATAAAAGCCTATACTCTCCTTTATAACGACCTATTATGCACTAATATAGATTCCGGTCTAGCCGTCCTGTCACCTGCAGATACCATATTTGTCAACCTGTCCCACAAACCAAGGTCAAGTCTCCTCCTATGTTTACTATTATCCTAACAGTAACGACTCTACCACAACAGCAAATAATACATTACATTACGCCTGCAACTGAATTTACATAATATGCCTATTGCCTTCCTTCAAACGTTCAGCAGCGCGCTAAATTAAAGGGTCTGAATGACTTTCTGGTGGTTACTATAAGATAACATCTTAAGGATCCTGTAACCCACGACACATGCTACAGACTAAACGTTCTAACTAGGTCTATAAACTACGGCCTCGCTAAAATAATGAACGCCAATGCTGCTGAAGAAGTATAGGGCCTACCCTAGCTGCTGGGATAGAGGACATAAATGCTGTAAGGTTATAAGATTTCGTGTTTAATAGTTGTTATGAATCCAACCATACCACATTATACCACCAGCTAATAATGTGTATATATATATATATATATGTTGCGGTAGTGTTGGCGGTGGTGATGGATGATGATGATGATGATGACGGTGATGATGTTGATGACGACGATGATGAGGGTGACGACCACATCGATATGAAGGAGGAATCCGATACCATGTGCAGCAGCGTCACGCAAGTGTTGAGCCACGTTTGTTCTGCTGACTGTCTAATTAAGTCAAATCAAGTAGTTGTTTAATTTTCTCTAATTACAGCACATAGAACAAGATCATCAGGATCCGCTGTTTTATAAACGAAACTGCATACAATCGCGTGCAGAAGTTATCCGAATTATTGACAGCTAAATCTGGAAATGTATTTCAATTTTATTCAAAAGTCGTTCAACCTAATTGAACAACAAAGTCACTATTATGTTAAATAGGACTAGAGCACGAGTAGGCGTGGCTGACTAAAATATGACCAGAGCACCCGTAGGCGTCTCTATGACCACAAGCACAACGTCTTTCGTTATGTCACGTCTCTAGTCTATTAAAAGTCACTATTATGTTAAATAGGACTAGAGCACGAGTAGGCGTGGCTGACTAAAATATGACCAGAGCACCCGTAGGCGTCTCTATGACCACAAGCACAACATCTTTCGTTATGTCACGTCTCTAGTCTATTAAGAGCTCATGGACCGGAACTACCTGAAGGGAGAGTTCGCGGAGGGTGAATCAGGTGTGTTCTATTGGTATGTTGATAGGTCTTGACGTGTTAAGGGGATTTATAAAGGATAATTTCATTGCATTCTTCCAAAGTGCAGGTCTAGTGTTTAGACTTCACATTTATGCTGTTTTTACAGATGCGAGAGCACGATGAACTGTCATGATGTAGTGAGTTGTTGACGCGTTTGGGTTTGTGACCATTTATATAAGCGGTTCTCTCATCGGTCCCGCCCCACAAGATTACCTTACGATTTGCTACAGGTTGGCTGGAAGCTGCAGACAATTTTAAACAAGTTGTCAACGTAGTTTCATATATTTAAACGCATGATTCGATTCCAGACCTTGTTAGGAAATTGCAGAACATCAAGTTAGCCGAATTGTTGAAGGTCAGCGACCAAATGAAGGAGTACAACATCAAGGCCAAGATGGAGCTTTTAGAGAAGTGGAAACAGATTTTACTGAAGGTTGCTGAGCATAGTGTGAATAAACCACACTAGCGCATTACTAAGTAATTTCTTTTTTTCTTTTGATTTGCTCATGTTGACCACCGAGCCTGTAAGAGTGTTTGTTTAGCATCTAACTGCACTATGGTGAGATTTCTGGTTGTAAATGTGACCCATTTGACCAAAAGGCTTAACTCAGATTTTGTGCAATTTGAGTGCCACAACCATTTTAAAGGGTAAAGTCTCTCCTTTAAATTTACTCTAACTTTATTGTTGTATATGTTCCTGTCCAAATATTGCTCAGCTGTTCGATTACAATTTCGAGAAAATTGCTAATAAAAAATTGTCGATTTATTGTTTTACGCCCAAAATTCCAACAACTCATACACTGTATCGTTTTAGCATCCCAAATTCATTGCATCTGACAAAGCCATAGTTATCGACCCTGATGCTCTTCCCAAAATTGATGAAAAAATACACATATATTGAAGCTGGATAAGATGAAAAGGAATATACCTGAATGGAAGCTGGATATGATGAAAAGAAATATTATCTAAATTGAAGCTTGATCGTGTTGAAATGGAGGCTGCGTGTAATGAAATAAAATTTAAAAAAGAATTATACTTAAATGGAAGCTAGATATGATGAAGGGAATTATCTGTAAACAGAAGCTGGGTGTGATGAAAAGAATGAATGAAATGGAAGCTGGATTGATAAACTGATTATGATCAAGTGGCCACCTTGCATATGAGGAATTTGAAACTCTAAATGATAGTGTGTAAGAGTGATAGGAATTTGGAATGCTAAACGATAATTCGCCTAAAAATCTATTCGCTTTTGCACAATAATTTGTCACAAAGAGGCAAAAATGTCTTTGTTCTGTTGCTTATTATTTATTTATATATAACATTTTGCTCTTACTAGGTACCTTAGAAACATTGATATGTCAACAGATAAATTACATGTCAGAGAACGATAGGACTCGTAAATATGAAGCCTTTCATAAAAATGTTTTTATTTGACAATCTGTGTGGTCATTGCCATATGTCAATTTACTTTCCAGTAGTGCAACCACCTTGTGCAAGCCACTATTTTTCTAACCTCAAATGCAGGCAGCAAAACACGTGCTTGCACTGCAGTAGTTGGTCTATGTAGTGACCTTTGGTCTATGTTTTGGAAATGAACAGGTTCACTACAAACATTTGCCAATAATCGGTGTCAGCTGTTGAAATGATCAGCTATATGCGCTATTTGTTTGTGCTAAAGAGAAAGATTAGAGCAATTGAGGAAAGAATAGAATTTTAGACTCGTGGGCTTGTTGGGCTTGTGCACTTGATTGAAGTCATGATGTTAGTCCTTTCGCAGGGAATATAAATAGCTTATGTTATAAATAGCTTATGTTATAAATAGCTTATGTTATAAATAGCTTATGTTATAAATAGCTTATGTTATAAATAGCTTATGTTATAAATAGCTTATGTTGATCTATCACCTAAAATTGGTGGTCCTGGTTACAGAGTTTAAGTGGATAATAGCTGTGCTTTTTTTCTCACGGAACGTGCCAGAACAGCATTCCCGCACCTTTTTTTTTCAAATTAATAAATAATAAAATGGTAACTATGCAAAAACTCTGGAATTTGAAACAAAACTTTACAATTTCAATTTTTTACATTCTAAAATGAATGAGTAAGATTATGATCATTGTGTCCTATCAAATTAATTTTATTTGGTAGCTAATTTTAGCAACATTTCTTTTGACAATAGGGCCTACTGATGTGTTCTGGCAACTTTTTCTATGTGTTCCGGCACCTTTTTCCATGCATTCTGGCACCATTTTCCATAGAAAAAGCACTGGATAATAGTTATGGAATATGCTGGGTAATGAATTGATGGTGTACTAGTACATACAGTTCCAATTTGTCCTATTCTATATGTTTTCTCTATTTTTCAGGATGTTCAGCTTCTTGCTTTTTAGGTTGTGTCATGTTACCACATGTTATGTAATGTAAAAAGGGTATATTGTAAAGTTATGCATGCAGCTCCAGGCATAACCTTTGATGAATGGTGATTATTCCTAGAGTTTTGTCAATTTTAGATGAAATTTCTGATCATGAGTATGCATAGTTAAATCCACATTCACTGATATCTATCTTCTCTTCTCAGCTTCAATATCAGGATAATTATATAGATGCCTAAACAGTTACAAATGACTCTTGGGAAGATAGGGTATCTCTGCATTTTGGATAATTCTGAGCTCAATTGCGCAATGGTTGAAAGCAGTTTGCCTAAAAGTTTGTGCCTTTGACTACTTGTTTATTCAGCTGCTAGAATCTGACAACTGTGTTATATGTTACAGCTCAAGTAATAAATAGCATCTGTGTGTGTGTGTGTGCGCGCGCATAATTGGATGATTTGTTATATATGGAATCTATTATTATATTAAAATGACGGTGTTTGAATCCACGGATATAATATTGCACCGTGCAAGGGACTCAATTTAATTCCTAACTCACAAAACTTATAACTGTGCTCTTTTTGACTGCATTGGTAAACCTCTGAGTAGTTTCCTTGAAGTTTCGAAATGGATGAATGAATAATGATTCCCATGTATATATATATGAAGTAGGGACTTTTATAGTGAATAACTTTGCAGCTTATTTGGAATCGGTTCTCAGATGCGCTGGTGTTGCAGGATATATATGCAGTAAGAAACTGCAATCCTGTGGTCTATTTATGTGTGTCATATACATAGCCTGTTTGACACAAATGTTTCTAAAGTGCGCGGAATTTGGTGGTTGTTTCCAATTACCTCTTATCATTGTCAGATGCTGTTTGATGACGCGTGTGCTTACCCATTGACTCTAATATTATTGCCTAGCACTAGGATGTAGAGGATGTGGATTAACTGTGACAGGTGATGATCTTTATTTTTGATTTCACTGTGGTCTATATATGCACATGGTTGATGATATCTGCATAATACCTGTGACTTGAACTGTTAGCCACAGTTAACTGTTCTGTTATCTTTCTGTTCTTGGATAAGTTCTGATTCTTGTTTTGATTGTACATGGTTTCTCTCCTCGTTCTTCTTATCTTGCTTGCTAATTGTTTTCACTGTTTGTTAATAATTTCTTTGAACCTAATAACCCAATTCTATCAGGTAACCAATCTCATCAGTGTTTGTCATTAGCTGAGGCTCAGAATACTCATAGTATGATCCAGGTAGCTCAGGGGAGAGCCAACTAGTCACACTGCATTAACATTAATAAGGATGAATGCTTAGAAAACTATCCAATAAGAACTGGACTGTAATTGCTTCTGTGAGCTCCCTATTCTACCCCTTACTCGCTTGTACCCTTTTCAAATATATCTTTACTTGTAGTACAATATTAAATTGATTAGTGCTCAATAAAAGATAATTACAGCTGCTGCAATGCAGAGCTCATAAGGGGATCTTGCATCTGCTGTTTTATTTGCACTTTAAGTGTAGGTGATTTTGAATGGCTACCCCGATCAATGCTTTGCAATAACAGCTCCTCCATTATTACAGAGGTCCAGATTATGTTGAATAAGATTATAAATCCATGTAGGTAGAGTTATCAGATTTGGTTTTTGAATGCTAATAATATATTGCGTTAAGAAAATAATGTGTTTAGCAGTAAATATTATGAGCCATGCGATGTAGGTAGAGTTATCAGTTATAATAATATGAACTGAAGAAAAATTTTGCCATCTCTGGAGATATTTAAATCGCAATTTAATTGGTGCTTGTTTAAACAATCATAATATGACAGCGATCAACCTTTTGAACTCATATACAGCATCCTTTCTTTCAATCTTGGCTGATCTACAATGCAATACAAACCTCATTATTATTATTATTATTGTTATTATTAATATTTCGTTTTCAGTTATCTGTTACATATTCCATATTCATCATAGGCTGTCTTGCAGTATGATCTTCTAGATTAATACTTGAATAATTTTTATGCACCCTGTGTTGGTACCTTGTGTATTAAACAGAGGCATGATAGAAGTCAGAATGTAAAAATTACAATGCAGTTAAAATAGGGATTAGGTATTGTTTTTCTATTTATGTGTTGTGTCCTGCTTTGCTTTAGTGAAGGACGGATCATGTTTTACGTGGCTTAACATCGGAGTTTCGTCCTTTGATAAATGCAAGATGCAAAAATTCAAGGTTTTCCTGGCACTGTTGGTTTTCGTGTTCTTCACACTCACCATTTATCGGGTAAGTTTTCCTAGACATTACTTTGTAAGGGAAGTCAATGAGAGCGTACGCATCTACAAGCATCAAGAAGACGAAGAATTTCATAAACCTGGGATTTTATTCAAGGAAAAGCAGTTGGTAATCTGGAGTAATGACTATCACATATCTCCAATAAATGACTTGAAACATCTCCTTACTGAGTTCGGCGTTAAGTTCATCGACAAGAGCCTCTCCGGTCATTGCCATATAACAAACACTTGTGGAGGTCGAAGCAGTCTCAAAGTCATAAATGTTGGAAATGCAATGGATCTGGATCACTCGTTGATTCCAAAGTTCTACGACGCATACAAGGATGACGCCGAGATGAAGTCTGTCGATGCTTTTGCCTGCTTTCATCCAACTTCGATGTGCGAACTATTTGCGCCCTTTAACAAAAGCCTCATCATAATTGCATCAACGCGGTACGAGCTCGGCCGATTCGGTAGTGATCGCTGGACCAAGTGGAATGAGAACCTGATTCGGTATGCGTCTCTTCCATGGAATGTGGTAGGTGGAAACAACTTGTATGATGTGGAGTACATAAAATATTTCACGGGCATTCAGGGGCAGTTGTTACCCAGTTTCTGTGATTACAATAACTTGTCGTACAGCCCAACAAGAAGTGGGTTCCTTGTTGCACCGATCCACAATGGCGGATTTAGCACCATGTTCTTCAAGGAATTTTCTGAAGCTTGTGTTGCATTGAACTGCACAGTGGAGGGGACTGCACTTCGACATAAGTATCCACACTACAAGTATTCCGATCTGACGGCTCACATGGGAATGGTATACGTTCCATACCAGGTCTCCGTGATGAGTCTCTTTGAACAGTATCGGATGAACATTCCGATGTTCTTTCCATCGAGAGATCTTCTTACCAAGTGGCAGCATAAGCACATGATCATGAACGAGCGGACGTGGAAAGGTGTTTTTGGGGGTAAGCCAGCCAAGTCCGACATCGGTCCACACTCATCTCAGTTTGCATTCCCCGACCCAAACAACGAACAAGATGAGAAGGCGATTCGACATTGGATCGAATACTCTGATTTCTATCAGTTTCCGCATATCCTTTATTATGACTCAATTCCAGACCTTGTTAGGAAATTGCAGAACATCAAGTTAGCCGAATTGTCGAAGGTCAGCGACCAAATGAAGGAATACAATGTCAAGGCCAAGGTAGAGCTTTTAGAGAAGTGGAAACAGATTTTACTGAAGGTTGCTGAGCATAGTGTGAATAAACCACACTAGCGCATTACTAAGTAATTTCTTTTTTTCTTTTGATTTGCTCATGTTGACCACCGAGCCTGTAAGAGTGTTTGTTTAGCATCTAACTGCACTATGGTGAGATTTCTGGTTGTAAATGTGACCCATTTGACCAAAAGGAGGCTTAACTCAGACTTTGTGCAATTTGAGTGCCACAACCATTTTAAAGGGTAAAGTCTCTCCTTTAAATTTGCTCTAACTTTATTGTTGTATATGCTCCTGTCCAAATATTGCTCAGCTGTTTCAATTACAATTTTGGGAAAATTGCATTCAAAGTTTGGTGTAATTTTGAAATGCGAAATTCCTAACCAGCTTTGTTCAGAATTGAGTTACATTTGATATAGACAATCTAGCTTATGCTTGCAGTCGTATGCAGCATAGGCTAAACGAATGCCTCGGCTTTCTACTTATACCAAGATTGCTCAAGTTGAGCTTGGCTATTACTGGCGGAAAAATGGCAAATTATAAGATGTCATTAAAATTATTAAAAAAATGACTGCCATGAAGTCATCTAAAAGTCATTAAAAATAATTTTTCCCCACAAATTTTGTTTTTATATGTTTAAAACATATTTATATATCAATTTCTGTAAAGAAAACTTGAAAAAATGGAAAAAAATGACTTTGTCTCGCATTTTCGCTATTATCTCTAACGTGTGTTGCGACATAATCCTTCTTTTCGTCAGATGGGTCGTATATAGGTAGAGGTATTTGACTGTAGAGACTTTTATGCTCCTGTGTTGTGGGTAATGTGAATTGTAACAGTGATAGCATTTACCCTTCGTTTTAATATTCAAACCCTAAGTTATTAGACTGAGTGTATTCCAGTGTTCACACCCACTGATTGGAGGACAAGAGCAAATACCCAAGAGAAAGCACAGCAATTTTTAGGGGCACGGACGAGGCCTGCAATCAATTATTGAATAATGTTATAATCGGTCATACAAAGTAAATAATTTATACCTTTGTTAATATAATATTACTGACACTTAACGATGATCAGTTTTAAACTTTAAGCATCTGAATAGTGTCGTATCATTTTTTTTTGGTAGAACACATCTTCCGTCTATGAGGTCCATGAATGCTCTGACTAGGTCCCCAGAATGTCTCTGACTAGGGGCCCGAGATGTCTCTGACTAGGGGCCTAGAATGCCCCTGACTAGGGGCCTAGAATGCCTCTGACTAGAGGCCTGGAATGGCTCTGACTAGGGGCCTGGAATGTCTCTGATTAGGGGCCTGGATTGTCTCTGATTAGGGGCCCGGAATGTCTTACTAGGGGCCCAGAATGTATCTGACTATGGGCCCGTAATTTCTGTCGGCAGGCCAGAGTTTCTTATGGCTTTAGAATCCCAACTGTATATTGTAGGAGGTTGCTTGTAATTCATTCCATATTCACAGACAAAGTGGGAAAAGGAATCAAATTCTTGAACAACTAAGTGTATTTTTAAGGGTAAATTCAATTTGAATACACAAGCAATTTAGCGGGTTTAGTGGTCTGCACCCCAGAACAGACTGACCTCTCTTCATTGAGCACAGAACTGATTCCCATTCTTGTTTCTGTTCAGTCAACCGTATTCAAAGGATGAACCCTTTTCTGAACAACTGAATCCTTAGATGTACTATTTCTCATTCATAAAAGTTACCCAGCAATGTCCACATTCACCAGGTGTTCTTCTTCCAGTGAATACATTACATGCAGTTGTTAAATTCCGGATCTCGCCGGATCTGAGTTCCGGAGCCTTGGATCTGAAATCCAACAGATGAGATCCACCACCTAGACTTTCCTTTATACATGTTTTCTTTCAAGACTCGGCCATATACACCCTGTTTCTCACATTTATGCTGCTTATCCGAAAAGCAAATCGTGATTATATCTATAACAGATTCTTCACTAAGACTTAGTTCTAAGTTTTTAAATGTCTGGTGATCCTGGATGAGAAATTTAACCAATGAATACATGCGACATAGAAGTAATATGTCGATGTGTTCGTTCTGTATTTATTTGCTGCCAATTATGTGAATTAATTAAATCTCATTAATTTGAACTAGAGAGTGCAGTTCCAAACTGTGAGCTGATTACGAGTAGCTAACTTGGGCATATTTTTTATAAAGGATTATCATTGTGATGCATTTTATCTGTTATACATGTATATATTCAATATATAGGCAAGGGCGGCGATCCTGGGGGTCGAGGAGGACAAGTCCCCACCTTTTACAGAGAGGGGACACGTTATACGTTTGTCTTCTACACATTTTCTACCACTCTCATTGGGTGTCCCCCCATTTGTCCCCCCCCCAAACGAGATCGCCGCCTTTGTATAGAGGGTCTGCTGAGGTTTGTGGCACTATGGTTGCATTGTAGGATGCAATTTGCATGTCAAGTTTTACTGTTTTCTTAAACTGTGGTTCTGTCTGTACAGGCTCTCTCATGATTCGAGTTTTTTGCTGTGATCTGTGGGGTATTTCAAGGTTAAGGATGACTATCTGGAAGTGTTTCCGATAGTAGTGAAAATATGGAACTCTTTATTTAACCCTGTTTTGTGTTAATAAATTAATGTTTTTGCGTAATACGACAGAATATGGTTGCTGGTTTAACCAAGGTGTATGCCACAATTGCCGTTGAATTCAATGGTATTTCTTAGCTGGAATTGGCCTGTTGTAATTAATTAATTCATTCATTATTCATTAAAGAGATTTATATAGCGCCCGTTCAAGGCTACTACTCAGAAGCGCTCCCGACTCCAGCACGTTTAAAAGAACAGTTTTAAGGCAAGTATAAAATGAGTCTGAGTGGACCCTAGGTGACAACCGCAGCGCCAACGGGAGCATGTTCCAGAGCGAGGGGCCAACCACTGAGAAGGCACGATTCTGTTTGGTAGTTGTACGGGCAAATGGGACAATGAGCATACCTCGCTCAGTAGAGCGTAGAGAGCGGCGACCCAGTACACTCAAAGTAGAGTAACAGAGATTGCGAAGATAGGCAGAGGCGAGACCGAGCAAGGACCGCCATACCAAAGAGATGATGCGGTACGAGATTCGCTGCTGGAGGGGGAGCCAGTGGAGCACATCCAGCATATAGCCGGATACATGGCCAAATTTAGGAATGCGTCCAACAAGACGTGCAGGACCCGCTCAGACACCGCTAACGCCCAGCTGGAAGGACTGCATAGAATGAGCAACAGTAATCCAGTCGGGCAGTAATGAAGGCGTGATCAAAGGTAGCTTTGGCGTCTGGAGCTAGCGAGCGGGAAACAGTTCGAAGATGATGCAACTGGTAGTATAAATCACGGCAAAGACGGTGAATAATTAATGTTGTATGATAAGGCAATGAGTTATATGTGAATAATTAATGTTGTATGATAAGGCAATGGGTTCTATGAAGGCCGTGACTTCACCCGACAATCACTACCCTCCTCTTTCCTCTCCATTTTCCTTCTCTTCTCACATACACGAATTTTTTTGGCTTTGAATGTGCTGAAATTGACAGAAATATCCACACGTTTAGGTCACACTTGCATGTAACAAATTACATGTCTTCTGTCTGACTCTCTCTCAAGTGCTAGCATATTGACAAAATTGATGAAACAATAGGTCTATTACAATGTTAATTTTAATTTCTTGGCAGGTGGTTCAATTTAGTACATACTTACTGACTTACTTTGCATTTTTAAACATTCCATTCGAAACATTCCAGTCTTGCTTCACTAATTATTTTTTATTTTAATTATTACTATTATAAGCTTGAATGAATGTTTTTCACGATGTCTGAAGATTGTCTAGTATTTTTCACAGACACTTTAATTGAAAGGCTAGTGACTGTAATTAAGGGGTTGTGGATCATGTTATTAAGCCACGTTTTTTCATAAGCTTGTAATCTGTCAGCAATTTTATGAGCATTTTTCATTGAGCGTTTTTTCTCTGATTTGAATAATATTGTATTTGTAAGTTGAGAGATATAAATTTTAAAGTTTATTTTCTTTTTTTTCTTTTTTTTGGATTGGTAGCTAGCAGGCGGCAGGTTTTTATTAGACCACACCCTAAAAACTTGACCTTTAAGGCTCCACCCTAGTTTAGGATTGGTTTTGTGTTCTTGTTACTAAAATCAACTGTCTTACATTGTTCATACTGTGTATGCTTACAATGATTATTTATCACCATTCAAACAGGAAATTAGGATATGAGGATTGTAATTGATTTTTGTATTGAATCGAATTTCCAGATGTTTTCTTTCGATGTGCTGTACACTACGAGTGTACAACTGTATAACATGGTACATGTATGTAACTGGCTAGTTGCATAGGACTCTTTTCAACACTAACAAAGGGTACAGCTTAGGATTGTGTTGAAACAGTGTGTGTTTATTGAACATAGACCATGGGCAGAGAAGTTGTCCTGGGTTTGGGGGACAGGTCGACAAAATTTGGGTTTGGGGGAAAAGGGGCAGGTCTGAAACAAATTTCAATTCCCAAACACGTACATATGCAGCAGTAACGGATGAACAATTGAAACACTACAGAAATTAAAAATATTCATGAATATTTATGCTGGATATAAGCAGCTTCATCCCCTTGACCTGACATTTTGGAGGGGACCATCCCCTTGTGTCTCCCCTAGTTTGTAGGTCTCCGCCCCTGACGTCCATGAAATTCTATTCCATAGTTGACCTAATAAAACCGACTCTAAGTTAAAAAGGCACATTTTGCCATTGAGATAAAATTATTTAATTGAACTAATGCAAAGTGACGTCACCTCTCCTTTATGGTCATCTCTCGAGTAGAAATGCTGGTTGTATTGTGTCAGTTTATACCAACTGAGCTTCTCGATAAACAACTTCCTGTTGGGAATTAGAAACAGGTTTTGTTAAATCTGTTATCTGAAACTATAGGCGTTACTAAAGACAGCCTAAATGTATCTGGCTACACGATCACTTACAATCGAGCTCATGAGGGCTCGTCCTTTATAGTCTATAGCGTTTCCCAATCTTTTTTGGCCGTGGAACCCTCTTAAGTTTATTTAGCGCAACCCCGTCCAAAACTAATCATAGGCCCTATTCAGTTAAAGATTCAAACACTAGTGAAATGAAGACAATTTTAGGTTTAGGTCTCAATTAAACTAATAATAACACAAATATCGATGACAATGACATAATTATGATATATGCATATGAATTCTCTTGCATATAAAGTTAATGTTAAACAAAACTCCATATATGAAGAATTAGTATTAATGACTTCAAATTGTTTGAGGTTTATTGTTCACACTGAAAGTTTCCACGGAACCCTAGTATTTGCCTCACGGAACCCTAATGTTCCGCGAAACACAATTTGGGAAACGCTGGTCTTTAGGTCCCTTCCCCTTGTCAGCATTTGGCTTTACACGCCTTTTTTGCACACTACCGCATAAGGATGACCGTTGGTGGAACTGCTGTGGTGTGGTAGCTCAGACGTGTACATCAACTGACTTTCTTATGCCGTAGCCGCGTGGTAAGCTCCAAAGGCACAATCAGTGTTCAATTTATTATCCAGAGGTGCCGGATCTCTACATATTTAAAAAGTTTAAATTTAGACCTAAGTCAAGCTAAGTGCCGAATCTGTTACAGATATAGCCCTACTCGCTTTTTGCTGTTCGGATGAGCATAAAATTTGTGTAATACTGTGATAACTGCATGTTTGAATTTTGAAAGAAAAAACGTAGGCTATTTAGGAAAATCTAGATAGTGGATCTTATTTATTGGGTGACGGATCTCATGGTTGAGGTGGCGGGTCTCAAATCCAAGGTTCCGGATCTCAGATCCGACGAGATCCGTCTGAATTTAACCGCTGTACCGCATAAGTGAGGTCTGCCAGTGTGGAAGGGTCAGCCAAACCTGGACCTTCCACCTTCAACAGCGCAGACAAGGAAATGACTGCAATTTCTGCGAAGCAGAAGACCATTAGGAAAGATCTCTTTCTCACTTGGCCATTCCTAATATATTCTCATTGCATGTCTGTTCAAAAATCTTTATGTCGCAGTTGACTATCAAACAGCCACGTCATCTAGCGATTTGATGGCTGTTATTCGTGTTAAAATTCCGCTGTGTATTATACTTGCATGCGGGCATGTATGTATGCATGTTTGTGTAAATATATAAGCAGGTTTTTTATGTAATTGTGAACAAGTGTTTTCTGTGAATGTAGCCTGTATAGGCCTAATTATATATACAATTATATGTATTTATGCATTGTTACCATTGTCGCAGGCACCTTGAATAAATTATGTCAGGCCTACTGCTGTTAATCTGGCTGGTTGCAATAAAACATTGATTGGTTGGTTGGTTGGTTGGTTGGTTGGTTGATTGATTGATTGTTTGATTGATTGATTGATTGATTGATTGATTGATTGATTGATTATGCATTTGGACAGAACAGGTGTTCGCTGTCTGTGTAAAAATGTGCCGTGCTGAACAGATGTATCCCGGGCTTTGTTAATTGGTTGATCGGAAAGGCTCACGTGTTCCACGTGCGGCAGGAAATCTAAGCTGCTGGTCTGAAGTGTCTATCAAGTGCTGACAATGAATAGATGACTGTGTTGAAGCTTAGCACCAGTTTCTTGTGTTTTGAAAGAAACATGAATATTTGAGAATGTTAACGATGTCAATGTCAATTGACAGCCGCGTTGGTCTACTGCCAGAGTCTAGTTACTTACAAGTAGAAGTGGAGGAAGAAAGTTTATTTAGGTCACCGAAAATAGAGATGACAATGATCTATGTATGTAAATATTTAGAAATGTATGTATTACGTATGTTTTATGGATGCGTGTGGGTATTTGTGTGCACACAAGCCGCCGAGAGGGGGGGCAAAGGGCAAATGACCCGGTACGTGACGTTTTGGCGCAGATCTCTGATACAATAATATTGTATATTATGTATCATATAGATATCTTATGTGGAAATCTACACTCTAGTGTCGTAAATTATTCCACATGGCAAATCAGGTTAAGCCTAGGGAGTGTCAGTGTTAGAAAATGGATCGGTGAAAAGAATCATGTTTAACTAGAAACCGGATCTATGAAAAGGATGCTGTTAAATTGGGAGCTGGATTGACGAAAAGAATCGTGCCTAAATGGAAGCCGGATTGATGAAAATAATCATGCTTAAGTGGGAGCTGGATTAATGAAAAATAATGCCGTTTAATTGGTAAAAAGATTGTGACCAAAATGGTTACACGACGAGTAAGAATTATCATATCCATCCCGCTTCTAGTTTCGGGTTCCCGGTTTAGTCTAATTATTATCAGATATCTACGCCAAAACGGCTTAGCCAAAACGTCCTGCTCCGCAAATGACCAGAGGCCCGGCGAGTTTTATGGACAAGGGACGGGCCTGCATGTAGCCAACCTGTGAGAAACATAATAATCAGCTATGCAAAGTTTAAGATTTATGGTTTTTTATTATAACATTACTGAGACGAACACTACAGTCAGTATAAACTTTAAGCATCTGAATATAACCTGCATGTATTTATCATTTTTTGCATGTTTTGCTATACGTCCACTTCCGTCTAAAATGCTGGTATTTGCTCTGCCTTGGGCCCAGCAGAGGGGTTCGGAATTTCTCTGCCTGTGGTCAGGAATTTCTCAACCTGGGGCCTGAAATTTCTCTGTCTGGGGATCGGAATTTCTCTGTCTGGAGCCAGAAATTTCTGTTGGCGGGCCTGTGCGTATGCACGTATTTTATAATGTATTCATTCGTATATATCTGCATATTTGAATGCATCTATGTATTTATGCTTTGTATGTCTTTATGTATGTGTGTGCGTATGTATGCTATGCATGTTGGTCGGTGGGTTAGCACGCTCAACATGAAGGCCGCAGAGCACACTCTCGAGCCTCCACTCTGACGGTTTCTGTGTAAGGATCACGAACGAGTCCTTCACTGCTCACTCAGACAATTACTCATTGGCATTGATCTTCTGTGATCTATGTCGCGTGTAATACACTGTTGAACATTGGAAGGAGCGCGTCAGTAAAATGCTTTCATCTCCTACAGAATATGTTGTGAAAATGCTGTATATTCTGCTCTGAACTCTTTCTCATCCTTCTCCTTCCTCCTCCTCCTCTTTCTCCTCCTCCCTCCTCCTTCCTCCTCCTCCTCCTTCTTCTCCTCCTCTTCCTTCTTCTTCCTCCTCCTCCTCCTCGTCCTAGTCCTCCTCTTCCTTCTTCTTCCTCTTCCTCTTGTTCCTTCTCCTCCTCCTGTTTCTTCGGCTTCCTCCTCCTCCTCTTCCTTCTTCTTCCTCCTTCTCCTCTTCCTCCTCCTCTTCCTTCCTCCTCCTCCTCTTCCTCTTCCTTCTTCCTCCTCCACCTCTTCCTCGTCTTCCTTCTTCTTCCTCCTCCTTCCTCCTCCTCCTTCTTCTCCTCCTCTTCCTTCTTCTTCCTCTTCCTCTTGTTCCTTCTCCTCCTCCTGTTCCTTCTTCTTCCTCTTCCTCTTGTTCCTTCTCCTCCTCCTGTTCCTTCTTCTTCCTCCTTCTCCTCTTCCTCCTTCTCCTCTTCCTCCTCCTCTTCCTTCCTCCTCCTCCTCTTCCTCCTCCTCTTCCTTCCTCCTCCACCTCTTCCTCCTCTTCCTTCTTCTTCCTCCTCTCCTCTTCCTCCTCCTCTCTTGCCTTGCATTTGCGATCAGTTCTCAATGCTGCTGCTTGCCTGAATGGTATCATCCAGAAGGTTGGCCAAATACATGTAGACCAAATTATATCTAACTTCATGTGCAGTACCATGGACTGCGCATTGGATTTAAGATCTTATCTTTTGCACACTGTTTGTCCCTTCCCCGTCTTCTCTTGTCCGCCGCAGGTCACTTTCTTCGGTCGATCAGTAATGTCTTGTATGTATGCATGTAAGTATGTCTTGTTAGAAAGCTCGGGATGAAAGCTTCGTAGCTTCAAATTTCGCGTTCCTTGCATATTTTGCACCAGCGCTCGTGAATGAGCTGGTGCCTTGCGTTTGCTTTCAAGTGGCGCTTTGGAAGTTTGGAGATTACGATTACGTTCATGGAATTAGTACTTATTTATGAGACTATTAGCTGTCATGCTTTTTTCAGATTCGAACCTGGGCTATAGTTTCTAGCCATTTTTGGCCCAGAATCACTCTATTACAATGTGTAAGCACACACGTAGGCTGATCTATTCATGTGTGTGCATGTGTGTATGAAATGATGCGCACAGTGTAGGACTATGTGTGCATAATCTGGATATTTATATAGCGTTCGTCGACGTTCTAGCAAAGGCGTTCTATGACGATTGTATGAGCAGAGAGGCCAGGGCTGCCAGGCCTTATGGAGCAGAGGAGGATGGGTTCAGGGAGGGCAAGACAGTCATGCCCTCCATCCTATGAACTCATCAAGACCTCGCGAACCTCTTCTTATATCCCCGTAAGGTCCTTCACTCATGGCTGAAAACACTGCTCGTTTGCTATTCCTATCCTGAGTGTTCTTATAGGCATACCTCTTATACCGATCTCGCATCTTCAATTTTAAATCTAGTCACCAATTCTGCCTGCCTGCCTGCCTGCCCCTTGGGATGTTGAAATGGAACCGATGTTGGTCCATCCGATCATCGATTTTTTGACAAAGCACGTGTGAATCGGGTGATTATTGTCATTTAGGGGCTCAGTATACAGTAGATTCCTTTCCTAACAAACACTGCATAGAGAAAATATCAGCCGCTCTAAGGTCAATCCAGAGTAACCCTTAAAGGGTATCCAACGACGACTATATATAACTCCCACATTGATTCCACCTGTCCACTCCTTTCCACCGAACACTAATCGTCGCTTCCAATTATCTTCTCTCTCCACTAATTAGTCGCTTGTGCCTTTATATGAGGAAGACTGTCCACCAATAAATAATGAACCTCCTCAGTGGTGGAATCCACGCG